>JANZLF010000222.1:27970881-27985816 GCA_026546835.1 Erythroxylum foetidum
ATATTCGATAAAGGTAATAAAGTGCAAAGAATACCTCTGGCGTGAATGCACAGTAGACAACAAGCGTCAAAATGTATTAGGTCTAATAACCCATTCGCTCATTCACCCTTTCCTTTAAAAGGTAATTTAGTCATCCCACATAACAAGCAAGATTCATATGTGTTATGTGATTCATAATTAAATGACCCAGAGCTACCACTCTTGTGTAGCTTAGCCATGCATCTCTCACTTTTATAGCCAAGTTGACAATGCCATAAGTAAGACGGTTTTAAGTTATCTCATTTTTTTATTTTATTTTTATTGATATTTAAAATTGGATTGCACATATCTAATATGTAAATATCATTGCATAATATAACTGTA
Source organism: Erythroxylum foetidum (assembly GCA_026546835.1). Classification (NCBI taxonomy): domain Eukaryota; kingdom Viridiplantae; phylum Streptophyta; class Magnoliopsida; order Malpighiales; family Erythroxylaceae; genus Erythroxylum; species Erythroxylum foetidum. Next base: position 27,971,245 of record JANZLF010000222.1, read on the forward strand.
CCATACAACATTTCATTTAAATTAATTGAATAACCATTACTTGAAAAAGTTAAATGAAATCCTGTTTTATTAAGATATGCAACAAATACAATGTTCTTTGTCACAATGGGTATCCAAAACCAACTCTAGCCCACTAGGACAATGCAAAATATATGTTCATACGGCTAATGTAGCAACTCTAGCTCCATTTCCCACTTATAGGTCGATCTCTCTCTTCTTGAGCGGTATACTATCCCTGAGACCCTGCAAATCAACACAAATTTGTGAGCCATATTTGGTATCTAATACCCAAATGTTATTATCAGAAATAGTATTAACCTCAATGACAAATAACATACCTGAAGTAGATGGTAGGGCATTTAATGCCTTCTTCGGTTTTAGCGACTCCAGATAAGCTTTGTAGTTCCTCTTCCAATATCCTTCCTTACACAATAGAAGCAAATCCTCTTTAATGCAATCTTCTTTGCTTCTTCTTGGCTACACCTCCCACTGGCTTCTTAGACTTCTTGTCCTTTTAGTTCTTCCTAAGAGAACCAGAAGTAGAGTCCACCAGCATCACATCCTTACTATCTTTTTTGACAGTTTGCTCAACTGTTTTGAGAAGATTAATCAACTCAGGTATCGATATGAATATTTGATTCATCTGATAGTTAAGCACAAACTATGAATAACTATTGTTCAAACCAATCAGAATTAAGTTTATACTTAATTCATGATTCATTATGAAACCCAAACTCGCTAACCTTTCAATGTATCTATACATGTTCAGCACATATTGTTGGATCGGAAAATAAAACATGCAAGATTAGGCTAAAACGGTAGATTTCAAAACTTTTTTAGAAATCAAAACACAGTAGATGCAAGATAACCAAATCAACATGCCAAGCGATACATGATACAATATATGAAAATAATTATCATAAGAACAAGATAGAGATTATATTACTGACTCCTTCGTTACAACTTTAACCCCTCATTGTGCTATCTTATCCTCGACAATATATCCTCTCCTGAGTGATGTATCCTCTTCTCGATATTGTATCCTCGACTAATCTGATCTACCACTTGTTATTCTTGGATAACTTGGTTAACAAAATCCTTTGGTGGCAAAGGAAAAGAAACACTTGAAGAGATTTTTCCTTAGAAGAATGAAGCCAAAGATGAGACACTTCTCGTGCAAACTTTGGCTAACACATGCAAGAAAGGAGTGAGAGTCCAAAAAATGCAAGAACACCTCTCTTACACCTTATCAATTTTGGTTATCCATGAAAAGAAAAAAGAGAAGAGCATCCAATGCATCACTTCATTCTTTAATCAAACATAAAGAAGCCATTAAATGAGACTCTTCTCATTTATTTTAAGGTGACTATATGAAAAGACCAATAACCTAAAATGATTTGTCAATTTTAGTGATGAAAGAAGGAAGATCATCCATCAAATACAACTCTTTCATCTTTAATCAAATGAATGCTAAAAGGTTACATTGCATGCCATCATTAAAAGACAACTATTAAACCATTTAATAGTAAGATCATTAATCCTAATGATGATAAAGCATGATAAATACCATATTTATTTAGCAATTCAATGCGAAATGTGCAGCTGCACATTCAGCCTTAATAAAACTGAAATTGCACCTTCCATTTCTTTAGGAATTTTGTTTTAATTTAATTAATCTAATTAATCAATTTAAACAAAAGTATAGCCCATTTCTAAATGTTCATTTGGACTTCTAATTAACGATTAATTAGTGCAAGCCCACCATTCAATCATGGGCTTTAAAACTTCCATTTATATTTCTTACTTTTCTTGATAACCTTCCTTAAATCCAAATGGAGAATCTTACTGGACTTAGATAATTCAAGCTTCAATAAGCCTAGAATTAATTTCATCTCATTAGAATTAATTATAGTTTATTAACTAATTGTCATTTCACTAAAGACAATTAGTTGAACTCTTGAATTACTAAATATTATGAGAACACATATTTCAAATAAGATATCCAATTACAAACCCTATTATGAACCTTATTATAGTCATCTGCATAACAAAGGGTAAAATTACTGTTTTGCCCTTATATTGATTTTTTCTTCTAGATCTCCCGCTTTACTCTATATAGTGATTAACACTAAGATCTCATCTTGGTGTGAAAACTTGATGGGTAGTTAGTCCATCAAATTCCTAGCGCTAGTTTAATCACCAATCTGTATAAAATATCTAGAAGTGATGATATCACTATAAAATCTTTATTTGAGTGAATGTTCCCTGATACATAATTCAATTAATAATTCCAACATGCAGACATTGGACTGATACTCTATAAAAATTCATTCTGATCATATCAAGAATTATAATGAAACATATATGAGTTCACCACTCATCAAGATTGTGGTCCATAATAAGCAAATGGTAAAATGTATGTTTTAAGACTAAAGTAATGACTTACTTTATTCTTGAAAACATAGTTGATTGCAGATTTATTTAATAATGTCATTATCGATAGTCGACTACTATCATGATATGAAACTCATCATTTCTTTGAACTAAACTCCTTTACTTACTTGGAAATAAATTGCAACAATACAGTCTAAACCATAATCAAGCGATCGACTTGATTATTCAACTGTGAATTAATTAATTTAGATTCTAATAATATACATGTTTCCTATACATCTTTATTTATATGTATATTATTCACAAAAGAATCTTGGTTCCTTATGACTAGTTATATTATGCTTACACAAATAAAACCAAATTCTTTTGTTTTATTAATAATAAATATTTTCATTACAAAATTGTAGCTAGAAGAAGACTAAGTTACATGTAAATAAACTTGCTTTCCAGGACTAAGTTACATATAAATAAACTTGCTTTCTAGGACACTATATTTAAATAAGTCTAACAATAATGTGGTTTACCAACTATCACATTTGAGTGACATTAAACTTGGCAAACACCTAATAAAAAGCAAAAGCGAAGTGTTATTGAGCTTAATTGGAATAAAAAAGCATATTTTTAAGTTTGTTATTTTAGAAGGAATTGCTATTTAGGTATAATTTTGATGTGATGGATATTGAAAACAAATATTTTTGAAAATATTTTAGGAACTTTGATAGGAATTGATGGCAAATCGAAAGATACAATTAAGGCAAGGTTAGACTTGGAAGACACGAATATAAGAAAAGATTTGCATTTGAAAAGAAGAGATGATGGGTCATACATCATTTCACCTGTTTGTTACAATATGCCAAAAAAGGAGAAGTAAAATTTTTGTCAATTTCTTAAATCGGTCAAGTTTCTTGATAAGTATGCATCTAGATGATGGGTCATACATCATTTCACCTGCTTGTTACAATATGCCAAAAAAGGAGAAGTAAAATTTGTGTCAATTTCTTAAACCAGTCAAGTTTTTTGATAGGATGCATCTAATATCTCCCATTGTGTCAATGTCAAAGAGGGAATAGTTTCAGGGTTGAAAATCCATAATTGTCATGTACTTTTATAACAATTACTTCCTGTTAGAATATGTGTGTGTTTGTTAAAGGATGTGTCCCTAACTTTAGGACAATCGGGTAAATTTTTTAAGCAATTATGTTGGAAGACACTAAAAGTAGAAGAGCTTGAAACAAATGGAAAAAAAGATATAACTTTAATTCTATGTAAGCTTGAACTAGTATTCCCCTCATCTTTTTTTGATGTTATGGTGCATTTGGCAATTCACTTACCATACGAGGCAAAACTTTGTGGATCGGTTCAATTTTAAAGGATGTTCCCTGTTGAAAGGTAATTTGTATTAATTTTTATTTTTTTAAGTTTTTAATTAGAAACAATTATTAATGTTTTATATTTTGTTTACATTTTTTTGGCTCTCTTAAGCACTATGTGCATAATAGAGCTCGACCTGAAGAGTCTATTGTAGAAGCTTATATAGCGAATGAATGCTTGGCATTTTGCTTAATGTACTTAAATAAGGTGGAGACAAGATTTATAAACAATAACGTAACTTTGATTCTGAGTAAGATGGTGGCTTGTCAGTTTTCTTCCAAAAAGTAAGGCCACTTGGAACGAGAAAGTATGTAGAGTCGAAATTGGCCATTGGTATATTTTCAACTATATATATATATATATATATTACTTATCCTTCATTATTTCATATTTAAATTTTATGGTTCAATATATGTTTCTTGAAACCTATTTACTTTTTTAAATAGAGAGCACAAAGATGAGATTCGAAGCAAATGGAATGTTAATGTTGACTTATGGAAATTTATATGTTAGATTAACTTCTAATTGTTTTTTATCCTTCAAATTATGGTTATATAATTGTAAATTGTCAAAGGCGATGACAACATTATGTGCTTGTTCATGTAGGCCTCATAGATATAGTAAAAAAAAAAAACATTGCATTGTTAATGCAGATAGATTTCACATACAAGATTGAGACAGTTGACTTAGAAGCCAAAATTGTGGGTTTTTTCTTGAGGGACAACATGAGGATGATTTTATTAACTTTTATAGTGTCATCTCAGAAATAATAGAGTTGCATTAACTCAAGGATAAAAAGATTTTTCTATTTAAGTGCAAATGGTTTAATCTTGGTGACATAAAAGTGAATGACAATATTGCTAGCATCAATGTTAGTAACACATGGTATGAAAATGACCATTTTTTCAAGTAAAGCAAGTATTTTACCTTAACAACACTCTAGTAGGCAACAATTGGAAAGTTATTTAAAAGTTTTTGAAATCTCTTCGATTTTTTTCAAAAAGGAAATGGTCTAATAAGTAAATATGATGATGAAGTATATCAAAAGATTGGACTGGAGTTGAATAATGGAGCCCTACAAATAGAAGATGCAGATATATCATCATTCCATAAGAGAGATGTTAATCCCAATATACTATAAGAAAATGAAGTACAAGCTAATCTTGTCGTAGAAAGAGATGAGGAACATATTGAGGATGAATTATATAACGATGATACTTTGGCTGAATGAATATCATAATGAAATTAATAATGATGATTTTCATGATCTTGATTATGATAATTGATGGTAAAAAAATTGTTCTTTATATTGTTTGAAATGTAATGTTGGTAACATTTATATTAATACGTATTGTTGATATTTGAGTCATGTTAATGTGGATTGTTGATGTTTGACTAATGTTAATGCGTATTGTTAAGGTTTGAGTTATGTTAATGTATTTTGTTGATGATTGAGTTATGCTAATGTTGATTGTTGATAATTGAGTTATGTTAATGTGGATTGTTAATGATTGATTTATGTTAATGCGTATTGTTGATTGTTGAGTTATGTTAATATAGATTGTTGATGATTAAGTTATGTTAATATGGATTAGCGATAATTGACTTATGTTAATGCCAATTGTTAATGTTTAAGATACGTTAATATGAATTGATGGTGTGTGAGTTATGTTAATGTGGATTGTAGATGTTTGAGTTATAGATGCTAATGTGGATTATTGATTTTTTGAGTTATAGATATCCTATATAATGGCACCAGTTAGAACAAAGGGAAGAAGTTGTTACGTCAAAATTATTCCTTAACCCAACAATAACCTGATCAATCAGATCCTAGCCAACAACAATAATTGACCTCATCCACTAATGAAACAAATCAGCAATAGCCTCCATCTACCTCAACTAGTATAGAGGGATATGCACATTTATTAATCTTTAACACCTATGCTCAAATATACATTTACATATTTAATGTATATTTTCCTATCATTATTCATTTGTTGTCAGATTCCAATATCAACATCGGAAAAATAGGTAAAGGTATATCTAGAGTTTGTGAGTTTCAATGAATGAATGTTGTAATGAACAAGAAGTTATTAGTTCCTATTGATACTTCGCAAGGTCGTTTTCTAGACAAGATTAAAACAACAAAATTGTCTAGTAAGTTGGGGGTAATTGTTAGAACTGAATTACCTTGTTTAAAGCATGTCAATAAGTTGAAGAAAGAAAACGTGTTAGAGAAAGTTTTAGTAAGTTTTCAATTTATTTAACTATATGTAGTATTGTTTCACTTATTTTAAGATTAATTGCCCTTTTACTTGTTGTTCACAGATGAAGTTGAATATTGTTGATATTGACAACTTTGATATTTCAAATTGTGTCACTTCACTGTTGAAACAAAGAATAAGAGATCGTTGTTATCAACTGCATCAATATTACAAATCTTTTTCTTCGGATGAGGAGGCAAGGAAACATATTCCGAAGTAGATGTCTTCAAAAAATGGAGTAGTTTGTATGCTTATTAGGCTTCTCCTAATGTTCGGGTTTGTTTTCTTTCCCTTCACATTTGTTTCTATTACTCTCGTTACACGATATAATAATTATTTTTTATTTAGAAAAAGTGTGAGAAGTTCAAGGTGAACAAACGACAAATGAAAACTCTTCACAATCACGACTCCAAACCATTTATTGTCGTGTGAAAAGAATATGTAGCTTCTTTATTTACAAATTATAATTATATCAATAAACACTATTATTTATTGTGCATTGCATTTGTTTTCATAAAACAAAGTGAGAAGGAACTATATGGAGAAGAGTGTGATAGGATCACACTCTGCAAACTCACTCACAATAAAGAAGGTCAATGGTGGATGTCTGAAGAAGCCATAATAACTATGTAATTATAAACTTTATTTAAATTTTAAGTTTATTTATTTATGTAGTACTAACTAATAATATTTGCATTTAATATTGATTTTGCTTTTTAAAATTTTAGAATAAGATGTAAGAATTATTGCAAGCATCAATGTTTGACAGAAATGAGCTAAATGTATAAGACATTTGCAACAAGGTGCTTGATATATGCTCCAGACACATCAAAGGTCTTAGTTTGGTCCTGATCCAACTACTTCATCTTCATTAAGACCAGCATAAACTCAATGTCAGGTCGCTTAAAAAAAGTTGGCCAAATATGAAAAAAAATTATTTGGCCCGGTTTATGGAAGTAGTGAAGATGAAAACGAGTTTGAGTAATTAAACTAATATTTTTTATTTTTATATACGTATTTTTGAAGTTGCAATTAAAATCTTATACAAGATCAAATTTAATTATTTTTTTAATATACAATGCTTCTAATTTTCAATTATTTTTATTATATTTTATAATAAATTAACAAAAATTCTAAATATTATACACAATAATATGGATTAAAAATGTCAGAAATAATTATAATTAACATGGTATAATATTTAGTTAAAATGTCTCTTAAAAATTTGACTATATTTTATAAAACATATTTAAAAATATTTTGCTACATTTTAAAAAATATCTAAATATCTTTGGTTACATTTATGAAAAAGAAGTTGAAAACTTTTGAGTATGTTTCTAAAAATGTACCAAAAAATCTTTAGTTACATTTATGGAAACATAGCTAAATGTAGCTAAATGTAATTAACTAACGATTGTGGAACTGTAGCTAAAACTTAACTACATTTCCAAAAACATAGTTAATAATCTTTAGTTGCAAAAATTAAGCATAACCAAAATATATTGGCAATGATTTTTCAAAATGTTAACTATAATTATTCGCTATGAAAATAAAGCGTAGGAAAAAGTATTAATGATGATTAGGGAAAAACGTTGTATAATTATTTGCTATGAGAATTTGGGGACTTTTTTGCGACGAATTTAAATCGTCTCTAATCACTATTGGCACCATTGGACTTTAGCTACGAATCACTTCTAGTAGTGTATGGATCTTATGAATAGAAATATTTGTAGTGCACAAATCAAGATACATGCAAGAAGGCAAGAAGGAATACAACTCACAATGGTAAAAGCAAAGTGAAGATTGATTTTTTTAATTACATTAGGTATTCTGGCTTAGTCAGACTAATTTTAAGCCCTTACGACCCCACCCTAAAAGTCTAGAGGATATAAATCTGGAACTTTAAGATTTCTCAGGTTCTTACGTAGTCTGTATATTTCTGCGCACAAGAAGTCTTCACATACTATAGATTGTTCAGCTGATGATTGATCACTGGCTCCTCCTGCTCAGTATCAGGTTTCTATCAGCTCCCGGGTTCCCTAGCAGCTCTAACTCCTACACTGCTGCTAGAAGCGAGGCATCCGTAATTGATTCGATCAATGATCTTTGCCTAGGAGCTAGAGGATCATCAATAGAAACATGCCTATTTCTCCTCTTTTTGACGTGACTCGAACTCAAGATTTCCTTTAAGAGGAGAGTCTTAAGTGAGAAATCTGAATCAATTGATCCACATGTCGTTGTCTGAAGATTGATTTAACTCTATCGGTAGAGAGGAGACGAAGCTTTTTTTTATATATACATATATATAGAAAGAAAGTGAAATAGATTATATCATGAGTCCAGGGAGACAAATCGCTGATAAATCCTCTAGAAAGATTGGGTGGCCCCTAATGGGAAAAAAGCTTTGTAGTGAAAAAAACAGTATGTCTCTAACCTCATTAGGATATTGCTAACCAGAGGAGGAACATTCAACACCCAAACTAATTGTCGCTTGTGCAAGTGTGATAACTTTTAAGAAATGAAGTGACCGTGAGACTGGAAGAGAATCAGATGGCCAAGTAAGGGTTCAATTTTGGTAATGTACAATAGTAAGATGTGCAACAGTGGCTGTTTTTTATGTCTTATCCCGAGTATAATATTAATATCAATGATAATTTGGTTGCTAAAAATCTATTATCTTGCAGTGAAATTTATGATTTGATCACATACACCAATTATGGCAAATAACAACAAATTTACATTACATTCTCACATCCAACTTCAATCGTATTATTAAAGTAACACCAAACTTTGATTCAACAATAAGCACAAAATACCAGCCCACAAGCTTCATAACGAACAGCAATTTTGATCTTCAATTCAGTGGATAAGGTGACTTTTCGTATGGTAAGCAGACCACAATTATCATTATATGTGATAAAATTGTAGAGCCTTGAATAGAAGGCAACGACGCAAACTCGCAGAGAACTAGATACAGGCGGGACAGCGAACCAACCCGTTCTCATTACACTTTGCACACCTCTCCTTAACCCCACCATCCACCACAACCTTGCAACTCCCACCACAATCCAAGCAGGGTATAAACCTAGCACCCCCACAACCTTCACACGCTTGCCAGCTCCCAACACCCATTTCAACACGTGCCGAATTCAGTATCTTCCTGAGTCGGCCGGACTCGTTCAACTCATTAACCTCCTCCATTCCTCCTATATACCTTCCCTTCACAAAAACCCTGGGCACGAAAGCCCCTTCCCCAACTAACTCTTTCAGTTCGTTCAAATACTCTCCATGCAACGACACGTCTCTTTCGTCGTACACCACTCCTTGCCCTTCCAGTATGGCTCTCACACGGTTGCAGTCCTCGTGCGTCCTGCGCACTCCACGTAGCGACGTTGTGTAGACCACCACTGAGTTGGCTCCCCCTGGTGGGCATTTCTCTGGGTACTCACTCAGTGGGTCTCTCTTGGTGATTATGGCCGTTTTTCCTTCTTTTTCCCTCTCTAACCTATCCCTTAGTATGAAGATGTTCTCCTTCACTGGCTTGATTACACTTCCTGACTCTGGAGGAACTCGTGTCTCACTGTTTCTGACATCAGTTTTCTTTAACTGGAGCCGGGTGGACTCCGTCTTCCTTAGCTCCTTCTCTGGCTGTTTAGATACTGATAGCTTGGCGTCCAGTTCTTCTACAGTGTGGAAAGAAAAGCTCTTGCTTGGGGCTTGCATCTTCTCTATGTTGATGCTAACTTTCCTTTGTGAGTTAAGGGTATTATTGGTTTTCCCAGACGTAGTAGCAGGGAGATTAATATTGTTACTGGTGAGGGTGGGTTTAAGGTCTTCGAGAGCTTTGCTAACCTCGTCCCAGGAATGAGGAGTATCGGTTTCGAATTTACTCAGCTTCTCAAGTATTGGAGCTGGAACGTTCGTTTTCTTCTCTTGTTGTTCCTGAGCTGCATTAGCTACCGCAAGCCACGGTTCTTGTATGGAGTTGATGTCAAAGACAGCGAAACTTGAAGGCGGTGGGCGGTACACATCTACGGTGGCCTCAATTCGTTTGGAGGAGGAGCACCCCATTATTTCTACGCAGTGAATTGTCTAAAATCTAATGATCTTTTATATTCCCATTGAGGGCTGAGGAATGAGTGTAATGAAAGTGGAAATGGTACCGAAGGGGAAGTGTATGGCTAAGTGGGAGATACGTGTTCGTGGCTGTGGTGGCGGCTTCACTTTATCTTTAACACTTAATGTAGTTTCTGTTCTGTTTAGTGATTTGTGGGGGATGTTGGTTATGAGCCATGGGATTGATTTGTGGTGTCAGACTTGGCCAAGTGGTGGCGCAGAAGGGATTTTGTCGATGCTTTCCTTTCAAGAATAATGACAAGAAATGCTTGGTGTGTATTTTTTTCCAAATTGCGAGGGGGCTTGAGCTTCAAAGAACTGTATTCCTTCAACAACAAGCTTGAAGTTTACTTAACAGTCCCAGATACCATTGATCCAAAATTCTGACACTAGGTATCTTAATACAAATAAAGTTCAGAAGAGACTATGTACTAATCACAACAAGAGATAGGGAGATACACGGTATGGGTGAGTTAGAGATCGTATCTCACCCTCTAAAGGAAATAGGCCGTGGCCAGACAAATGTCCACGGATGTTATTAACACGTATATAACGCTCGGAACTCTTTTCAATTTTTCCCCTCTAAAAGTTAAGTGTTAATCATCGAAAAGTTCTAAGACCCTTGAAAAGTAGAGTTTCACGACTATTTTTATCGAAGAGCCAAGATCAAATTATATCATCTCAACAAAGGTCATCAAAATGAAGATTTTCAACTAGACTTATTTCTACAATAATTTTTTTATTTTTGTTTCACTTTTATTATTCCGACAATGATTCATGGGTTCCATATTTAAATCTTAGAATTTATTTTTTTTAAGGATCGATTTACTTAATTTTTGATATGTGATATGTTTATGTCAATTTCTTTGATTGATTTTAATGCATAATTATGTTATGCTAACGACTAAGTCTAGTTTAAATTAACTTTTGAATGCCTTAAGAAAGTTTTCTTGTAAATGGACAAATACATAAGTAATAGGTGTTAAATGGGGCGATCAAGAGAGATTTATGTGATCTTTCTAATAATAGGAAGAAATCTTTCATTCAATATCATATATTTTAACACATTCAAAGGAGTATTAGCTTAGTGGAAATATGAGTTCACCCCATAAAAAGTAAATAATTGTAATTTTAATGTTTAAGAGATCTTATCAATCCAGATTAATAGATTCCTTCTCATGAAATGAAAAATAATATTAGGGAAAGTATTTGCCTAAACACGATACAACTTTTTATTTGCTTAACTGTTTTGACAAATGATTGGTGTATTACTATAGATGAAACCATTATGACATTAGAATGAGTTCAAACTTATAGATGCATCTACTTTATATTACAAAGGATCTAAAAGGGAATTTAAGAAGAAAAGACGACAAAATAATAAAAATTATTAGAAAATTAAAGTTGCCATATGCTCTTAATGTTTATAAAAAGGGAACGTTGTGCATCCTCAACAAAAATGCAAGCTCGGATTTGGTTGATTATTCTGTCTGCAAGCTAATATTTACTTTCTATTGTGCTAGTGAATCTACAGATATTTCTTTCTTTCCAAATGTTATATATGGTAATAGAGAAGGTTGTAGTGAAAATAGTAGCATTTGGAGTTCCTTTCTTTGTTTTGCTAAAGACACAATTTAGTACAAGAATAACTACCATGTTGTGAAGCTAATAAGTGTATAACACGGGTTGTAGGGTAATTGCAGAGGAAAAATAGATGATTGCGATCCTCAATTGCCATGTTATCTAATAAGCTTAAATCATCGACCCTACCATGCCATTGATTCATAGTTTTGAGTTTGTTCTTGATAGCTAGCCAAGTTAAAAAGACTGCTTTGGAGTTGATGGTATTTTCACTAGTTAGTAGTTTTTTGGTTTTTCAATACATATTGCTCCATCTTTTGGCATGTTTAGTACCTTTTATAAAAGGCCTCTTTTTTGATAGTCAAAAGCCTGTTCAATCTATCTGATGTGGCAGGAGTTCCAGCTCTTCGATGGATTCCCTTCCTTTTTTGTATAAGTTTACAATGGTAGAGGTCCAAATTTCATACTCTCTTGGGGGTTAGGGGCTCACGAATGGTCTAACAATCAGAGTCGTCTTGTCAAAAGGATTTGGTAGCCAAAAGAGATTTGGTATATCGAATTTGCTTTCAAGTGCTTAAATGCCAATTGGAAACAATAGGAGATTGACTGCTTGGCTTCATCCCTTAATTTTGAACGGACAAGAGATCACCTTAGTGTTCTCTTAAAGGAATTAGTTAATAGGGTGCAAACAGCTAGGTAAGAAGATTTTATAATCAAGCTAGCGTCTGTAGGATAGGAAGTTTTCGTTTCTCCTAGCTTTCTAAGAAATAGAGAAAATTGGCTAATTAAATAGAGATAAAGAAATTATGGATTACTTATTTTTTTTAAAACTCTCAGAACAAGGACTGATTGTTTTTGCTTTTTGGGTGATTGTGTAATAGAATGGCCCCATGAAATTGCTTTGTTTTTCACAAGAGATCTACTCTTGTTTATTATTGTATTACTTGTTAATGATAAGTACAATTGTCTTAGTTATAAGTAATATATTATTAGTGGAAAAAATTAGAAATAAAACAAAATGCATGTTATTGTTTGTGGTCTTATTTATTGTGCAAGCAATGGATTTTAGAAAATCCATTGACTAGTTTTGGTCTTGTATATTTTTTTTATTTTGAAATTTTCTTATTTTATTTTATGTGCTATGCTTTACTTTGATTTAATAGGTATACTTGTGTATGACTAGAAGCCAAAATTTTATTTTTTAAAAAAAAGGATCTATAACTTGAAAGAACACTTTGTTAGAAATGAAAAAAAATGCATTAAACAAGAAATTGGAGATATAATGGACTAACTTAAAACCATGGATAGAGAGCATAGAACAATAATGGAGTATGCCAATCCATCTCTTTTGGGGATGCAATCTAGTATTGAAATCCTCTAAAAGAGGAAGATGTATAAGAGGAGGATCTAGAGGAGAATGGTTTAGAGACAAGATCAAATGGAGGCAATATTGAAATCATCTAAGACACCTTACTACTAAAGTTAGATGACCTAAAGACAAATATTTCTTACATTACTAGGGTGTTTATATTAATAAAGAATTAACATTTCTATAATAAAGTATTAATACAATATCTTATTTAATGATAAAAGGGTTAGGAATGAGTGAACCAAACCTAAGGAGAGTAATGTATCGTGTTGATGACTTGATAAAACACTCTAGAGACATTAAGGAGAATGTCATAATTAAAATTGATATATTTATATATGTAGAAAACTTTTATTTTATGGATATAGAAAAGGACAAGAAAAATTCCTAATACTAGGTATAATCTTCCTTGCTAGAACAAGTTAGATAATAAATATTAGGAAAAGTGAACTAAGGTTGGTGGAGATTAATAACTTCTTTTAAAATGATGAAACTTTGTTTATGCTTAATGGTGACTTAAGAAAATTTAATTGTTATGATATTTTGCAAAGGGACATAATGAAATTAGTTAAGTTGCAAAAAAAGTAAGAAAAAAAGGCAGCAGTAAGGAAGAAAGTCAAAATAAGAGATGAATACCCTTTGAACGACACTATATATAATCATTATGAAGAAGGAACAATCATATTTTTCAAAAAATCAATTAAGTTTAATAGAAGATTCCAACTAAAAGACTTTTAAGGAAACTATTGTTAGGAGGCAATTTAAAAACTTTTTAATTTTATTTGGAAATTTGGTTATTTGAACCAATAACTTGAATTATTTATTTTATAATCATTTTTGTTTTACTTTTATTAGTAGTTAACAATTCTATAATTCTTTCTATTTTTATGTCTTTATGCTTAATATTTTAAATGGAGGCAAAGGAAGACATAAGAGGCCTAAAGAGAAAGTTTGAAGATAATTGGGGTTGAAAGATTAAAATAATATTCCAATTGAAAGTTCAAAAATCATGTACAAGTGAATTTAATTATTGAACATAGCTTGGGAACTCTATGTATCCCAAAACATATCTATGTGTTTACAAGGACAAAATAATCCACTTCTTATGATACACATGTATGATCGTGTATAAATATGATTTTTTTTATAATACCTAATAGTTTGGGACAAGCTTGTGATCTAGAATGTGTCTAAAGGCCAAGCACCCCTTACCTTAGGGTATATACCGGGACGCCTGAAGGTCATTCCGGTACATATCCTATGATAAGGGCGAGCTACGTTCGATCACTACATTCACTTCCTATGGCATGGTATCACAATTTACTTAAAAAGCATAATAAGAAGGTTGCAATAATTTAAAACCTGACTTTTTTCCTCATTTCATTTCCCAAAAATCGAAGTCTACATTGTCTTTCAATGTTTTTCCCTAGGTACAACATCAACTTAATACAAAAGGACTATATGAGAGAGGAAAATA
>JANZLF010000222.1:28000420-28013979 GCA_026546835.1 Erythroxylum foetidum
ATATGGAGGCCATATTATGCATGAACATACCGAGACTAGTTTACTCACTCATAACCCGTCTCAAATTACTATTTTACGCTTCCAATCGGTGATGGGATGTTACAAAGGATCCACGACTGTGCATTTACCCGTGTACTTTTAGGATATTCAATGATTTTGGTTATGAACTTTTTGATACACAACCATGCAAGAAAATGTGCATTAACCAAAACCCTAGAATTATATATTTAAAGATGTGAATAGAGACTTGAGAGGCGTGGAGACATTAGGAGGCAATTTCCAGACATGCATGAAGTTCATTCTCAAGGGGTGATATTGATCTAAGAACATAGGAAATAGGAAGAAATCATTGAAAGATCCATTAAAATACAAGACCAAGCCTCTACATTACGAGAATATTCGATAGAAGACAATCAAGGAGATTTATAATTATAAACCCATTGTTAACAACTCATTTTTCTTTCGATTTACATTTAATTTGATGTTTGATAATATGTAACTAAAGGTCCAATTAGCATTTAGATTAGATGAACCTTATGTCAATACTTTGATATGAATTTATTCTTTTATTAATGCAATTGGTTTGATTGATTGTTGCGATCCAGTTATTTTTTTATTTATGTTTTAGTAATATGAAATATTATACCCTAATATGATTTCATACATAGTGATTGAGAAATCCTAGGTTGAATAGATCTACGATAATTGGAAGGAATTGAATGCAACTTTAGAGATAGAATGACATAAATCTTTTATATTGAGGTCAAACCTAACGAAGGGATTCATAAGATAGTAATGCAATCTTATAAAATTTAACTTGAGTAATTCAGTTGGAAACCTTAGGATTAGCTATTAGTAGACTTAATGTCAACTATTAGCATATCATAAGAGTCTCTACAGTCAAATAAATCAATAAAACAATTGCATAACAAAAATCAATCTGTTAAGGGTTTAGAGGGGTTCGAAACCTACATACTAATTCTCAATATTGATAAATTCCTAAATGCTTCCTTAATTCTCTATTCAATTTCATTACTTATTTTATTTTACTTGCCTTAGTTTTGTTTTCTTTTTATTAAAACCTAAATCAATCCTTAGGATAGATAATAGGGCAAGGGTAATTACTAGTATTTATCGTTTTCATGGGATCGAATCGTACTTTTCAATACTAGCTACAGTTATGTCGTGCACTTGCAGTTATTACAATATTGACTTAATCATGAGATATGTCAATCATCTATACTAACTTTAACCAACATACTTTTCATTGTTGTTCCCAAAGGAAATAAATGTAAGATATATTGGTGAATTTCCCTTATTAGTGCCTAAGACATATCGTGTGATTTGTAATGATGGAATTAGGCATATAACTTGGTAAGTTATCTTTGTTTAATGAGAATCCTCTCAAGACCCAATGGCATTGATTCCCTTGTACAATCTCCTTAACTTTAATGTAGTTAGTGAGCATATCTAAAAAAGATTGCACTTAAGGGTTTTTGTGCAAATCTCCCAAACCACTCTAATTATCAAACTAAACCTAAATGTCATTTCCATTGCTTATAATTGCTTTGAATTCTATCCTTGTGGATTCTCTCAGCCTTAACATATGATTTAAGGTCCATTAATTATTGGGCTTTTTTTTAGATTTTAGGAGTTGGTAGCTTTTAAGGAGATGTTAAATGATTAATAGGTTATCTCTAGTGTTTCTTCTTTTGATAAAGTCTCTTTGACTTAGGTTTATTGGATACCTCATAGCTTCCAATCTTCTTATAAGCATCTTCGAGTTAGTTTTGTACCTTACATTATAAAAAGTGAACATCTTAAAATCATAAAGAGAGGTTAGATTAGGTTACTGATCGTGGTTTTCTGATGTGTGTAAGTTCTAATTAATAACCTCAATAATCCATAAGTTTACAGGTCATTCGCATAGTATCTAAGGTGTCGATCCTATGAGGAGGGATAATCTAATCCTAAAATTTAAGGCCAAAACTATTCACAGTAATTCAAAATGTAACAAAACTAAGGCATGAATTTAACTTAAGCATGTAACTCAATTCCAAGAATCAATTATGAAAATATTAACAAAGTAGCAGTTGTGACAACACTCAAAAATCAACCTAAAGGAACTATCAATTGAGAGAAAGGGGAAATTTTACCTATCTTTAATGCTAAACTAATTGATTATGAATTATTGAATTATTGGTCCTAGATGATCGTAGGGTTGATTATTCTCTCTCTAGTGATAATCATTAACCCTAAATTATAAACCCTAATCAGATTATGGAAAATTTCAATCTCTCAATGAGATCTCTTTTCACACAATTACCGATTTGAGTAATTTCTTGTTCTTATTAAATTACTTAACTCTTGTTAGCTCAATTTAATTATTTTCATTTCATTCACCCTCTCAGTTTATTACCAAATTATGCAATCACAGAAATCAATCACAATAAATCCAATAAATGTAAAACAATCAAATTTTATTAAATCAAAGATTAAAAAAACCCTAAGATGAGTATAAAATATCTCAACATTCACAATCCTATCATCAAACTGCTATTCCCAATTCTATATAATAATAACAATAGGAAATAATAGGAAATACAATTTTAAACGGAGACGAGAAGTAGCAACATCAGGAAACTCCAAATCCTGGAAGTATGTCAATTTCGACTTCTTCTCCACTTCTCTCATCCTTCTTCTTTTTCTCAATCTCTCAACAATTCACTCTAGGGTTTCTCTTTAAAGTGGCTGATGCAAAAACTCTTTTATCTTCTTTGTCTTATTCTAAGCAAACCTTTATTGTTCTGGGCAGCCCTAGGATTTTTTAAGGTCTGAAAGGTCCAAAAACTCCCTCAAAACTTGACGTTTTTGAATGCCTAAGCATCTGCTCAATGCAGGCCACGATCGTGGACCACATCTGATCTTTCTATCACGATTGTGGGCTTGTCTTGAACTTTTGTCACAATATGGGCCACGATCATGGGTTGATTCCAATGCTTCTGTCATAATCTTGGCCTATTGTGCCACGATCGTGGCCCGTTGTTTTGTCCCGAGTATCTTTGAAACTTCTCTGTTTTTAATGTTGACCCTAAAACACTAATAAACACATCAAAGTATCTCAAAGACATAATAATAAAGCTCAAAACCTTATACTAACCATAAAACACTTAAAACACAAATAATTAACAAAATAACACAATTCTAACCTAAACACATACTAAATGATCGGATTAATGGATAAATACATATCAAACTATGCCCTAAAATACAATGCAATTTATATTTATCACTAACTTAAGATCTAGTCTTATGTAGTTTTTTTTTTCATTTCCTTTAACATTCTTCTACAAGAGAAGATTTCTAAGGTGGCTTCTGTAACCATACGACTAACCTCATTATAACTCTTTTCAAAGAACAATATATTATATCTATCTAGCCTTGGGGTTCTTTTAAAGTCTAAATTATACAATTCTTCCTTATCATCTACTTTAGTGAAAGGCTTTACAAGGTGTACATCTAAATTTTAATGTATAAGATCTTTGATGAGTAGTTTAATCCTTTTGTAAAAGGAGATACTATAAGAGGATTCCCCAAAGATGTCTTTGAAAAAAACGTGGGCTAGTTTTTTAAGCTCTTCTTATTTAATGATAAGGTTTTCTCATTGATCATGAAGTATGGTAATCTTTTTATAATTTCTTCTAGCATTGATATAGTGTTGGAAAAAAATTAGAGTTTTTATCTTCATCTTTGAGCCAAAGTACTCTTTATTTTTATCTTAATAATATACCTCAAAACCTTGAGTGTAGTTGTTAAGGTAAATTTTTTACCATCTCTTAGCTATTCATCATTTGGTTAGTTATACAAATCCTTTTATGCCTTAATAAGAATCTTTATTTTCCTCTTGATAGTCACTTCAGTATTTTGAAAGAGTAACTTATTAAATATCTTTAATTTCCTTAAGTCTCTATATGTAGACATTGGCCTTTTAACCCTCAAATTTCTTCTCCATTACTTTCCTAATTTGTTCTATATAAACTTTGGAATTAAGATGATAATTATTAAATCTTTAATTCCTTTTCATTTTTTATGCAAATAGCTTTCACTAGTTTTCCATTGTTGAAGTTATTCATCTTCATGTAAGAGTGATTAGAGCTTATTGATTTTCCAAAATTAAGTTATATGAAAGTTTCATAATCCATTCATAATTTCATTATTCTCCAAACCCTCACTTTTTTATCCTAATTTTCTCCAAATAGGTTCTATGATCATCCTTTATATTTCTTTGATTATTTTTTACGCTTTTGACCTCCTGGGAGAGCATTATATTATTAAAGTCTCCCATAATAATTCAATATGTTTTCTTTAATTCCCTACTATTTATTCTATGATGTGTTTATTTAGACTACTAAGTTCTTTTTATAAGTAATTGATACATTAATTTGCATTGGAATCTTAGCGATAACAATTATCAAATGTATCAAATGACTAGTAGAGTACATGTGTAGCAATTGTATTTAATTTTTTGAAAAGCTACTAGGATTCTACTATTGTAATAGAGTTAATGGTTTGTAAGTACTGCTTGATTCTCTCCTAAAAACCTATAAGCATTCCCATTATTATTATTCTTTATCTTAGTTTCAAATAAGCCTATGAGACATGGCTTTTTTTTAGACAAATGCTCCCAAACCATTAGCTATTTATTAAGGTTATTAAGATCCCTTACATTCCATTAAAAGGGAAATTAGGAAGAAAATGAAAAGGACCTACGAGATTCTTTTTCTTAGTCTTTATTTTAAGGCTTTTTTATTGTAATGAAATTTGCTTAATACTTCTTAATATCCTTTGTCTTTGCTTTATAATATGATAAAGGCTTAATAGTGTCATCTGATATTCTTAGTTTGTTAAATGATTTCCATGTTAATTAAGTTTTTAGTTGGAGACTTAGGAAATTACTAATGAATTGTAGGTAGTCACCTTAAGTATGGATGGTTCCCATTCCTTACTAGACAAACTATTTGAGTCAATTTAAGATTTAAGGAATTTTATTATTCCTTATTTTATTAATAGTTTGTTACTGAAAAAGGCATTAATGCAGTTAATTAGATTTATAAATTTGACACATTATATCCTTATTATTATCTTATAACATGTGGCTTATTTACGAGCTATGAAACCCTTATGTGGAGAAACGAGTGGAAGTAAGCAACTAATCATCGACTCAGGGTGATCGTAAGCATGAAAGGTACATTGAGCTAACGACATCAAACAAACGCTACTTGAGATGTGAATTATCAAACAAAAGATGAAATGTCTCTAAGAGTATCACCTTGCCAAGGTGTGCTTAGATTGAGAAAAAGATGTGCTCAGGTTAGGAAAAAGAATGAACTAGGCTCGAATGTATTAGTCCAAATAAAGTTATTAAGAATAGGATCATTGACTTATAAGTTAGTATTACCAATAAAAGATGTTTCAGATTCACACAGTGTTATATGGATACGTTTAGGAAATATCGTTATGATCTGATATATGTGTTATTGTTATTGGAAGTGAAATTATGAGTAATTTGAAATATATTGAGGAAATAGTTAAGATAGTGTAGTATTTGAATAAGTAAACGAAAGATCGATTGATTCCACTGACTATAATCAATTGGAAGAAATTATTTGAGTGGTATAGCTAAATGAGAAATGGAGGAGCATATGAGGAAACAATACCCCTGCCTTTTTGAACAATTAGATAAGAATTTTGAGAACGAAATTTATTAAGGAGACAAAAATGTAACATCCCGATTCCATACTAAGGATTATAACCCTAGATTTTAGTAATTGAGAAATAGCAATGAGAGATTAGAAAAATGCATTTCATGCTCATGCATAATGTCAGCACGCACAGATGTGAATTTGATTGTTGCACACATTAAAATGATTGTACATGCATTGATTGACATTTTCTGAGTATAATTGTTTATAAATGTGATTATATTGAAATTTGTGATTTTTATATGTTGAAAACTGATTTGGAGAGTGTATTTAGTGATTTAGAATTTTTTGTGAAATTTAGAAAATTTCTAAAATTTTGAGTATTTTTGGATTAAGAAAAATATCAAGTGGAAGAACCATTGATATATAGTGGTAGAAATAAATGTCAAATGGTAGTAGAAATTTTAATATGTGAAATTAAGATTGATAACTTATGTCATTAAAGATTAGGAGACAATTGCATTAGAAGTTGGAAACAAATGGACTAAATAATTAAGTGTTATGCTTAAATAATTAAGTGTTATTAAGCATAAATCATTTAAGTGGAAGGCCTAATGACAAATGTCATGACACCCACCAAGTGTTTTTGTAAAACCTATATTATTGCCATTTGAAAGACATCTTCGTGTCTTTCATCCCTAACAAAGACACTTTCATCTTCTTCATTCTCTCCATCTACGAAACTCACTCTCACCTCACCATGTTGATTTTTATCCAACTCCTTTACTTTGTTTCTTCAAGATTCATTGTCTTCTCCTTCTTTTTGCTCAACACCCAACCCATTTCACCTTGAAAGTTGACTTTTGTGCATATTGAAGGAGCTAGGGTTTTTGGAGATTCTTGAAGAAGCCTTGGGCAAATCAATTAAGTAACCTATTATTCTTCATGGCTTTGATGGATGGTGCATGTTTGATGATAATTAGAGGTTAAATGATCATAAAATAAGGATGGGCACGTGCTAAAAACGTGAATGAGGAATGTGGTAGATTCATGTCTTGTTTTTACATGGATGATGATTAATGATTCGTAAATTGATATAGAGATTTTTTAGAGTTAGAATGAATCCTTAATGAATGTAGAATGAAGTGTAGAAAAATTGATTTGTGAATGGATATTCACATGTTCTATTTCATTCACATTGTCTATTTTTTATGTAAAAAAATGTGGATCATTAGTTGTTTTAGAAATAAATTGCATTGAGTATTGAAGTTAAAGAAAAGACAAGTATAGTGTCTTGAAAAGAGAAGAACTAGGATGAAATTTTAAAGACAAACTGATAATGGTGTTTAAAGTGTACTGGAATATGTTAGCTGTAATGATTTCACTGGATATGCTCATGTAATTTATCCATAACTTATTCTATAGATATCCAAATGAGGTGATTTTTAATTTGGATTAAATTAGACACATATACTATATTGTTCTTGAAGACATCAAATTCAAATTCTGTCTTTAAGAGTTTCTAATTTTGACCTGAAGATGGTACTGGGTGTAGGGAAAAGTGCAGAAAAAACTGGATACATAATGGGTTTTTTTTGTCTTAAGGAATTAATGTGAATCTCTTTGGGTGTTTTTGTGATGAAATAAAATGAACCTAGAGCTAGAGAAAGGGAATAATGTGGTATCTTGAAATGGAAAGAATTAAGGTGATAGTTAGAAGTAAAATGAAAATGAAAATGAAGTTGAATATGTGTAGTTAGTTGATGATGAATGTGTATATTTTGTTATTAGCGTTCATGATAAATTATGGACTATAATATTTTATGGATGATATTGATTTGAAATGGAGTTATAATGATGAGAAAATGAGGAGAAATTGGATTAGAAATGATAGACAAGATTAAGGTAGTGAATGTAGAAAGTAAAGAGTTAGAATCTGGAAAATTGGAAGACGAGTCCTGTTGCCACTTTCTATGAAAGTTCGCATGGCCAACTCCTAGCTTTGCCATGGCCAACTTGTAGGATTTCAGTAGGAATTTCCTCTTGAGAAAAGTTTGTCGCGACCAACTCCTAGCTTCGCCGCAACCAACTTTCATGCAAAACTTAAACATACTTCAGTACTTTGGCAATATATTGATCTATAGTTATCCAAATAGAATGATTCTTAATTTACATTAAACTAGAGACAAATGAATACAATGTTTATGAAGAAATCAAATTTTAAGTCTATCTCTAAAACTTCAGAATCTGACTTGAAGTTGAGCATAAAATACTGTCTCAGTTTAAGAATAGTCAGAATTATTTGGAGTATTGAACCAAATTGAATGATCTTGATGTCATTAGAAACTTAAGAAAATGGGAAACATTTTTCTAGAAGAAAGTGTTGAAAAATTACTTCATTTTCATTATCAGATTGATCATGTACAATAGACCTGAAGGTTTGTTTCAGGAAAAATCTGAATTGTCGAAATGAGTTATGAATTTCAATTTTAATGGCTTTATTGAGGTATAAACCATAATTATAAATGTTATTTATGTGAGTTTGGAGATATGAATGTGTACATGACGAGAATAATAGAGCGATACTCAAGATTGTCATTGAGCATGCATTGTAGTTATTCCATATAGACATTTGTGCATAAAGGAATACTTATAATTTGTGCAATTTTTAATGTGTATGCATCGTGTGTATTGCATAATTTTGATGTGCAGGATAAACATCTGTATTCAGACGTTTCCAGATTATAGAAACTAATGCTAATCTGGAGCGTACTGTAAGTCGACCTAGATGGTCTCATTTCTTTGTTTGTTTTGATTTCAATTTCTACATTGAATGACTACGGATATAATTATTATTCAATGCGGATATGATTGATGTAAATGTGTTGATGCCATTGAATGTCCGAGGAGCTTGTTAAATGTGAGAACATTGAAGTACTCGTTGTTTGTGAATATGAAAGAAATATTTGTTTTCTCAACTTAATAGTTGAAATTCGGACCAAGGTTTGATGATGAATATGAAAGTGATTGTGAATCCGAAATCATGTAATTGGTTGAAAATATAAGAATGTGATGCATTCCATTTCATAAATGCATGAAAGATAAAGGTAGTTATAACCAGAGTCACTACCAAAAAAGAGCTTAAAGCTCATTGTAAATATACCTGGTATCCACTAAGGGAAATGGAACATTATCTAATATAGCTCGGTATCCATTAAGGGTTATGAGTTAGTAACTAGGCTTTCAATCACAACAAAGTAATAAGTGAAAGTGAGTCTCATGTACATTGCATTATAAGTGATATGTGTGTTTTTAAATGATTGAAATGATCGATTTAACTGCTTTGAATGTGATGCTATATGTTAAATAAAGTGATGTGAATTATGTGAAAACATGATATGATGTGTTATGTGATTGAGTGAGCCATCGAGGATGGTCACTCATTGAATTTGCAAAACTCACCCAAAATTTGCAATACTTTTTCAGGTTCAGAAGAATTACCCTGTTAGGCTAATAAGAGTACAGACACTATGTTCAATTAAGAGATAGAGGTTAGGATCAATTCATGTCTACATTTGTTTTTCTTATTTTTATATCAAATTGTGTATTCTGTAATTTCTGTACAATGTGTATTTGAATATTTCTGTATGTAATAATAATTGTGATTTCGAGTTTTATGAAGTAGAGGTACGGGCCCCAATTTGATTATTGATTTTTACATACATGTGTGATAAATTTGTAAAATTTGTATTGAGTTTCGAGTGTTTGACTATTCTAGTATGCCACCCTTACAGGGTACGTACTCGGACATCACTCAGGATGTCGGGTACGTGTCTTACAAGAGTGGGGTGCTACAATACTTTATTTCATTATTAAATATTAACTTGAATTAGTATGCTAAATGATGATAGTTAAAATAAAATTACTTTTAATTTTGTCTTTATTATTCATTGAAATAATCAAGTTGAATGAATTTGAATATTAGTTACTCATCTTTTTCGTGAGCTTTTGAGCCTAATAGCAAAATTTTCAAATGTTTAAAGCCTTTTTATTTTTTTATATGTGTTATCATGTATAGTTGAACAATTATAGAACTTGCTTTTATTATCATATTAAGACCATATTTTTTAAAGTAGAAGCATTGAAGTGATAAAGACAATTAGATTATAATTTATCCTTTAGGAATAACTAAATTAAGTCCTCACCTTTTTCATTTATTATACCCACAAATTAACCTTTATCCTATTTTTCTTTGAAGCTTTTTTAATTGTTTTGAAACCTGAAGGTTATTTACATTAGGTGTTTGTTTGAAACTTGAAAATCTTGAAGGATCCATTATTTCTTGAATTGTGGTACATTATGAATGCTCAAAAAATTTTTATTAAAAAATTAGTAACAAGCATAAAAAAATTGTGAATAAACATATGGTAGCAATGGAGTTGTAATGAAATGATCTGTACATTTATACACAACTTTCTTGTAATTTTTCTTTAGTAAATTTCATTCAATTTAACCCATTTTATTATTCGAACTATACCTTACCTAAGCATCATTACAACCTATATGAAAACCTTTTGATTTTTGTTTCTAGTTTATACATAAGTGGTGGAGATCTGATAATATTGCAACCATATGATAAGAGTTCTACTATGCCTTCATTGAGAGTTTTGATACTTTTCACCCTAAACACTTTGAGTCAATTGAGTGAAATCTTGGTGAGGGTGTAAAGGTTTATGCTTTTAATTTCAATATGATTATTGATGTGATTACTATTAATATTGACTTAGGAAGCTAATTTTAGGATAACTTGACTCTAATTGATTCAATAGGATATGATGATTTATAGTATAAATAGATAGATCAAATTAATGAAGGATAGATGTTGTAAGATTTATAATTTTGATTATGGTTTGCTTGAGGATAAGTAAAAGCTTAAGTGTGGGATGTTTGATAGA
Organism: Erythroxylum foetidum; assembly: GCA_026546835.1. Classification (NCBI taxonomy): domain Eukaryota; kingdom Viridiplantae; phylum Streptophyta; class Magnoliopsida; order Malpighiales; family Erythroxylaceae; genus Erythroxylum; species Erythroxylum foetidum. The sequence continues at coordinate 28,011,078 of JANZLF010000222.1, forward strand.
TGCATAATTAACCATATTTATTGATGTATTTTTCCTTGATATTTTATACTTTTATTGTATATTTGGTACTTAATTTACTCTAAGTGTGTCTATAGGTTATAATTGCCTGCACAGATCAAATGAAGAAGAATTTGGATGAAAATGTGATATAAAATGAAGATTTGAAGCAAAGAAGAGATACACAATCGTGCATCAGCTTGTGTACTTCTCTTAAGCTATGTAGAATCACAAATTTTAGGTATTTTGGGTTATACACGATTTAGTACACAGTTGTGCATCAAATCGTGCATCACCCATAAAAATTTCTATAAAAAGACATGTTCAGAGGCAAAAATAGAGGAATAGACATGAATGGACATTCAAAGACTTTGAGAGAAGACACAAGGGGTGATTTTGATCTAGAGAAGTGGAAAAGACAAAGAAATCATCAAAAAGTTTAATAAAATACAAGATCAAACCTCTAATCTTGCAAAGAACATTTGATAGGAGATAAAAGGAAGGTTTAAAATTATGATCTTGTTATTTTCTATTCGTCTTTGTTTTTGTTTATGTTTGATTTTGTCTTTAATCATGTGTAACTAAATTTATTTAATGTCTAGGTAAGTTGAACTGTACGTTTATGCTTTAACATGTTTTGATACTTTTATTTAATGCAATTGCTTTAATTGATCTATTATAATTCAATTACTTGTTTAATAGATGTTCTAATAGATTTAGAATATTAGATCATAATCTAATTTCATTACATAGAGATTGAGAAATTCTTTTATAAATAGATCTACCATAATTAGAAAAGGTTAATTACAATTCTAGAGATAGGATGACATAAATCCTCCTAATTAGGGTTAAACCTAATAGTGGAATTCACAATTTGGTAAAGCAATCCTATAAACTTTAACATATCGTGACAAAATGAGTGCATTTTTTAACAAACACATGCTTAAATATCGTGTCCAATGGTAGTTTATCAACTCACTTCAATTAATCTTATTAAAAAATCCCTATTTAATTAATTAAATATTTTTTAAAAATTCAAGATGTCTTGGAATCATCCTATTCTAAACCGAAACTAAGGGGTCGTTTGGTTCCACTTCTGTTTATCTGATGTTGTTTTTGGTTTTTGTCTCCTATTTTTTGTTTATTTTTTTCTTAAAAAATGAAAACCTGTTTGGTTAATATTTGTAATTTAAAATCTGGAAACAAAAACCTGTCTGGTTAAGATTTCTAATAAAAAAACTAAAAACAAACTCGTTTTTGGTTTTATTATCATGTTTATATTGTTTTGTAATTATACTATTATGTGTAATAATTATAATTACATATTAATTGTATATAATAAAATTACATAAATTAGAAATTATATTAAAACAGTATAATCAATAAAATATCTCCATCATAATTACAAAAAAAATAAAATATGTCCATCATACTATAATTCTTGAAAACATAATCGTACATTCATTTACAAAAAGAAACATAAATAAATTAGAAATAATATAATCACTCCACATTTGTCTAGCAATTTCATCTCGCTTCTAAGACATACTTCAAAGTTGTACTGGAGTGATATTATACTCCACTTGAGAACTTGCATCTTCATTTTCACTTCCGCTAATTTGTTCTTCATTTTTAGCGCTACTTTCAAATAATTCATCACTTTATCTACACATTCTAATATAATTGTGTATAAAATAACAAGCAATAACAATGTATTTTTGTTTCTTCATATCATAACTCAACTTGTTTTTAAGTATAGGGAATTTTGCTTTTAAAATGTCAAAACATCTTTCAATAACATTTCTTAATGAAGAATTCCTGTAGTTAAATAATTCCTGTGGATCTTGTGGTTTTCCTCTGCCTCTATAATCTCGCAAATTATATCTTTTACCTCAATATGATGAAAGAAATTCAGGCATATTAGTGTAACCCGAGTCAACCAAATAGTACTTACTTAACATAAAAAGAACATAATATTAACAAAAAGATATTAAAAATGAATCATAATTACTATATTTATTTAAAATAATATAATACCTTATGGAGGCATAAGAAATTAATTCGTTGGATTTGTCACTATTTCTAAAAGAACTTGAGAGTCATTTGCAGTACCTTCTCGTCCCGCCATTACATATGTAAAACGCATATCAAATAAGCAACAACACATAATATTTTGGGTTGGATTAATTCTTTTGCCCCTGTATGGTATTTGTTCATCAGTCGGAACATGTGCATCAATATGTGTACCATCTATTGCTCCTATACAATTCTCAACATTAAAAAAATATATTAAAATAAAATTTAATCATAAGGATATAATTAAAATAGTAATTAAATATGTGAATGTACTGAAAATATGGAAAGAATTTTGAATTATGTTGAATCTCAGGAGGTGTATTAGTAAAAGATAGTAGAGTAATGACTCTTTTTGCAAGACGATTAACTGCATATAAGACTTTTTGAAAGTACTTCAAAATTGTCTAAGTCGAATGTTGAAAACGTTCTGCATTGACTCTAGTTGTCTCACTTTGCCCTATAGTCATCAAGAAAATTGCTACTTGTTCCTCCACAGTCAAATGATTTGTTGCCTTTAAGCCTTCTAAACTCTTCAACTCATCACATAAGTTCAAGAAGATTGCCTTTCTCATCCTTAAATTTTCATAAATCCTTGTAGGATTTCCATTCAAAAGTTTTAATATCCAATCATGACCTGGTAAAGTAGAAGTTCTACATGGTTGCTTTTGTAAATGAAAATATTTATTCTCACTTTTAGCTACAGAAATAATGATTACCTTCTTCAGTTCATCATCAGAATCTGATTCAAAATTTGATAAGAAATCCATGTATCTACAATGTCAACATTAAATAATTAATAAAATATTCAATCAAGTATATTTAATCAAAT
>JANZLF010000222.1:28037768-28051137 GCA_026546835.1 Erythroxylum foetidum
AACAGATCAAAGCTTTTGGAAGAGACTTAGGGTCGAGTTTTCCAACTTTATTCGGATGACCAGTTTGAGGATTCTTTTGTGGTGAGGAATCGCTTCCTCGTGGGATGCGCGTCTAGATGTCACGCAGGTTGTCGGACACGTGTCGCACCAAGGAGGGGTTCCAACAAGTGTTATGGGCTTGACAATGTCACTCACCACTATGACAAATTTGTCACCATTGTGCGTATTCTAATATCACGGGTATCACACATGTAGGAGGACAGGGATTAAAAACCTAGACTCTCTATAAATAAGTAGTTTATAGAAAGAAAAGAGGAGTTGGCAGAGCAAGAATAGAAAAGAGAGAAGCGAAAAAAAGAGCAAAGAGAGTAGTTGGCATGAGAAAGAGAGAATGGAATAGAGGCAGAAAGTGAGTTCTAAAGCTGAAGCCTAGTCGATGTGTAAGATCAAAGAAAAACAGAGCAGTCAGTAAGCAACCATTGTTTTGGGGCAGAATAGAGTAGAGGTACAAAGCGGGAGCAGATGTCCAACTCTTCCTCATCTAGAGTTCTTCATTATTATTTCATCTTCTGTTTGTTTACTCTGTTTATCGCTTTTGTATTTCTCCATTTACTGGTAAGCATAGGTTTGAAGTTTATGAACACGATGAACTATTTTTATACCAAAATGCGCTTATTGCTTTGTCATGAGAATTAATGGAATTGATTTAATTGATTATTAATTATTGAGTTACTTTTTATTGTCTAGTTACTTTTTATTGTCTTCTTATTTCCTATTGTTTATAAGCTTATTAAATGTAATAGTTTGGCCAACTTTTGCATTATTTTGATATTAAATGAAGAATTGAGAGAAGAAGCTCAATATTAGAACAAGAAACTATAGACACTTAAGTTATGAATTAGAAATATATTAACTTAAGTGAGTAATTATTAGTTGGGTTAACATAATTGATTTGGATAATAGAGTTATCAAATACAAAAGTTAGATTTAGTTTATTATTTGAATTGATTTTACAACTAATTGTTAATTTTAGCAAGACAATAATCCAATCAATTTTCCTTAGTAATGTATAGAAGAGTAAATTAGCGAAGTTAATTTCTTAAGAGTTCACCACATCGATTAATAAAATCGTTCTTTGCTTCCAATTAAATTAGTTTACTTGTTCGTTTCGTGAACCAATTTAACCTCCTTAAGAGACGACCATAGGTATTCAATTATAATTATCTTATATACTTGCGAGTGAGATAGCCTAGGTTTTTAAAACTTATTTTAGCGCAAAAAATATATAAGAAGGAGTTAGAAGACAAACCTTGTTCGAAGCCCACATCCACTTCAAAATTTTATGCTGATCATCAATATAATTAATAAATAATCAATTTATAATATAATGTTAACTATTGAAGCTATTTCTTATCTCTCTTTAGTCATATTTATCAAAAAGAACTCCAATTTAGTTAACCTTAACAACTAAATAACCTAAGTCACACATATAAAGATTTAACTTAGTAATTGCTTTTAGAATTAAATAGATCAATGGAACAAAACAACACAAGCATAAGTTATTGCTTTTAATTCAATCTAAGAATTGTAATATAACAATCCATTAAACCATTATTAATTTACATATAAAAGGAATTAAACAATTAGTTGAAGATTGTTCCAAATAATAAACCAATAAACATCCTAGTAATTAAGTGATATAATCATAAAAGATAAACATAGAAGAATATCTTATATTCACATGTAAATTTAACCATAAGAACAAATCGTGTCTCACCACTTAATACATCCTAAAGGTTCAATTTCCTTCAATCAAGAGAAGAAGTTTAGTCACATATGGCCATATATGAGAAAAGAGAGAAAAAGAGGGAGGGGAAGAGAGATGGCCATCTCTGTTAGGTCCTTGTTTTGTGTACCGGGGCGAACTAGGCTCAGTGTACCTCAAGTTGGCACGCGACCACAACCTTCAAAGGTATTGTTCTCTTTGGTACTCAAACTCGAGACCTCAAGGTTTTGTTGCATTTAAATGCACGTCTCATACCATTGAGCTACTTTAGCTCAATGGTACTTTAGCTCAATGGTACTCGAAACCTAGCAAAATCTAATAAAGGAACTAACTTAAAAATTAACTTTTAATTTTAAGAACCTATAAAAAGGGGAATATTCAGTTTTCATAGTGAAAATGTTTAGAAACACGATCATGTCCTAGATCATGTATTACATTGCTTTTCTATTATCTCTTTTGCAAGGAGGACATGGGCTTTAAAAATGCTCGTGTCCTAGGTTATATGTCACATTTTATCTCTTTGTAATGTCAGATTAACTTTAACCCAACCATAGGAGGTTGTGTCTTCTATACTAATATTCTAATGTTCAACACGCCTTAACATATAAACTTTTGCCATGTTGTCTTCCTCCTTGTCATATGTTTTTGTCTAGAGACGAACATACCCTAGCACTTATTTATGAGCTAAGTTATGTTTAATCAAAATTCATCAAAACCAAAAAATATAAGAGTTTTGGAGCTCTTCTTAATATTTTCATAATATCCTGAATCATCTTAATTAGAGTTTGATGAGCAAGTTATGCCCCATTTAAATAACATTGTGAAAAATTGTTCCTAATTGCCAAATATCTTCATTTTCATTTTGTCCTTAACACCTCCATTTGCATCCTAAATAAAAATACAAGAATAATAAGTGTATTTATGTATAAAATAAGTGTAAATGACTAAATATTAATATAGGAAAATTGACAATTTGGAAGCTTATCACCTTTTACTGGCACTTATACATATCTTTTTTGGAATAAATTATTATTTTTTAGGTAATTTTATATTGACAATATCCCTAATACCATTGGTTTGGGAGGGTCCATTAAATCATGTTCCCTTAAAAAGTTCAAGATGTGATATAACGATGCATTTACCATAGGCAAGTCTACATATAAAGATGCATTTACCATAGGCAAGTCTACACTCTTCCTTTTATTTTATCCCTAACTCTATTTCATTTAGTAGTTTTATTGTTTTTCTGAAAAGGAAAAAAAAATATTGAATAAGAACCCCAAAAAGGGGAACTACAAGATACATACCAAGTAGGCTTACAAGCATGATTTATTGTAGAAAACTTTTGACTCTACTTCAATATAGTTGAATCAATTCCTCGTATGAGCCTTTTTGGCTACAACAACCTACCTCAAGATGGTTAAAAGTTGAGAGGAGTTAGGCTAAACAGGGTACAATCATTCGAAAGCCAGTTCGCTAGTTAGGACTTAGGAGCCCTATTTCACTTCTTCAAACATATAGTTCCAAAGGCAAGGTTATGTATAAGGAGCTACTCCTTTAACCAAGCCTTAAATTCCAAAATCACTCTGAGAAACTTTTTTTTTTATTTAGTTTTTGACAAAGTTCTAAAATTGTTTAAGATGGAGTTCTTGTCAAAGGAATATTTCTTTTTAATCTTTTAAACTTAAAAAGTTTTGAAAAACTTATTTTAAGAGATTTATTCAACCTATGTTATGGTTTTAAAGTGATTTGTGCATTATATACATAAATTAGACCAATATCCTTAAAAGAGAGATTTTACGTAGTACTGTAAGAATTTCTGCAGAGGTACTAGTTAGTCGACCGTAACACCAGTCGACCTGTGTCATTGAATGAATTTTGGAATGAGAAGGAACCCTGGGAAACTTTTACGATATTTTTGTGTATAAACATAATATGATATAAATGTATTATGTCACCAAAAAAAAAGATGTTTTTAAGTTATATTTAAATAGTTGAATATCGAGTGGGAGAGCAATTGAATTATTTAAGATTTATCTTCACTTGTATCAAAGAAAATTGTAAAATTAGTCCCCTTCACCTTAGGAGAAAAGGAAGATTAAAAGTTACTCCGAAGAAACGTGTACAAAAGGCTTTTCTTCGCTTATTGAAGAAAAAAATAGTAAATTCTAATGTCAAAATTAAAAGATAAATATAAACTAAAGATTGTTTGACTGAACAATTATAAATTAGAATTATTTCTCTTTCCATACTTTCTTTTATTATTCTTACATTTGCTTTATATTTATTTTATACAAATTTGTCATATTCATTCATTAAAATAAATAATTAGTTCCTAATTTTCAAATAGATTAAAAAAATGATTCATTCTACCAATATCATGCAACAAATACTTTTTAAAAAATAAACATAAAGCAAAGCCAATCACAGAGTTTATCATACATTTACCCAAGATTAGGTAGCTAAGTACTATTTACTCCCACTAATAAGTACATATCTTCCAACCAACCATTATAAGAACTAAGTAACTTTAACCAAAACCGAAACAAGTCAAATTTGAATCAAAACAGCTAGCAAGACACTAAAAATGGATTGGATAAATCAAAATGCTAAGCTGACCACTTGAAGCACCAAAACAACAATTGTGTCATTGCTCGTGTTTAGTTTCAAAGTTGTGCTTTAGTTGATTCCAGTTACGTTCTTCTGGCTTCAGACATGAGTAATAAATAAGATAATTCAACCTGTTGAAAATTAGAACATCTTGAATTCCACAAAATTCTCCAAATCATTGTTGGTGCAACAAGTTCAATTACTATTTTATTGGTGGAATAGCTTCTGCCCAAGGCATCCCTCAACAGTAGCAATTTCAAACCAACTTCTTCATTTCCAGCATCAAAACAGCAAGTTTTGAACTTGATGTTTTCACATTTGACTTACTCAACAAGTTCAAAACTCCAGAAAATCAAAGATGCCATGACAGGAGCACAAAACAATCCTTGACAGACTTATATGCATAAGAATAGCAGCAACATTTGCTTCATCCTGGTAACACATCACTGAATTAAGCTTGCTAGGTGCTTAGCATGACGTTTCTTCACAAAGTATCAATTCCAGCAATCTTGAAATGTAATGCACTTTCCAATCAGTTTCATGATTTGAAACTCAGGTACACTTACTTCATCTGTACAGCTCATTCGTCGGACCGGTCCCAATGATAAAGGCCCAATTGCTAAAGGATAAGGCCCTTCAGCCATGAGGCTCACGATTCAAGCAACCTGAGGAAGTTGTTCCACAAGTCGTAGTCTCATGCCAGATAAAACCAATATACACAAGGAAAAGAAAGAGTACTAATACCTAGTTCCCAGTTCACCAATTATCAATGACTATAATGCATGGCATATTCACCTGCACAGAAACCAAAAGATCTCAAGCTTACTATAAATCAAGGATATACAACAAGGTCATTGGCAGATGTTATACATTCAGGACCGGTTTATTAGTGTCACATTTTAAATATCTGAGAATGATTCGGATATATTTGTGAACATATGGTGTAAATGTCAACAAAGTAAAGGCATTACAAAGGAAAATAAGTTCTTCCATACATATCAAAGTGAAGTATTTTCTCATTAGTAATCTACGTTCTCACCCTTGGATCTCTTGAAAAGATTCCTAATACGAGCAGGACCAATGTAGATCAAAACTTCAACAAATTCAGAACGTGGGTAAAATGAACCCCAGTTTCACCAGCTATCATCCTGGCGACAAGGATCTAGTTACTACAAGACCTTAACTTTTGCAGTGAAAGTACCACAATTGAATGCACTGACCGAATAACCAACCTTGCCACATCCAGGAGGACCTTCAAGGAACACTATACGTGAAGGATTTATTCCCATTTCAACACACAATTGTGTTTTCTTCAAGTACCTTACCAACTGAAAGTAAAAATGATAAACACAAATCTAAACAGAAATTACAGCTTTATAATGATATTTGAGTGCATATGAAGACAAACAATGACAAAGATAAATATTGCCGTGACACCAGTGATAAGATTTTTGCTATTAAGGAATGAAGATCTCATTATGTTTAAGCATTTTGGAGAAGATTCAAACCTTTATATTCCTCTAGATACATGGACAGAAAATTGTCATAGCGAGAGAAATAGAAGAAAATGATTATGCAATCGATCCAACTAGTTAACAGCATCATCAGTGAAAGAGTATAAATTGGGGGAGAAATATTAGAGAACATTCTAACAGCCATTATACAACGTAAAGAAGGTTTTAGCTTCATTGGAGAAAAAGGAACTTTTGATGTCACCCTCTATGTCTTGCAATATCCAGATAATGGTTTGCACTCACCGCTTGAATTTGAGATGTAATGATTAGTCTAATCATTTGATATTGTTTGCATAATGATCTACTATTCCTTATGAGCTTAGATGGTAAGAAATGATAACTAAAGGTTTAAATAATAAATACGGAGATGATGTTTGTAACATAATAAGGATTTCAAGAAAAGAAAGTGCTCCACAAGAATACCTCGTGAATTTGCAGAAATCCCTTTATCGGCCATCTCCCTAAGAACTTGATCTGCCGTAGAAGTGTCATTACTTTGATGCAGACCTGAAAGCATTGCCGTGTAAGTCCAACTATCAGGTGGGCAACCATCACTTTCCATTTGTCTAAACAACCGATATGCTGCATCAAATAACCCTTCTTTACAAAGTCCACTGATCATTTTATTATATGTATGGATGTTACGTTTCAATCCTTTATGAAAGAGACTCAAGAATAATCCTCTTGCAACTTCAAACATCCCAAAGTTAAACATTCCATGAATGAGGATATTATAAATCACGACTGTAGGATTCATCTTCCTCTCTCGCATCAATTTGAATACTGTCAATGCCAAATCTAAATGACCCTGTTTACATAAGCCATCTAGAAAAGTTATGTAAGTATTCAAATTTGGAGGTGGGCCATTGCAACACATGTTCTCAAAGACTTCTTGTGCACCGTGGATTCTCCCTGCTTTGCATAATCCTCCTATGAACGCATTGTATGTAACAGTGTTTGGTAACCATCCTTTATTACACATTTCACTTAGAAGTCTAGATGCCTCATCTATCCTTTCTATGTTCAAGTATCCATTGATTAAGATGGTATAACTAAAAGTGTCAGGAACATAACCACTCCCAACCATTACATCAAACAGTTTGGTGGCCTTCTCCATCTGGTTATGTAAACAAAATCCATTCATCAGTACGTTATAGGTGAGAAGATCATGTTTGACTCCTCTTGAATTCATCGAGTCAATCACTTTCTCGGCCTCAGTTACCCGGCCATCTTTACATAGGCCATCGATAATTGTATTATAAATGACAATATTAGGCTCCAGTCCACTCGTTTCCATCTTCTTAAGCATTTGAAGACCCAATTGATTGTTGCCACTCTTGCACAAACCATTTATCACAGCTCCATACATAACTACAGTAGGTTCCACAACCTCAAACAATTTTAGCGCGTCATGGACTTTACCATGAAGACAAAGCCCGTTGATTAGGGTGGTAAACGTAACCGCATTAGGGTGGAGGCCAAGTTTCAACATCTTGGCCAAAACAGAGAAGGCACACCCCAAATGGCTTAAATTGCAAAAGCAGTTAATTAGAATGGTAAAAGTATGAACATTGTGAGCAATACCCGACAACTCCATTTGTTTACATAAATCAATCACAGTCGTATAATGCTTCCCGCGAGCAATCGAACCCAGTAGACGTCCGAATTCGGGCACAGACGGGTGAGGACGCATATGAACCAATTGATTGAAAGAAGCTAAAGAATCATCAAGATCAACAGCAGTAGACAAAGCACCAGCAAATTGAGGCTTACCTTCATGTCTAAGGGTAGAAGTAGCCGTAGAGTAAGCTTCCGAATCAAAAGTGGGAACCGGTTTGTTGAAAAACAAGAAGGCAAAAACTTTAATGTCAAAATCACATTTACCCATTTGTCGAAGAAGAAACCTGGCTGAAAAAGAAGACGTAAAACTGACTTTGGGCATCGCAAATCTGTCAGGCTCTCTCTCTCTCTCTTTCTGCTCGAAGTTTGCAGTGAAGAAGACAAAGGAGAGATGACTACTTATATGCGGAGTTATAACTGTATATATGTTATTAGACGCAAATTCGTCGGCTCTTTTGTTGCGGGGAGGCGTAATGAAAACTGGCTAAATCCATAGTTTCCTTGTTTCCGAATCGAATCAACAACGCAACTGCAAATTCGTTTTTTGCGTTTTTTCCATTAGGCTGATGTTCTGATGGAATATAATGTAATATTGTTGACGAAGATTTATAATATTTTTTATTTTCTCCATATATTTAATAGCCATCAAAATGAAGGGTTTGTATGCTCCTGTAGCATGTGTTCTCTCTACTTGTAGTTTTTTTTGGTGAGTTATCAGGCATAGACATGGAAAGTGAAAAAAAATCTGCTGTCATTGATATAAGAGGAGGATGAAGGTTTGTCTTTCAATATTGCCTTGGATGAACCGGCTCAGGCTTATAAATGGTATTTGGTTGGTATGTTTCTCACCTATAATTCCATAAACTTTAATTCTATGAAGTCAGTTTTAGCGGATATCTGGCATCCTTTAGGAGATCCCACAATTCAAACATTGGTGCAAAGAGGTTTTTACTCCGATTTTATAATAGTGTGAATTTTAATAGAGCCGTGGAAGGTACTCCTCGGTTGTTCAATCGCCATCTATTGATTTGGAGCACGATTAAGAATGGGCAAAAACCACTCTATGTTCCTTTGCTTTTGGTCAATATCTGGGTGCACGTTAAAGGGCTAAGACCTAGGTTTTTTATGAGGAAGTCGCAAAATCTCTCGACAATTTTTTTGATTCTTATGTAACCTATGATCGGAAATATAATCCACAAACCAATGAGACTATTATAAGAATCAGATCAAAACTAAACGTCAGGCAGTCATTGCGTAGGAAAAAGAAGTTGGTAGATGCAAAGGGAAAAGCTTTTTACGCTCAGTTTAGTTATGGTCGGATACATGTGTTCTACTACCTATATGGATTGATTGGCCACACTGACTATTACTACGAGCAGAGACTCCATAAGAAGCCGAAAGAGCTTCGCTTCGAATGGGATGATAGTCTAAGAGTTTCCAATCAACGAGTAACCAACTCCGACAACCAGTGGTTGAGAGAGCAAGGAAACAAGATGTTTGCGTTAACTTTGGGTAGAATGAATGCAGTGCCTACTAATGATTCTGTGAGGTTGAAATAGCACATTTTTAGGCATTCCTTATTTGGAGTCAACTCAAATACTGATAAGGAAGGGGTTGAGGGGTTGACGAGGGAATTATGGAAACAAATTCCATGGGTCGGATGAGCATTGATGACTTGGGTGAGGATGAAGAGGCCAAGAAAAGGCCAAGAGGTGATAAAACGACTCTTCCGTTTGTCGTTTCTAAAGAGAAGGATTCGACAGTAGGTTTAAGCATTGTAGGTTCTTTTTTTACATCCAGGAAAGCGGCTGATCTCACTAAGCGAGATAGTCGAAAGCCATGATACTTATCCGCTGGAGCTGTCAAGGAACCGGGAACCCTCGGATAGTTAATGCACTAAAAGATTTATCTTTAAGTTATAAGCCACAATTTTTTTTGGATCGAGACTCGCATGCATGTTTAAAGGGTGGAGGAGGTGAAGTTGTTGATAGGGTTTGAGAATTGTTTTTGTGTAGATAGAGTAGGTATGGGAAGAGGTTTATGTATTTTTTGAAGGTCATCTATTGATCTTACTGTGTCAGCTTATTCCAGTAATTTTATTGATTGTTGCATTGTGGATGAGACGGGTAATTGGAGGTTTTCTGGATTCTATGGGCACCTGGAAGCTAGTCGTAGAAGGTCATCCTAGAATCTTTTACGTGTTTTGGCTGCTAGAAGCTCTTTTCCATTGCTGTGTGTAGGAGACTTTAACAATATCGCTACGGATGTGGAAAAACTAAGAGGGCCACCAAAATCAAATTTTTTATTGAATGATTTTAAAACTACTCTAAACGATGTCGGTTTGGTCGACTTTGAATCAGTTGGCTTTTTGTTCACGTTTAAAGGAACGAATCCTAATGAAGATAGAATTAAGGAAAAGTTGGATATGGCAATGTCCAACAGTAACTGAGCTTCATTATTCCTAACACAATTGCTTCAACTCAAGTCACACTTGTTTCTAATCATCTTGCTACGGTGGTCAACTTGGCTCATAATGATACTGCTCCCATTATTCATCCTTTCCGAATTGATAACTGATGGTTACTAGAGGGAGAGTTGGAACTAGTGGTAGAAGGGATGAATTTTGAATGTCAGTATTGATTTAATAGGCCAAAGAGATTCTTTTATAGTTGATGTTCACAGGTGGGGGAGAGCTCACAACAAAGAATTCTGGAAGCAGAGGAACTTTATAGTTAGGCAGTTAGAAATTGACAGAGATGTATATGGGGATATTGGTTCGACAAAATTAAAGGAGTGGAATAAAATCCTATTGACTAAGTAAATTAGAAAGAAGCAACTGGCTAAGCTTTTTTGGTTCAAATATGGCGATAAGAACTTGAAGTTCTTTCATACAAGTAAAAGATAGACGCAATGTTAACAAAATAAAGCAGCTAAAGAAAATTGATGGTTATGTTACATCTAGTCATGGTGAGATGGAGGAGCTGATTAAAGAATATTTTGTGGATTTGTTTTGGCAAATGTGTCAACTGATAAAAGCAGGCTGTTCAATTTAGTACAGCAGAAAGTTACAGATAGTGATGTGGCTAGGTTGTTGGAACCATTTAGAAAGGAGGAATTCAGAGTGGCTTTATTCAATATGCATCTGGACAAGGATCCAAGTCTTGATGGATTAAATCATGCTTTCTTATAGAAATATTGGCACATACTAGGTGAAGCTATCTTGGCCAGTGTTGTGGATTGGCTAAGAAGAGGTACTTTTCCTTTTGATCTTACTTTCACAAATACTGTGTTGATTCCTAAAATTATTGCTCCCAAATTTGTCAAATATTTTAGACCTATTACATTGTGTAACATTATTTATAAGATTACCTCAAAGATCTTAGCAAGCAGATTGAAGAAGATTTTGCCTAATATTATTTCTGTGAACTAATCAACTTTTATGCCTAATTGTTTGATTACGGATAATGTTTGTGTGGCTTTTGAGACACTGCATAATTTAAAGAATAGGAGACATGGGGAGTTGGGTTATTGTGGTTGAAAAATTGACATCAGTAAGGCCTATAACAAGGTAAATTAGGATTATTTGTCTGATATAATGCATGTGCTAGGTTTCTGTAGAATGGATTCATTGGATGTCTATGTGTTTCTCAAATATTAGTTACATAGTGAATTTGAATGGTACTCCGGTTGGTCCTAGTATCCCTGAACGGTCTTTACCAAGGAGATCCTATTTCACCCTACTTATTTTTATATATACTAAAGGTCTTTCGACTTTGCTCCGTAATGCTGAAAATAGAAATTTCCTTATCGGTTGTAAAGTGGGGCGGGATTGCCCAAAAGTTTCACACTTACTATTTGCGGATGACTCTATTTTCTTTTTTGAGGCTAATAGTAATGAGGCGGTGGTGGTCAAGTCTATTCTTTCTTATTAGTAATGAGGCAGTGGTGGTCAAGTCTATTTTTTCTTATTATAAAGTTGGTTGTGGTCAGTTTGTAAACTTCCAAAAGTCTGGTATTATGTTTAGCCCTTGTGTGTCGCATAATAATATATTGAGCATTTGAAACACACTAGGGGTAAGTAACCCTATTGGAAATAGTTCTTACATTGGCCTTCCCTCTCTAATAGGGCGCACCAAGAGGCAAATCTTTAGTTACATCAAAGACAGACTTTGGAAGAAGGTGAACAATTGGAACAAGATGTTCTTATCTAGAGCTAGTAGAGAGGTACTTATCAAGTTAATTGGTCAAGCGATTCCTTCTTATTACAAGTCAATGTTCTTGCTCCCTTCTACATTATGCAATGAATTGTAGGTTATCATGAATCGGTTCTGGTGGAATAGAAGGAAAGAACAAGGTAAAGGAATCAATTGGTTATCATGGGAGAGAATGTCTTATCTAAAGCGACAAGGTGGTATAGGTTTCAAGGATCTCAAACACTTGAATCTTGCTAAGTTAGCTAAGCAAGGTTGGAGGTTACTTAAGGAGCAAGATACCCTATTTTATAACATCTTCAAAGCTAAATATTTCCCAAGGTGGGATCTTTTCAAAGCTCAGAAAGGTAATAACCCAAGTTTTGTATGATTGAGTATCTATACTTCTATTGATTTGCTAAGGAATGGAGTTAGGTGGCATGTTGGTAATGCAAGGAGTATTGTGGCAGCTACTGATCCATGGATTCCTAAACAAGATTCTTTCAAGGATGAGGATGATGCTATTTTTATTGATCTATCTATTTTTATTGATCTAGTGTCGCGTGTTTGTGATTTTTTTGTTGATTGGGAAAAGAAGTGGGATGTAGGTAGACTAATGCAATTTTTCTCTGCTAGAGATCTGAAGTTTATTCTTGCCATTCGTTTATCTATTCACAATTTTGAAGATTCTATCTTCTGGCACTTTGAGAAGTAGGGAGTGTATACGGTCAAATCTGGTTATCAAGTGAGCTTAGGTGATGAAGGGGGCTGCTCAAAATAATGTACAATTAGATATTTGTAGAATAATTTGGGCTCTTAATGTGTCTCCCAAAGTGTGTGATTTTATATGGCGAGCTTATAGGGATGTGCTTCCCACCAAGTTTAATCTTTTAAGGAGAGGAATTGATGTGAATCCAAATTGTTTTTTTTTATCATCTCCTGAGAATGGTGATCATGTGTTGGGTCATTGTCATAGAAAATCAATGTGTTAGAGTATTGTCGAATTTAATGCACCTCTAATGAATGCCACTTTTATTGATTTGATTATGCAGATTTAGGCTTCCCATGGCCAAGAAAGAGCTGAGTTTGTTGCCTATATAACATGGAATTTGTGGTGTTCAAGGAATGATTTTTGTTGGTCTGCAAAATTTGTCCAGTTGGTAAGCTTTCTGTGATGGAGCCTTGTTTCAAGTTGAAGATGCAACAGGTAGTGGAGTGGTGTTTGAAGATGGTGAAGAGAGGTTTCTTCAAGCTTTATCATGCCATATTATCGGCTGTAAACCTCCAACAATGGTTGAAACTTTGGCATTAAAAATGGCATTGCAATTCGTCATAGACAACTACCCATCAAGTGGTTATATTTTTATTAATTGTCAAGTTTTAATTTTTGCACTTAATTCCCAGTCTTTATGTAACATCCCGTCACCGATGGGATGGGTACAATTCTTCTCATACGTATTCTGTATACGTATTTTTGCATATATATTCGTAGCCTCTACATGATTGATAAATGTTCATGAACTGCACAAGCATATGTATGTACATGCATGTATGACAGATTTCCGACTTGACTGTGAAATTGGAGACTTTGTGATTAAGGTTAATTGTGATTTGATTTGTGAATTGGAGAGTTAAATTGAATTTAGGAA
>JANZLF010000222.1:28133166-28146018 GCA_026546835.1 Erythroxylum foetidum
TTAACTTTTGCATTTTCTTCATTTCTTCCTCACAATTTCATTTTAAAACATTCATTCTCATCTCCAGACATCACCATACACTTATCTCTCAATTCTAAATTCATTTTTTAATCAACTCTAAAAACACTCTAAAACTTACTTAAATAAATATATATATATGAACAGTGAAAACATCAACATAATAGAGCATTACATATTCATATTTCTAAATTTTTATGCTCTCATCACATACACATTTTCATTGATCTTTCAACTCCAAAAACTAGTTTAACACTATCCCATAACATTTCATTCATCAAATCAAAAGAAAATCACCATGTACGGCATACTAAATCTCCTCACTCATTTTCCAGAAAATAAGAATATCACTGTTCTTAACCATTTAGTAGTGAACTAACTATGCATGCTTCATTTCATACAAAAATACATAATCATAACAAGCTTACTTATTTGAAGCTTCAATATCTGCAAAATTACGTAACCCTAATCCCTCATGCACCCATGTACATCAACTTGAAAGTTGACAAGGAGGTTCGGTTTTTTTCTTGGGATAGAAGAAAGAAATATCAAAGTGGAAGTGATGAAAAATAGATAAAATCAAGATTTGATAAAAAACTCTGTGTTGGAGGAACTCTAGAGAAAGAAGTTTTGAGAGAGATAAAGACAAGTACAATAGCTTGTCTTTCAAGGGTAATAAAAATCTTAACTTTAGCTTAGACACATGTCCATTTCTTAACCACTTATCCACTTACTCTTCATTAAGACTTACTTAAGTATAATTTATAATTAAGTTTAAAACTCAATAATACCACTGTAATCACAAGTCATAACCCCTTACTCACTTTCAGATTTTTCCCATAAAAATATCATTTCGGCTCAACTTTATATGTTCTTTTTCACCCTAATAATGAAGTCATTTTGTAACACTTTCTTCTAGAAACATGTTCCCTTATTCTTATTCCATTGATACCAAATCATCCAATTTGGTTCAGTGATTTGAAAGCTATGCTTCAAACAATTTCGGACTGCTCTTGTCCAAATAATATACTAAGCACAAATTCCATCCAAAAATTGAACATCTTAGAGACTGAATAACAATTCGACTTCTCATATGATATGTATCCCTATTTCTCTAGTTTACTCCAAATCACAAATCATCTCATTTGGAATCCTATAGATTTAGATATAATCAAAACACTGAAGTATGTTTAGTAAATTAATCCTATCGATTATCATACTTCAGCACAATCACATTTCCATCTTAAATTCACCAACCAAAAGAACTCATAAAGCTATTTGGTGGAGATGTAATTAAATGTCTTATGGATCTATTGGTCTAAGAATTAAGTCATTTGTACATCGGGTGAAGAAGTTATGGTTGAAAGAAGCAAGTCGGTTCGGCTTGCACAAGAGAGTAAACTATTAAGGAGCATTGTAACATGATAAGACAATTAAACATTCACTCCTGAAATTAACTCATGGGTGTGATTGAAGAAAGTCAATCCTGTGCAGAAGTTACACTCGTAAGAATAAATCAAGGGTGTGAGAATAATTCATGGGGGTGAGAAATAAAGCCAAAAAAAAGTGATGAAGAATATACACTGTCAGACCTGTCCCATATTTTCCACTCAATCTCTCTCAATTTTCTCCAGATTGTTATGATTTTTGTGAAGAGGTAAAGCAATGTCTTATGAGTCCAATGGTTTAAGAACCAAGTCATTTGGAAGTCTAGAGAAGAAGTTATAATCAAAAGAAGCAATATTGTTTAGTAAAAGGGAAAACCTCAAATAAGCACGACGGTGTAAACTGCCATTTTTCACCAAAGTTTGCAAATCCATTTAACTCAAAAAAGCTCATTTTTTCTATTCCTCAAAGTCACCGTCATGCTTATGCACGACAGTGCAAATTGCCTAATATAGCACGATGTTGCATTTTCATTATAAATCTAAAAGTCGCATACCTAACTTCCAGCTTCCATAACTTTTGATCCAAAACTTTAAAAATTACAAACTATATATCAATGGAAAGATAAAAGAAAGATCTACAACTTTCATGAATACAATTTTGTCAAAATCAGCCTATATCAGTACAGTTTATTCATGAAAATTTCAGATCAAAATTTAACTCCCTTAACTATTCATTCCCAATAAATTCTCAAAGGACTTCCATTCACTAAAATCCAACACTTCAATTTTTATTTCTAGTGTTTCTACTCCATCATTCAACTCATTCACTATAACCACAATTATCAACTTATCCAATTACAATTCAATATACCCAGAATGTCAATGAGTTCCTGTACAATTATTTTCATGAGTGCAAAAATTCAAATTCAAAAGCATGTATGGTAACATTATGCATGAGCATGAAATACAATTTTTTTTCTAACTCTCACATTACTATTTTCTCCATTATTGAAATCTAAATCCTAACCTTTTAATATGAGGACGGGATGTTACACACATATTCACTAATTTGATGATGAGTGCAAATGGTACACAACTTCTTAAAGTGCTCTTAGTACTCGTAGAAGGATTCTCCATTGCATTGCCTTACACCAGAATTCCTTTTCGAAAGGTGGCTACCTTTATAGTTGAAAATATCTCTCCAGAAACAATCTTATTATCTCATTCCATATGACAATACTTCCAATAAAGTAACTAATAAAGTCATTTCTTCACAACATTTTTCAATGTAAACAAAAATGTTCTAAACTTGATTTCTTCTTCCATCACCTATGTAGGTTTCATATTTGAATATACCCCATGAAATTTCATTAACTGCTTATGCATATTTTCACCTGTAAGACCATGAAATGATGTTAAGTGATGTAATATAATAGATTTTAACTCAATAGTGGTACTGGTCTCTAATATAGGGAATATGATGTTAAGCAGTTATCAATTCGAGTTAAAGGCAACAAACTCTTTCAAAGTTCTATGTGCAGTTATGGCTTCTTTCTCTTTCAATTATAAATCATTATTGACTAAGAATTTATAAGTTAAATTGACCTCCTAGGATCTATTTTTAGTTTCTTTTCTTAACTTACACAAAGTTATTCCTATTTTTAGATTGAACTACAAATAAAATTTAATGAAAGATTGAGTAATAAATATAAAAATAAAGAAAGTAAAGATTAGTAACGAGCAAAAAAATACTTAAGAAAAAATATCTAGAATAACATGGAAATAGCTAAATATCACTCCAGTAACAATGCTAAAATTTGATGTGTTTTTACATGTACCCAAAAATAAAACCTTACTCCAAAGAAGTATATAGTAACAAAAGTAACGATCAATCTAATAGAGAGTATCAAGCCTTGTCTGAACAAGAACATACAAAGGGGTTTTGACAAATGAAAATTTGTAAAAATATAATAAAAGATCAATTCAAATGTAATAGTGAAAAAAAAACAATCATCAATATAAGAATGAATCATTTTCTACTTCAAAGATTCTTCGTTAGAATCAATTTCTATCTTTCCTTAACCATAGTTAACTAAGAAAAAAATTATAATTAACTATAACTACTAAATAGCCCTTGTTTAACATTAAAAATTCAATTATTTAAAGAACTAGATAGATCAATAAAGTAGAATAACACAAACATAAGTGATTACATTCAATTCAGTTTGTTGTTCTCTCTGAAAACTTTGGTAAATAAATTCACTATACTTCATAGATTAGAGGGATTAAACAATTATGAATTTAATATATATTCTAAAAATAGATTGAATCAAATAATAAACTAATAGACCTCTCAGCAACTAAGTGACATAATTTTAAAAGAACATCTAATACCCAATACATCACTTGAACAATAAAAATAAACTAATAAATTTCACAATTTAATACATCTGTATTAGTTTCCTTAAATGTAGAAGATTAGTCATGCAAGAACATGAAAAAAAGAAAAGACTACTGAGAAGAGAGAAAGAATTACAACTAGCTTTAGTCTAAGCCCAAAAAAATTTAATAAAAAACTAATTCTAAAATTAGGGTTAATTAGATATGTGTCTTTATTTTTAAAATTAACACTAATTGGGATACGATCATATCTCTAATTGTGTATCATACTACTTCTATCAAGATGGAGATATAAGCTCTGGCACGCTCATGTCTCAAGAAATATATCTTTTTATAACTTTAATAAAAATGGACATAAGCTAAAACACCTTAATCTTTTTATAACTTTTGTGGATATAGGCTGATTTGAGATATGTTCATATCTTAGGTCTTGTACCTCTTCAAAAATTTTCTCTATCATATGACTTCCTTTTTTCTTATATGTTAGACCTTGTATTTATATCTAGGTTGTTTAAGAACAACGTCAACTTACACATGACTATGTATCGGGCTATGTTTAGCAAGCAATGATGTTTCCTTCTGCCTTTTCATCATAAACTCCCCCAATTCATGGCAAAGTTCAACTCTAAGATCACATATTCTCAAATACAATAAAAGTTATGCCTGCATATCTTCATTTTACCCTTAACACATCTAGTTACATCCTTAACCAAAATATAAAGATAATGAATTCATATGGATATAAGTTACATAGAAACATTAAATATTAAGAGAAAATAATATAGCATTTTACACTCTTATCAAATATCAATAGAAGTATATTTATAAGACATTACACCAAAATATAAGAATAGGACAATAATTATTTTTTGAGAGAATATTAATTTTGTTTCTTTAAACTTAAAGTCCTTAAATCAAAATTTGATACCAAGTTGCCTAAATTTGATAAAGAGAGACAACTTGACATGACTCTATTTCACTTAAATCAACTTCCATATATTTATAGTAAGAAAATTTAAAATACAAATAACTATATATTAGATTTTTAAATGAAGTAGAAACTCCTAGAATATTTATTCTTGTTGAAATTCATCAATATCTCTCTAAAATATCATTTTCATTCATATAATTTCTTCTTTTTTATATAAATAGGGTTATCCTTTGATAAGAGCTGTGATTTTTAAAAAGGGATAACAGATTCAAAAGTATCTAACCTTTTGAGATTTTTTTCAACTTAGTGTAAAAATTTTAAAGTTTTCAATTTAGTGATTAACTTTTTAAAACTTATAAATCAGGTTAAAAGTTATTTTTTATGTTGCGTATCCACTAAATACCATATGGATGTTCATCTACTAGCTACATCATTAAAAACAATGTTTTGACCTAATTTATACAAATTTTGAAAGGTTAATAACTAAATTGAAAAGTTTGGAACTAAATTGTAAAAATCTCAAAAGATTATATACTTTTAAATATGTTATCTTGTTTTATTAATTATATCCTGCTACATATACTTTTTTTCTAAAGAATTATTTAGGCCAAAAAAATACTTTTCTATTGTGCATACTTTTTAGTAAAGAGTGTGTTAGACCATTAGCAAAAGAGTCAAATTAAACTTTAATATTTTTATTGAAATTTAATTAGAACTCAAACATTTAGACCTTTAAAAAGAACCTCAACATTGTACAATCATTTAATTTGAATCTCGACATAATATTTTTGTCATCTCCCCATCAAAAAAGCCTACTTGACATATTTTTTAGTTTTTGGGCCGCTTATCAAATGTGCAATCAACGTAGCAAATGGACTCAAAAAATGTTTGGACTGTGTTCATGGAAGGTCGAGCACTCGGGCTCAACTTTATGCACTATAAAGCAACCATATTCATCTTCTTGGCTATTTTCCTTTCTTCTTTAGATGCATTTATGAATTTGATTTTGTTTTGCTTATTGCATTGGCCATAATTCCAACTAGGAAAGAATACTTGGCTCGAATGATCAGCTAAAGTCTTGAATTTTTTCCTTCCACCTACTATTTCCAGCAACAACACTCCAAAATTATAAACATCAACTTCGTAGGAAATGCCTCCAACGTTTCTTTTAAAATAACTCTGGAGCCATATAACCAATCATCCCTCATTTTCTATTAAGGACACATAGTATTATCTATTGGGTTCAATTTCGCAAGTTTGAAATCTAAAATTTTTTAGACAAAATCTCATTCAGATGACGTTGAAAATTTTCTTTTTACAACTCGATTCCACAAGCTATTCCAAGAACAACTCATATGACTTCTTATTGTTGACATTGTTACTAACACTTCCACATGAAAATATGTACTAGTACCACTTGACATGAAATCATATATAAGCCAATGGGACGCACCATATTGACACGGTGGATTCTTCCTATTATGGCAACTTTGTTAATTAAATCTTAGCTATTACCTCCGGACTTACCCAACATTTTTACCGCTGCGAACCTGTGACTATGAGGCTTCCCTTTGTAGACACTAGACGCCACCTTCACTTAATTAAAGAGAAAAATTAAAAATAGTACAAGGCTAATCAAGCTAAATGGTAAAAGGTTACTCATTTGCTCTCCTCTCTTCCTCTAAAGAGTGATGAATAGACGAAAAGAGTAATATGCGGGAGCATCCCTCTCGTTCTCAGTCGAGCATTCTTCTTGTTATAGGTATGCGGGAGCTCTTCCATCGGAATTGGACTGTTGTTCATTACCATGTCTTTCGAGAGAGCAACAGATGTGCAGACTGGCTCGTCGTCCTGGTCGGTCTGGACGACATTGGAGTCACTTATTTTGATGTACTACCTTTAGGGTGCCATAGACTTCTCATAGAGGATATGTCGGGGATCTATTTTTCCTGACTCATTTAGCTTCGTAGTTTCCTTTTCCCTTTATGGAAAAAAAAATAGACGAAAAGAGTGATAAGGACTGCTAGAGAAAAAAGAGAAGGATTCATAAAGGTGTTCTGGGATAAGGATTATACGCAAGGGTATATTCACATTGGAAAATATTACTCTACTTTTTTAGGTCTCACTTGTCATTTTGGATGCATAACTATCAAGGAGAGTTATCACGAAATTTTTTTTTGAAAGATTTTAAGTTAACGTGTGAATGTAACAGGTTGTGAACGAAACTGAAGTATACTTGAATTTATTCACTCAAAGAAAAGGAATAGATTGAAGCATAATAGGTTAAATGACCTGATTTTTTCATTACAATTTAAAGCTTCAGAAAAGGTATGATATTATCATTATTAATTTCGATATAATTTCTCATAATTTTCTAATAATTAAATTTAATTGTTTATTAGGAGTTATAATAATACAAGTAATTCAACTGATCTAATTTTCATTGATAATATTGATCTTTTGGCAGATTAAGTTTTTGAAGAACCGAATTTGATAGATGTCAATGACTTGAAAGATAATCTTGGATGATAAAGTATTGACATATCATTTGATGCATTAAATTTGAATGATAATGATAATAAAGCTCCTCTCAATGATGATGACTTTGTATCAAATGATAACTGAAGTCAGTACAGTTATAGCAGGTATCCTCTCGTTGACAATTGAATTCCATTTCAGGTTTTTGTTTTTTTTTCTCTTCTTTTAATTTCACTTATATTTGATGTTTATGTTAAATTATATATATGTAATGTAATTGTAAATATTTTTGTTTCAGTTTTAATTTCTACTTGATTGTTTATTCACCATGAACTCCTTTTGTAAATTATGTAAGGATATTTATTGTTCCTTTTATTGAATGTTTTGATGTAATTATTATGTATTAAAATGATGAAATTATATTATTGTAATATTTTAAAATTTTATATTTGTATAATGGTAATTGTATTTTTATATTAATTGTGGTTATTATTTATATGTGAAATATTTAAAATTTATTATTATTACATATGAATTGTGATTACTATTTATTATTATAATTTTTAAAAACAGAGTTGATGTAAACTTGAAAAACATACAATACAACTGTATAATTTACCAATATATTATTTTACAAATTTTAAAAATTTTGAATCTATTTTATAAATCTCAAAAATTATCTAAAACAATACTCGGTATTAATAGATGCCGATACAATACCGTATAAAAACACATTCTGGTATCAAATCGAATACAGTATTCGCAACTGTATTCAATTTACTCATAATTCCGAACCTGGAATAAGAAAATAAAACTATATTGCATTTTGTTATTGGGCTTGGAACTTTTGTTACTTTGCTCCAGTTCTTTATACCTTCTCCTGACTTGCTTAACTTAAATCTTTATACGTACCATCATTATATCATTTAAATGAAGATGCCCAACCAGTTCAATAATTTCATAATGCTGTAGTTTTTATAGCCATCAGAAAAGCATATAGAAGATGCCAAGTCCTCGAGCATCAAGTCGGAGCCGTTTGCTCCATTTTCCAAGTTCATCTGAATGACGTAAATGATATGTCACCACTATCCCATTCACTTGCTAACATAAATGTTAAGCATCCTCTAGAATCATCCTAATTCGTTATACCAGATTCTGTTACCCATTCTGTTATTTTCATTTTGTTAGCATAGTTCCTCTGCCCGTCTAGTTGGCTATTCCCTTGTATATATACTAACTCACTGTATCAATACAACACACAAATTCTTTGATTCTTGCTTCCTCTATATGGTATCAAAGTACTCCTAAGCATAACTGCTATTTTCTTTCGATCCTACCTGTTCCTCATGGCACCCGATACCTCTTTTCTGACCGATGGCACTTCCAGTCTCATCTTCCTCAACATGCAGTCCATCTTTAAGTTGACGGGCACCAACTATCCGGCGTGGCGAGTACAGATTTCTTCCCTTCTCATTGGATATGATCTTATGGGTTTTGTTGATGGCACTTACCCTTGTCCAGATGAGAATGATGACTCTTACAAACAATGGGTACGGCAAGATAAACTTCTGCTTCATGCCCTTACCGCCTCTGTCGATGCTACTATTATCAATATGCTGGGGTCCATCACCTCCTCCCAACAAGCCTGGGCACTCCTTGCTCGGATGTTCGCCAACAAGTCTCGGTCACGCCTCATGTCTCTTAAAGAGAGACTCATTAATCTTACCAAAGCTGATTCCTCCATCTCTGACTATCTTCAACGTATCAAGAGTATTGCTGATGAACTTGCAATCATTGGTGGTCCGGTTGATGACACCGATCTGGTAATACACACCCTCAACGGCCTTCCGTCTGACTATCGTGATCTCTGTGCTGCCATCCGAACTCGGGAACATCCAATTTCATTTGATGATCTATTTGACAAACTCATTGATCATGAGTCCTTCCTACTTCGACAATCTTAACTCACTGACTCTAATCATCCTCTCACAGCCAATACTGCTACTAGAGTCTGGTCATCTTCATCTCGTCCTCCCGTCAGAACCCAGTTTCCCTCTCCTCCAATATATGCCCGCCAGCATCCTCCACAGGGCCCGATTCCCTCCTATCGTCACATCATCTGTCAATATTGTGAAAAACCCGGTCACACTGCCAAGGTATGTAGGAAACTACTTCGCCGCAGATCTGGTCCTCCTGTCGGCTCCTCTGGTGCGCCTCACTTTCCCTCTGCTCATTTTGCTGGTTATACTGGTAACCCTCCCACTTCTGGGCCAAACTCACCTCTCTCAGGCCCTCCTACCCATTGGTCTTTTGGTCCTCCACATATTTACTCTGGCACAGCTGCCTCCTCTACTACCTTCCCATCATCGCCCTCACCGTCCCCATGGATTCTTGACTCCGGTGCCTCCCACCATGTCACTAAAGACTTAGCGCAACTTTCCTTAACTTCTAGGTATTCCGGTAACGATTCTCTACAGATGGGTGATGGGTATACCCTCCCGATAACACATACTGGTAGTTTCCGTTGCTCTTCTACCTCCAAACCATTGTTATAACAATGTTCTTCATGTTCCAAATATAAGTCGCAATCTTATTTCTATTAAACAATTGTGCATCACTAACAATGTCTCTGTGGAACTCTTTCCTCATCGGTTTCAGGTGAAGGATCTCCGGACGAAGGAAGTCCTCCTATCGGGGAAGTGTCACGGTGACCTCTACACCTTACCCCTGTCACCCTCCAGTCCCTCTGCTCTCCTGACTACTGTTTCCAGTCCTGCACTTCTGCATCACATTCTCGGTCATCCCTCTTCCAAAGTTCTGTCTCATCTTCGGACCAATCAACTATTCTGATGTCCCTCTACACTTCCTCTACCCTGTGTTTCCTGTGCATGTGCCAAAAGTCACAAGCTCCCCTTCTCTACTCAGCATCTTCACAGCACCCGACCGCTGGAGTTATTATTCTCTGATGTTTGGGATCCAGCTCCGGTGTCTTCTGTCGATGGCTTTCGCTTCTATGTTGTTTTTATTGATCATTTTTCTAAGTATGTCTGGTTATATCCTCTTCGTCAAAAATCCGATGTTCTTGCTGTTTTCATTTCCTTCAAATCTCTTGTTGAAAATTTCTTTGATTTTAAAATTAAATCAATATATACCGATAATGGTGGTGAGTTTATAAAGCTTCGTTTGTTTTTGTCTCAGCATGGGATCTCTCATTTCTCTACTCCTCCACATACTCCTGAACTTAATGGTGTCTCTGAACGTCGCCATCGGCATATTATTGAGACAACACGATCACTTCTTCATTTCAGTAATTTACCCCCAAAATTCTGGTCTCATGCGGCCTCAACAGCCGTCTACCTCATCAACCGTATGCCCATACCCCTCCTCTCCATGAAATCTCCCCATGAACTACTTCATCGATCCGTTCCCACCTACAATCATCTTCATGCCTTTGGCTGTCTTTGCTTTCCATGGTTACGTCCGTATACGGATCATAAGTTACAACCTCGTTCCATCCCTTGTGTCTTCGTTGGTTACTCTCGTCATCAATTTGCGTACCTCTGTTTTGATCCCACCTCCAATAAAATTTACACTTCTCGTCACGTTAAATTCGTTGACAATCAGTTTCCTTTTGCCACCATGTCTTCCTCCTCTACCTCCTCTGTTCCCAATCTCTGTTCCCCTACCACCTCTCCGCACCTCACCACCCCTCACCAGGTTATCCGGCTTCGTCCCGTGACACCACCCCCTCCAGAGGTTGATCTTCCGCCGTCCCCAGCTCCTGCACCGCCGACTCCTCTCTCCCTTCCACCCTCATCATCGGAGTCCACTTCGGCTTCGATCTCTTCGGATTCGACCCATATACCTCCGACCAGAACACATCCCATGGTCACCCGTTCTCAGAATAATATTTTCAAACCTAAAGTGTATCAAGTCACCAAATACCCCTTACCAGCCATGGAAGAACCTCGCACCATCTCTGAGGCTCTGCGAAACCCGCACTGGCGGGCCTCTGCTTCTGAGGAATTTAATGCCTTGGTACGGAATGGCACTTGGGACCTAGTTCCGGTCACTGATTTGATGAATGTTGTGGGCTGCATGTGGCTGTTTAGGACAAAACGAAAACCTGATGGCTCTGTCGATCGCTACAAGTCAAGACTTGTTGCCAAGGGCTTCAGCCAATGTCCGGGTATTGACTTCAAGGAAACCTATTCTCCAGTTGCCAAGCATTAGACTATAAAAGTCATCCTCACTGTTGCACTTTCATCTGGCTGGTCCCTTCATCAGATGGACGTTAATAATGCGTTCCTTCAAGGCCACTTACAGGAAACTGTCTTTATGAAGCAACCTCCAGGCTTCGTTAATTCGGATTTTCCACAGCATGTCTGTCGTCTTCGCAAACCCATCTATGGCTTACGCCAAGCTCCACGGGCCTGGTACACTGAGCTACGGGGTTTTTTACTTCAATATGGGTTTCAAACAAGTGCTAGCGATTCATCTCTCTTTATTTATCATGAGAACAATATTACTATGTATTTCCTTGTCTATGTTGATGATCTCTTGCTGACAGGGAACTCTTCAGTCCGCCTTACCACTTTTATGACAGCTCTCGCCTCCCTGTTCTCGTTGAAGAACCTTGGTCCTCCGACCTACTTTCTGGGGATTGAGCTCACTCCCACTACCAGTGGTCTCTTTCTCTCTCAACAGCGGTATGTTCATGATCTACTCCACAAGTTCCACATGGATGCTGCCAAGCCATGCGCGACACCACTCTGCACTTCCACGGTCCTCAAACTAGATGACGGTACGGCTCTGGTCAATAGCACATTGTACAGAAGTATTCTGGGTGCACTGCAATATGTAACAATCACCCGACCGGATTTAAACTATGCTGTTAACAAGCTCTCTCAGTTCATGCACCGACCGACAGAGACCCACTTCACACAACTTAAACGCACACTGAGGTACCTTAAAGACACTCATGACTATGGTTTACATCTTCGTCGTCCCCCACATCTTCACCTGACAGCATATAGTGATGCGAATTGGGGCGGAGACTTTGATTCGAAAACATCTACATCTGCTTATGTTATATACCTTGGGGGCAATCCTATATCATGGTACTCTAAGAGACAACGCACAGTCGCCAGATCCTCCACCGAAGCTGAATATCGAGCTGTTGCCAACACCACTGCTGAACTTCTATGGTTGCAAAACTTACTGCAGGAGCTTCACATACCTTCGTCGGGTCCTCCTACAATTTTATGTGACAATATCGGTGCCACTTATGTCTGCTCCAACCCAGTTTATCATTCTCGCATGAAGCATCTATCGTTAGATTATTATTTTGTACAAGAACAAGTTCAGATGCAACGGCTTCGGGTGTCCCACGTCTCCACTCATGATCAAATTGCTGATGCTCTCACTAAGCCCCTCTCTCGCACCAAATTTGAACTCTTCAGATCCAAGATGAATGTCTCTTCTCGCCAGTTCATCTTGCGGGGGCATGTTAAGCATCCTCTAGAATCATCCTAATTCGTTATACCAGATTTAGTTGCCCATTCTGTTATTTTCATTTTGTTAGCATAGTTCCTCTGCCCGTCCAGTTGGTTATTCCCTTGTATATATACTAACTCA
>JANZLF010000222.1:28153013-28164788 GCA_026546835.1 Erythroxylum foetidum
TATAATAGAAATAAAGAATAATAATAATAATACATATTAAATAATAAAAGTATTAATAAAATTAAAATAAAAGATAATAGTAATGATAACAATAATAATAACATTACATATAATTAAATAATTATAAATAACAATAATAAAATAATAAAATAAATAATATCGTACAAATAGAACAAGGTAAAGACTAAAAATATAAGATAAAATAAAAATAGAAATAAATAATAATAATAATAATAACTAAATAAATAAATAAATAAATACGAACATATGTAAGTATAAAAACAAGTAATAAAATAAATACTACAATAAATATAAAACAAGATAAAGAATAAACTAAAGATAAAATAAGTAAATAAATAAGCAAACAAGAAAGAGATAAATCAATCAAACAAACAAGTCAACAAGAGAGAATGATTAGGCTAGAACAAAAAATGGTTAAGCTAAATAACTATGAGAGAAGTATTACAGAATGAGAGTTTAGGTTAAATAATTATGAGAAAGAGAAACACCTCTCCATATGAGATCTTTCGCCTATATCTTAATATGCTAAAGTTTTCTATTGAAGGTCAAGTCCTTGATATGTTCTAGCATAACCATATCATTTTTAATTTACCTTTCTCTAGCTCTTTTTAGGCTTTCTCCATTTCCTCTTATAATCTATAAGTACAATATTCTCGAATTTTCTTATTAGAGCATCAGGATGTCTCCTCTTAACATGTTTAAACCATTTAAACTTGTTATCTTTTAATATTTCATCGATATTAGTCACTTTTAATTGTCTTAACATTATATTTATGACTTTATCTCTTTTCGTAAGGTTGTACATCAAATAGAGCATCGTCAACTCTATCATTATTAAATTATGACAATGCACCTATTTAATGAGTCAACACTCTGTCTCATAGAACATAGACAGTAAAATTGTTAAACAATAGAATTTACCTTTGAGCTTTAGTATTATCTTTTTTTCACATAAAACTCTTGACATACTTCTCCATTTAAGCTACCCTGATCTAACATGATAGAACTATATCTTCATCGATCTCTTCATTGTTGTGGATGATATATTCTTAATACTTAAAGTGCTCTTTCTATGGTCTAACTTCTGAACCAATCTTTATTTTCACATCAGAAGTCACCCTATGGCCTAAAGAATTACACTCAAAGAACTCAATCTAAGTCCTATTCAATTTAAAGCCCTTTGACCCTAGCATCTCTCTCCGAAGTTCTGAGTTGATATTAACACTCTCTTTTGTCTCATTCACTAAAATAATATCATCAATAAACAACATATATCAAAGTACCTCCCCTTAGTTATTATTGGTAAACTCATCCATCACTACTACAAACATAAGGGGACTAATGAGGAGCCCTAGTGTAGTCTAATATCAATAGAAAAATATTCTATATCTCATTTTATCATCCTTATTCTAGTTTTTACACTTTTATACATAACCCTCATAACTCATATATAGATCATAAGAACTCGTTTAACTTCTGAACATTTTCACATTATTTACCTAGGTATCTTGTCATAATCCTTCTTTAAGTCAATAAAAATCATATGAAAATTACATTGTCTGTCCTTCTAATATTCCATTAATCTTTTACGAAAATGTATAGCTTCTATCGTGGACTTTCATAACATGAAACAAAACTAGTTCTCCGAGATCGATGAACTCTTTCTCACTCTTTTCTCAATCAACTTCTTCCATAATTTCATTATGAGACTAAGTAGTTTGATGTTTCTATAATTGTTATAACTTTGAATGTCTCATTTGTTCTTGTATAGAAGAATTAACATACTAAATCTCCACTTATCTAAACCAATTTAAGGATCACATTAAAAAACTTGTTAGCTAAGCAAAACTATATTTGCCTAGGCTTTTTCACACCTCTATGAATATCTCATTAGACCTTACTATCCTTCCACTCTCCATCTACCTCAAAGCTCTTTTAATTTCTTCTCTTGTGATCTATCAATAATAGTAAAATTACAATATCTCTCGGACATGTTAAGATTACCTAAAAATTTCCTCTATACCTTCATTAAAAAGATTATAAAAATATCTCTATCATTTTCCCTTAATGTCATTTTTTGCCATATGCACCCGCCTTGTTTCATTTTTTATATAAAAAAACTTGATCTAAGTTTTTAGCTTTTCATTCCCTATCTTTTGTCATCTTAAATATATCATTTTCTCCATCTTTAGTTTCTAATCGTTGATATAATTTCTGGTAAATTCTGCTTCTAGCAGCTAAAACTATCTTCTTCACCTCTTTCTTTGTCAATTTGTAATTTTCTTTATTAACTACCTATTATACTTTTGTAGTGATATCCGCTAGTACTTTATCAGCAACCTTCTTGATTAAACTTGTAAATTTTTATTCCACCGCCAAGAATCCATCTTGTTACTCCTAAGTCCTTTAGAAACACTCAAAATGTCTTTAGCTACATTCTTTAAATGAGTTAGCATCTTCTTTTAATTTCCATTATTTTCCATATATTACTCTATTCTTAAGTTGTTTCACTGTTTTTCCTTTTAAGTTCTACCATCTGACTCTATACACCTCCGAGGACTTCTCTTCTTTTTCTAACTCTTAATTATAAGAACTATAACCAACAATCTATGTTGAATTGATAAACAAGAGTTAGATATCACGTTAAAATCTTTGCAACTAGGTCGATCGCTCTGCTTTATAAAAAAATAATCAATTTGAGTCTTTATAGTTCTGCTCTTAAAAGTCACTAGTTTCTCCTCATTTTTCTTGAAAAATGAGTTGGTTCTACCATGAAGTCTAACAAAGTAGTCTCACTATCATTCATGTATCCATGCTTGAAATCTTCATGAACACATGAATATCCATTTGAGGTTACCCCCATATAACCATTAAAGTCTCCTCTTAAAATAGTTTTCTCGTCAAGGGAAATCTACTAAATCACCTCATATAACTCTTCCCAAAATTGACACTTAAGTTATTCGTCCAACCTTACTTGGAGGGCATAAGCACAAACCACATTGCAAACAACATCTTTCACCATAATCTTTTATGAAAAAAATCTTATCTCTAGTCCTCTTTACCCCCACAACATCATGAGTTCCTTAACAACTAAGATACCTACTCAATTATGATGCCTCAAACCTCCTAAATACTAACTTTTGACTCCATTGATCTTTTTAGCTTTAGCACTTGTTCATTGTGTCTCCTGGAAGCCCGCTATCTGAATTTTATATTTGTATAAAATCTCCATTAATTCCAATGGCTTCCTTGTAAATGTCTCAATGTTCCAAGAACTAATTTTCAATTTGTCAACATCTTCTATTCTCCTAGACCCAAGACTCATCAAAGGACTAGTCCTTATTCTATCATCAGAAGTCAATGTCACCTTTTTTATCCTAATACTCAACAGTAGCTATAGAAGACAAGCACAATAAGTCCCTAAACAACTCTAATATTACTCGATTAACCAAATAGTACAAAAGTGATTAAAAAATGCAAAATATTATATTACTAAGGAAAATCCCTAAATAAGCAATTTGTTCCCACCATGGTGTCAATCAAGTAATATTCCTATAGAGCAAGTTTATAGTTTTTAAATATTAGGTGGGATTATTTAAGTTTTATCGAAAGAAGTAAATTGCCAAGTCACTAGATTATGTGGACTATCATTAAAATAAATCAAATATGTTAAGCAAAGAAAAGAAACAGAGAGAAAGTAGACAAACAAAGCCAAAAATGAAGATGGATGCAAAATATAAGCATATAAATTGTGACCCATTCAGAGGAAAAATAAAGTAGACAAGCAAATCCAAAGAAAATGTACAATGTGAACTGAAAAGACTGACTTTGGAGATCTTCACAAGAAATATTTTATCTAAGTTATAAAGCAAGCAAAACTACAAGATCACTTATACACTTGTAAAACTTACTAGGTAACTATCAACAATTTTCGATTATTGAAGATAGAAGAAAATACATGAATCTCAAAAGTGAGGTTTTGAAAACTTTAAATCCATATATCCTTCCACTTAACCGTAATAAACAAACGATTCCACTAAGAAGCGAAACCTTTAAAAGCAACAACCTATTAAGAAAGCGAAAAATGCAAATCCAAACAAAGAGAGAGATGCAAAACAATAAAATGAAGTGAATGTACAATAATATAAGTACACATACAGAAGTAGGAAGATCTCAAAAGACTATTTTTTTACACGAATTCTGCATACTTGGAGACTATGTATATCCAATGATAATTTTACTAAAACAAGAATACCTCGCTATACTTAGCTTAACAGTTAACACCAACTCTCTCATTAGCTAAACAACTAGCAGATAGATATTGCACAAATGGGAAGTAATATAATGCCCAGTTAATATAATTTTAGGAGTATTTATGCTTAATTTAATTGTAGGAGTATTTCTAAACATGTTACTGTATATTATTTGATGTATAAATGAATATTGTGTAATTTTAAATGAATTAGTAAAATTAAATGAAAAATAAAAAATTAGGAAAGTGTAATATCATTAATCACGGGTATGACTTGTTAAGTATTGTTATCAATTAAATATTTTAGTTAATTAAGATAACAAAAAAAAATTCAATGGATGTAACATGGACAAATGAATATTGTGTAATTTAAAATTTTGTGCCAAAATTATAAATATTTAGATTTTGAAATACATAAGAAAGGAATTAAAAATAAATTTTGAAATGAATTTTGAGATTCCAAATTTAACATCAATAAAGACTTTTTTAATATAATAAATTTTATAGTTAGTAATTAAATTTTGTATAATAATTTTTGTAGTTATTAAATAAAGTTTAAACTGATTAAATAAATAATTTGAGTTCAAATTAAATACAGTAAATTAAAAGTAATTTTAACATATCTAATTATAATTACGGATTAAAATTATAATTTGTAATCATTATCAATATATTATTAACTTGATGGGTAAGTCATAAAGAGAAATTAAAAAGACAAAATTCAATTTAAATTAAGTTGGATTACTTGTAAAGTTGGAGAAACTTCGAAGATCAAATATGAGATATTTAATTTTGTTATATTAAACTAAATTATAATCAAAGTTTTGACTTTAAGTGTAATTAAGATATTTAATTTTAATAAGAACAAATCCTAATACTTTTTCTTATATAAATAGATTATAAACATAAGGGAGTTAATACTTTTGTTTATTCTTCTCAAATGTTGAGTTCCTTTTCTGAGAACCTTTTCTTTGTGTTGTAGATATTATTAGAGGTTGGATGTGTGATTGATACTACTGAAATAAGTTCAACAAAAATTTGACTGAGGCACGATTCAATTACTTTTATAATTCATGTTTTTTAAATTATTCAATTGTTGATATTCGAACAAGAAATGGTAAGATTTTATTTTTATTTTTGGTTACATTTGTGATTGAATTACAGTTAGCTTTTCAACAGTAGTATCAAAGCACCTTTAATTATTAAACTTGTCTAAAATTACTTGATTGTTATTGATTTGATAGGATTAAGGCTTAAAACTCACTTCAATGTATTTGACAAAAGTTGATTAGCGTTTGTTTTAATTTTATAAAAATTAAAATTGCCCCATATTTAGCTTTGAAGTTTCTGGAAATTTGGGTTTACTGTGTATTTTTAGAAGTTTGAAGAATGCGCTTGGATTTTGAATCTAGAACCGAAAGCAAGGGTTGGAAATGCATGAAGTATCCCTGGTGCCATTATTGACGTTTGCTGATGAAGGCAACTCGAGTAACACTAGTCACCACTAGTGAAGTCTTCCTCATCACCAATATCAACTGGAGAAACCGGCAAGGGCTTTAGGCGCCACGGAGAAGACACTAAGACGGAGGAGAAGAGAAGCACTAGGTGGCAATGGAGACTCCAAAGAAAGAGGAGGGACCAAAAACAGCAGAAGCAAAGGTAGCGACAAGGAGGGTAATTTAAAATTATAATCATGGTTGTGACTTAAATGGCCTAAATCACGCACAATGTGATGTTATGACTTCTTAAGTCACAACTGTGACATGGACAGTTAACAAATAAAATTAATAAATAAGATTGTTAATAACGATATTAATTTATAATTAATAACGATATAAACGTAATTGAATATAAAAAAACGCACGGTTATAAAATGCAAATGAATAATTAATATATAATAATGGTTATCAATTTAAACCTAATAACTTTAATAATTATAATTAATGATCAATAATATTAAGCGTCGGTATGATCTTGCATGCATAATATAAAGTGAATAATTAATATATATCATCAACAATTAATAATTAATAACTTTAATAATTATAATAAATAGTTAATAATATATAGAATTAGCGATAATAGTGTTTACTAATAATATAAGAAACTTTTAAAATATTTAATTAAAATAATAAAAACGAAAATAAATGTGCTAAAAATTAATCAATTATTATAAATGTGTTATAAATTAATCAGTTATTTACATAATCAACAAATAAAGTTTTTTTTATGAAACGTTTGATTATTTTAAATTGAAATAAAATTTAATTAATTGTACCGTTAAGTAAAGTTGTAACTAGAAGAGAAAGAATAGGAGTAAAATTTTAAAAACTTTCTTAAAAACTTGAGATGATGGTTGAAATTTTCAATTGATGAAGATTTTTTGATATTTTACAAAAGATGATCATAATGAATGAAACATTAATATAGTATTATCCTAAAAATGTAATACATTAATACAATATAATCCTAAAAATGTAATAGCTGTTATATTATTTATTGAAATCATCGATTTCAATGTCTTCTGTAAATAACAAATTAGATAATCACAAATGAAATTGATAAAGTTTTAATAAACGGAACATTCACATTAAAATTAATATATTTTACAAAAGATTATAATAATTAATGAAAGATTAACACAATACTATCCCAAAAATGTAATACATTAACACAATATAATCTAATCATAAATGAGCCGTGACATTTCTTAAGAAGTCACACTTGCGACTTAAATTAAATGAGCCGTTAGATTAAAGAGACAATGGTCAGAATGCAATTTTGTATTAGTCCACATTATTATATACTTAATAATAACCCCATATTACTAAATAAAGCCAGAAGGTGGTGCTAACTTCCATCTAATCTATGAAACCAAACGCTAAAAATCCATCCAGGTCCCAACTAAAGAACACCCAAAACCGAAAAGATGGAGAACCACTGAGCTCATGAAAGCTAAAGCACGGGTCAGAAAGCACCAAACAAACACAAATCAAACAAAACAACCTGAAAGAGATGTAAATTTAACTCAAAGAAAAGGAAATTGATATGGATTACAAGTGATCCAAAGACTACAATGTATATAGGAGGAATGATATGTAGAGTTGAAAAGCAATGGAAAAATGTAAGTTGATGAATGTTAAATATGATAAGTCAGTAATTACTTTCTAATGCACAAGATCTATTGAAGTAGT
The DNA here is from genome assembly GCA_026546835.1 of Erythroxylum foetidum. Classification (NCBI taxonomy): domain Eukaryota; kingdom Viridiplantae; phylum Streptophyta; class Magnoliopsida; order Malpighiales; family Erythroxylaceae; genus Erythroxylum; species Erythroxylum foetidum. Next base: position 28,160,481 of record JANZLF010000222.1, read on the forward strand.
AAGTGCAGAGCATAATATAAAACGTGATAAACCTCCTTCACATAATTAACAAATAATTAAAATTACACACCACACACTTATTAATGGGTTTGGTAATAAAACACACACACTTATTAGTGAGTTTGGTGTTGATTAATTAAACATACATAGTGAGTTTGGTGTTGATTAAGTTAACAATGAATTGAACTGAACTAAAACAACAGACCTGACTACGATGATATCGAAAGAGGTCCTGTTCTGACCCATGCTTGGTGATTGGTCACCAGGCATGGGTCACCTCACCCGTGGACGTAACATTTCCTTCCTCCCATCTTAACAATTGGCATTAATTTTCTCAACCACTTTGTCTCAACAAATCGTATAAGTTTAATATAACAATATCTCTTTAATCTTATTTTCACTTATTTTTAAATTATAATTAATAAGAAAAAGTTGTTTAATTTTCGTAACTAAGAATAATAAAATTACTTAATTTTTAATTAAAGATTATTATTGCAAGATATTATTACAAAGTATTGTAAGCAATACAATTATCAAGATGCTATCAATACAGTACAACTGTACGATATTTAAATTTAAATTTATTTTAATATTTTATATAATATTTATTAATAAAAATATTTTATTTTTAAAATAAATAATTTATTATTTATAAACTAATATTTATTTTATATATTTTTATTTATGAAATCAAAATCTATTTGAAATTTAATTATATTTATTAATAATTATTAAATTAATTTTATAAATTAGATTAAAATTTTAATTATTATTTATTATTATAATTTTTGAAGACATGCTTAAAAATATACAGTACAACTGTGTATAATATGACAATAGATTTTATATCTCATATTGATCCTTATTTATTGAATACCTCATATTTAATCATAAAGTTTCTCAAATTTTACAATCAAGTCCAACATGATTAAATTAACTTTGTTCTCTTCAAACTATTTTATAAGTGAGATCCATTAAGTTCCCAAATATGTTGGCAATGAATATAAAATTTAATTTTAATTCATAATTAAAATTAGATAAATTATCTTTAATTCTTCAACTAAATAATTTATAATTATAGATCAAGTTGGCGGCTAATAACGTATCATGACTACCCAAATATTTAGGAATGTCAAAGTAGTTTTGACTAATCTTTCCATGCATAATTTTTCCAGATAATTTTGACTAACCTTTCCGTGCATAATTCTAACAGTAGATTGAATCAAATAGTAAACTAATAAACCTCCCAGCAATTAAGTGACATAATTATAAAAGAACATCTAATACCCAATGCCTAAATTGAACAATAAAAATAAACTAAATTTCACAATTTAATACATCTGAATTTGTTTCCTTAAATGTAGAAGATTAGTCATGCAAGAACATGAAAAACAGAAAAGACTACTGAGAAGAGAGAGAGAATTACAACTAGCTTTAGTCTAAGCCCTAAAAATTTAATAAAAAACTAATTATAAAATTAGGGTTTTTCTATTTAAATATGACATATGTGTCTTTTTTTTTTTAATTAACACGAACTGAGAGACGATGATATCTCTAACTATGTATCTTATATCAAGATAGAGATATAAGCTCTGACACGCTCGTGTCCCAAGTTATATATCTTTCTATAACTTTAATGAAAATGGACACAAGCTGAAACACCTTAATCTTTTTATGACTTTTGTGGATATAGGCATGATTTGAGATATGTTTATATATTAGGTCTTGTATCTCTTCAAAAATTTTCTCTATCATATGACTTCCTTTTTTCTTATATATTAGACCTTGTATTTATATCTAGGTTGTTTAAGAACAACATCAACTTACACGAGCCTATGTATCCGGCTAGGTTTAGTAAGTAATGATGTTTTCTTTACGACAAATATGTCCCTGGTCTTTAATATGATTTGAAATATGTAATTCGTTGATACTTTTATTATGAATGGATTGTAATAATAAATTTTAATAATAATAAATACAAATTATATAATAATAATAATAATAATAATAATAACAATAATAATAATAATAATAATAATAAGATAACGGCTATTTTTGGTTCCTATAGAAAATAACAAATTACAGAGTTAACATTCGAAGAAGTAAAGATGAAGCAAAATGAAAAGGAGGAGAAGAGGTTGGCTTGGCTTGGAGGAGACGCTGGCTTGCATTAACACCTAGAGGAGACGTTGGTTTAAAGGTAAACGTCGACGTTTTGGATGTGGGATAGAATAGGTACAGAGTTAATGGGACAGAGGATCTGAACCCGTGGGATGCTTTTTATTTTATGGTATTTCCCTAACCTTTTAGTTTCTAACCCAAAATACAAAATTAGCCAGCAATTTACTCCTTATGAGTTGACCCGGTACGAGCGATGATTAGTTCAAAAGTAGATAACTTAAAGGCACCTTCTCATAATTGAGATCCTCCTAAAATATCTCGTGGGCTAACAAAAAAAATAATCTAAAACTTGCATATGTAACACCAAATAAGCTCAGCTAGCGTTACGGCGTCGGTGAACATGCCCATTTCCCATTAATCCAGTCACTTACGTTAAAAAATTGCTAGTTAATTTATGTTATCAAAAATCTCAATGGTTAACAATAAAACTACATTAAAATGTGAACTCGTAAAAAGACTTAAAAGTACCAGAATAAAATATTAATCATATATTTGGCTCCAATCTACACCACGTAAGGATCCTAGTGCGATTGTCTCTGTTGGGCGCGTTCCTTCAGCTGTGTAAATGATGAGTGTTGTATTGTATTTCTTCGCACTAATGACTTCGTCCAAGGTCTTTTACTTACCAAGGATGAATACATAATGATCAAAGACCGTACCAAACCACCATTGGCTTGTTGGTATTATGCATATAGTTCATGTAAGTTTAGGGACATCCACTTTATAATGATTTTTACATTATTAATTAGTTTTTTTCCCTATGTTCAGATATTGATGCTAACATAAGCCTGCCAGCGATGATAAGCGTCACCAAAGACGGAGTCCGCTTTTTCTTCAAACAATGATTTATTATGGATGTAGATATAATAATTAAGAACTTGTCCATATTATGCATATAGTTCTATACCAAATTGTGGTACAGAAAATATTTGTCCTACAGACAAGAATGAAAAATGACCAAAATCACCTTGTTTTATAGACAAGACCTACACACGTTCAGTACTCTGTCGCACCTCATCTTCTTCTTCCATCTGCTTCTTCATCCAACTCGATTTGTTACGCCCAGATTTGTCTCAAGCCACCGTAACAGAAAACTTGAGTACTTGCTGCAGAGAGAGTCCACTCGCTATGGCTCCGGCGATTTCCGAGCGAGTTGAGCTGGCCAAACTCTGTGCCTCCAAAAATTGGTCCAAGGTGATTCGAGTCCTGAACTCGCTCCTGGCTCAGTCTATTGAAGATCTCTATCTTTTACTTAATTGTAGGGATTGACTTTATCATTTTAGATAAGATCATATCCCTTGTTATATGGAACGTAGCGATATTGTGTAGTGATCTTGTAAAGCTATTGTATTATATAAGGACATGTACATCTCATGGAATAAAAAACCTTTTCATTCTCTCATATTTGTTTTGCTTATGTTTCTCTCATCATCACTCTGTCTTTTTGACACAGTCCTCCTCCTCCTCCACTCAAGACATCTGGTTCCTTCTTCGACTCTTCTGGATTCTTCCTCATTGATCTATTTTTATTTCTCGTGTCTGATTGATTTTATTTTTGTTTCTCTTAAAGCAATTGAGCCTTTTGTTACAGACTAGAACAATCTGAATGACTTTCATAATTTATGCATCAAATCAAGAGTTGGGTCTAACATTAACAGCAGTTCTGGAGATGAAAATGAGATACAAAATGGAGTACTTACAAACTCGGGAGAGAACTTTCTTTTGGCTTTATCTGAACCAAGGCTTCATATGAACGATAACTCTGGTGTAACTTACATGCAACCCACCAAATTGAATGAAGAATCCAGTTTATTGAGTAAGTTGATGACAATGCTAAAGCCTCGTGATGGGTATCTTCATATTTTCTTCTCATATATTTCCATTATGTATTCCATTTCAGTTCATCTTGTATTCCCTTTAGACAGAAAAGGAAACATCACATATTGGACTTATAAAAATGAGGCCTTTTGTAGCCATTTTATGTTCAGCAAAGCAAAGCAAATTGGTGGTAGGATCATCATGTTTCTTCCTAAAAATATTGACATCAATCAGTTGGCTTTATATAATGATCCTCCATGGTCCCTAGAGGTAACAATTGAATTTAGTTTGCCTAATGCACTCTGTTAT
>JANZLF010000222.1:28187071-28211370 GCA_026546835.1 Erythroxylum foetidum
TAGACACCCTGAACCATACTGGCAGCAACAGACCTCCGATGATGTGAATTTGTCCTACATCCATAGAGCATTGAAAAGCAGTCACTCTTGATTATGAAATTACTTATTGGTTAATTAAAGGGAGTAGGGGGAAGAGGAATGATAAATGAGGATCAATATGGGTGCAAAAGTGGCAGTTGCATAACAATGAAAAGATATCTACTTCCATCCTTTTTCAACTGTTTTCCAATGCAGGGCTATGGGGTGGTGGAAGAATGGGAAAGAAGAGGAAGGGATATCATAGGCAGCTTGTGCGAAAAGTACAAGATTCTTACCAATCAACACAAGTTAAATGTCGGGGCCCTGAGCGCCAGAAATCTTCCGTCTTAGAAGCCATTACCACCGTAAGTTACTTTCAGCCTTTGTGCTTGATGCCTCGTGAAGCCACTTGAAAACACAAAGAAAACTATTCCAATTTTTAAAAACCATTAAGCTCACACAAAAAAATGAACAACACAATAAACTTTACACAGATTCTGGATAATCTCTTTATTTAAAAAAAATACCGACGTCTAGATAATAAAAGACTAATAAAGTATTAAAAAATTGACTTTGTTTCAAACAAAACACAAAAATTTACGAAAAAAATAAACATGTAAAGGCTCAAAAAGTCTGAAACCGTCGTATCATTAACTATAAATTTTCAATTTTGACATAAACCTAATAACATCAAATATAAAGAGATCAAAATAATAAAAACAAAGAGTATTAAATCTAAAATCACATAAGGAAGCTAAAATTAAAAGTAAAAATTATACTAAGAGCAGAACTTTTAAAAAATCAATAAAATTTAGATAACACCAAAATAGAAGAGACTGATTAATCAAGAATTATATATAAAACAAAAGGCTGTTAAAAAAAGGAGAGAGAGAATGATCAAAGAGAGATAAAGAAAATAGAAAGAGCGACAGAGGAAGAGCTCTAAGCTAGTGGTTGCTTTTCCATACTTCCTTCTGTCTTGACTCTTATGTCATGTTTTTGTCTATGTTCCTTTTAATCTATTTTTGGATGTTTTATTTAATTAAAAATTTTAAAAATGGAATTAATCGGTAACTTGCTTAAGAATTTGGTCTTCTGATTGACTTGTAGACTTTGACTTTTCCACTTTTCTTAATTTTTATTATTCCTTTTTCCTTTTTACATTCTTTATCGTTATTTTCTACGACTCTTTTGAAGGACAACCTTTATAGCTTCTTTCTTCTCTAACCATTTAATGCGTGGAGGCTTTCAAAACTATTCTTCACACTGTTAAATGTAGCAGTCATCATTTAACACACAAGCCTTTTCAAAACTACTCTTCACGTAGCCTTTAGTCGGGGAGCCTTTCAAAACTATTCTTCACACTATTAAATGTAGCGGCCATCATCATTTAATGCAGCAAGCTTACTCTTCCAAGCCTACTATTTACGTGTCTTCCTATTGTTATAAAATTTAACTTAATTTGCCACATAATTTTATTGTATTCACGCAATAAAATCAACAATATAATTATATTATATTATAATTATTACATATAAGAATATAATTATAAAAAATATAAATAAAATAATAAAATTAAACATATTTTATCTCAACCAGAAAATGACGCTGAAATCAAATCTGCCACAAAGGCCTTAGTTACTGAATAGTTTCTGAATAAACAAGCAACAACCTAGCTTAGAAATAACATTTAATTATTATTATAATTAATTATTATTATTATTATTATTATATTTTAATTAATTAATTAACTATATTTTAAGTGTATTTAATTAAGAAATAAAAAATATACCTTTGTCATAGGTATAACATTTAAGTCACTTCTTATACTTAATTAACTTAACAATAACTAATAAGTAATAATAACATTTTATTTTATGTTAATTAGTTAATCAATTAATTATATTTTAATTAATCAATATATTAATTCTATTTTAATGAGTCCATGCGTGTAAATCCTACATTTAATTAACTTAGCAATGACTAATAATGAATAATAACATTTAATTTAATTAATTAATTATATTTTAATTAATAAATCTATTAATTATATTTTAATTAGTCAATTAATTATATATAAATTATATTTAATTAAAATGACAAAAAAAAATATACACTAATTATATTTTAATTAATTATAGTTTAATTATATTTAATTAAAAATGACAACAAAAATATTTTTAGTATATTTAATCTCTCCCTAACTCAGCCTACTTGTCCAAAGCCCTAAAGGCTAAAACTGTTCACTCCTTTCTTACTGCATCTATCTCCGCTACCTGAGTTGCTTGACCTTTGTGCGACTCGACTCCTATGCTTAATTTAATAATAACATTTAATTTAATTTTAATTAATTAATTATATTTTATCTTGTAATTATATTTTAATTAATTAATTATAATTTAATTATATTTAATTAAAAATGCCAACAAAAATATTTTTAGTATATTTAAGTAAGAAATTAATTAATTAATTATTCATTATAAATATGTTAACAATATTTTTATTTATTTATTTATTTATTTTTAATTAATTATATTTTAATTTATGTGGATTTAATTCTCACAATCGTAGGAAGTCACGTGACTTAAATTAAAAGAGCCGCTATATCGAAGGGACGACAGAATGAAATTGTGTGTTTTTCCATCCATTAATCCTTATGCATAATAATAACCCCATATTACTAAATAAAGCCAAAAGATAGAAGAACCTGATACTTCAATCTAATCCATGAAACTAGACGCTAAAAACCCATCCAAGTTCCAAACAAAGAACACCCAAAACCCAAAAATGGAGAACCACCGAGCTAAGCAAAGCACCACTAGCACGCGTCGGAAAGCACCAAACAAACAAACATTGAAACAAGCTGAAGGAGATGTAAATTTAACTCAAAACCCACTCAAAGAATACTAAAAACAATCAAAAACCAATCACGACTATTGCCGGTACCAAGAGACAACAACAATGATCTCTTAGCTAAAACTACAGAAAAATTGGTATAAATTTTGACTGGTATGAAAAAATAGAGGCTCACAGCTAAAAGCGAAGAGAGTTGAGAGACATTAGAAGTCCAAATCGAAGAAGAAGAAGAAGAAGATGTAAAAAATAGTGGACTGTGAAATCTCATGAACAAAAGTCAGACAATTCAAGCACTTCATTGTTCACACAAACTCTTTATAAGTGTCAAACCGGGAAAGAGAATCAAGGAACCACAAAATGAAGATCAAATTCATCTAATAAATGAGTCACGATACGAAATTGGTCTAGCCACGTATATAGCAGGAATGATATGTAGAGTTGAAAAGCAAACGAAAAATGTACGTTGATAAACTAAACTAAAACAACAGACCTGACCACGCACGATAATATCGGAAGAGGTCCTGCTCTGTCTCCTCCGTGTCTCGGTTATATTATTTTGTGAGAGTTAGAGTTTAGACAGAATTTTCAGTAAAGAAAGAGAATATCGGTTGAATTATCTTGTGCTAATTTATAGCACGCAAACTAACAAAAATAAATAACAATCTAACACTTAGTGGACCATTCCACTATGTAAATTGACCGTAACAATTGCCATAGTTTTGCAAGACTTAATCAACGAGAGAGACCTACTAGACTTGATCAACGAGAAAAACCTATCTCCCAAGTGGGCATGTCCCCCCACTCTTGCCAACTTGTATGCCAAGTAATTGTCAATTGGTCACGACAGCAAACATGGGTCACCCATGCATGTAACATTTCCTCCCCTCCTTAGGATATGGTCGTGGGTTTGTTTGCGCCAAGGCATTGATCAAATGGGCTGGTGCAACTGATGAAGATATGGACTTACGGTGGACACCAGTAAGAAGTGGATAATCAGAGTAGCAAACACGCAACGCGTGGAATAGATCAAATCTAATCTTTCCTTACTGAAATATTCTGCCTAAACTTTAACTTCCAAAAACCAACATAACACTTCCTGGACCACTTCACTACGTAAACTGATGGAAACAAAACAAACAATCGTTACAATTGGCATTAATTTTGGAGAACGACCTTTCACCTAGTTTTATTAGACTCAATCAACAAGAAAAACTTATGTCCCAGGTGTGCATGTCCTCCACTTTTTTAAAATTTAAAAAAATAATTTTTTAAAATTATAGAATTATTAAATAGTTATTATGATGTTATATAGTTTTTACTTATATGTTGACTTTGTCTCAAAAACTCGTATAAGTTTAATATAACAATATCTCTTTAATCTTATTTTTCACTTATTTTTCAATTATAAATAATATAGAAAAAGTTGTTTAATTTTCGTAACTAAGAATAATAAAATTACTTCATTTTTTAATTAAAGATTATTATTGCAAGACGTTATTACAAAGTATTGTAAGCAATACAATTATTAAGATGCTATCAATACAGTACAACCGTACAATATTTAAATTTCAATTTATTTTAATATTTTATATAATATTTATTAATAAAATATTAATAAAAACATTTTATTTTTTAAAATAAATTATTTATTATTTATAATCTAATTTTTATTTTATATATTTTAATTATCAAATCAAAATCTATTTGAAATTTATATATTTTAAATTTAATTATGTTTATTAATAATTATTAAATTAATTTATAAATTAGATTAAAATTGTAATTATTATTTATTATTATGATTTTTTGAGACATGGTTAAAAATATACAGTACAACTTTACAATATGACAATAGATTATTTTGTAATTTTAAAAAAAAATTTAGGGATTATTTCATAAATTTAAAAAATAACCCAAAACGATATTTGGTATCATACAATACCGTACCAGAACCTAATCTGATATCAAGTCTAGTACGATATTTGTAACATTAATTGAGAACAGAACTCCTCACCAAACTTATACAATTAATAGTCTTCACTCTAACATCTTCTGTTGAGCTAGATTCCCTTTGATCAACCTCAAATTTCTTTCCTCCTACAATTATTTACATACTACTAGCTTCAAAATAATCCATCAAAACCTCATAATTAACTAGTCTTTTCATATTTACCCTTCTTTTGTCGTTATAACTAATATCTTATACTTCTAATTCCTTAACTAATGATCATGGAAAATTTAAAGGAATTTGATAATACTTCCTTCTAGAAAAATGTTCCTCATTGTCTTAATTTTTCAATGACATCAAAATCATTCAATTTGGTTTAAAAATCTGAAGTTATACCCCAAATATTTCCGAACTATTCTTATATTGAAACAATATTCTGTGTTCAACTTCCATACAAAAATTGAAATTCTTTGAGACTAAATTAGAACTAGATTTCATCAGATAAGATGTAGCCATATTTCTCTAGTTTAATTCAAATTAAAAATCATCTCATTTTGATAACTAGAGAAAAAGTTATAGCTGAAACATCGAAGCATACTCAGTGAATATATTTCAAATACATTTTTCCAGCTTTTAACTTCCAACATTTCACATACAATATTTCTTACTTCCAAGAAATGTTTGAGGTCCAACAGATATTATCATTATTAATTTCGATATAATTTTTGATAATTTTCTAATAATTAAATTTAATTGTTTAATAGAAGTCATAATAGTACAAGTAATTCATCTTATCCAATTTTCATTGATAATATTGATCTTTTGACGGATTGAGATTTTGAAGAACCGAATTTGATAGATGTCAATGACTTAGATGATAATCTTGGATGATAAAGCAATGACATGTCATTTGGTGCATTAAATTTGAATGATAATGATGATGAAACTCCTCTCAATGATAATGACTTTGTACCAAATGATGACTACGGTCAGTACAGTTATATCGGATATCCTATCGTTGACAATTAAATTACGTTATAAGTTTTTGTTTTTCCTCTTCTTTTAATTTTACTTATATTTAATGTCTATGTTAAATTTTATATATGTAATATAACTGCAAATGTTTTTATTTCAAGTTTATCTTCTACTTGATTGTTTATTCGTCATGAACTGTTTTTGTAAATTATGTAAAGATATTTATTGTTCGTTTTATTGAATGTTTTAATGTAATTATTATTTATTAAAACGATGAAATTATATTATTGTAATATTTTACATACTTTGTATTATTTTTAATTTATATTTGTATAATGATGATTATTTTTTTAATATTAATTGTAGTTATTATTTATATATAAAATATTTAAAAATTATTATTATTTCATATTAATTATAATTATTATTTATTATTATAATTTTAAAAAATAGGATTGATGTAAACTTGAAAAATATACAAATCAGTACAATATACCAATAACCTATTTTGCAAATTTTAAAAATTTTAAGAAATATTTTATAAATTTAAAAAATTACTCAAAATAGTACCCAATATCGTACTAAAACATAATATGAAACCAAATCCAATACGATATTTGCAGCTTTATTCAATTTACTCGTAATTCTGAACCTGGAATAGGAAAATAAAACTATATTGCATCTTGTTATCGCGCTTGCAACTTTTGTTATTTTGTTCCGGTTCTTTATAACCGATGATTCACATACCTTCTCCTGACTTGCTTAATTTAAATCTTTACCACTGTATTTACCGTCAACAATAAACAAAGAAGGATATGTACCATCATTATATCATTTAAATGAAGATACCCAACCAGTTCAATAATTTCATAATGCTGTAGTTTTTATAGCCATCAGAAAAGCATATAGAAGATGCCCACGTCCTCGAGCATCAAGTAGGAGCCGTTTGCTCTATTTTCCAAGTTCATCTGAATGGCGTACATGATATGTCACCACTATCCCGTTCACTTGCTAACATAAATAGTCATGCAACTGCGAATCAGAAAAAAACTTTAACCAGGTTTACCAAATCCAATGTGCCACAGTGTGTAGAAAAGCAGTTCCAGTTTTCCTGTACAAGATATATAAAAGTATTTACCTGCTCCAAGAACTGCAGGTGCAAAAAGCTATTTGTAGTTGTAAGCCTTACACTGCAAGGCTAAATCGGGTCTCCACCACTGGTGGATTCCATGGGCTTCCTTAAAATGTGGAGCAGGCGACATGTTGACTACCAGATTTGCTGAAGGGATGAGGTGGAGTGGCTCTGAATCCTTACCCACCGCACTCATAAGAAGACCGCCAAGTGAATGTTGGGTTGCCAACTTCTCGATAGCTCCAATTCCAATATCATCCATTGTCTTCCTATGTTCAAAATAACCAATGTACTCTGAGCAGATATGATCACCAGGGTTGACAAATATATATGGGATCCATGCAGAAAGAGCAGCAAATGGATCTACTGATCGACTATTTTGATAGTTCTTTTTTGAGGCAAGAGCAATTCCCGCTGTGATAACACTGCTTGCAATCCTAATCCCTTTTTTGACTCGCTTGTCTTTAATTCTTTCAACTGGTGCAGAGAAGAATGGTGAATTAAACAAAAATGCTTGAAGAAAGATGCCTGTCTTAGCCATGGTCTTTCCAGCAAGCAAGGCCATCGCTGCACCCAGCGAATGGCCAGCTAACCAGACATTGGATTCACCAACAGTAGCAACCACATTTCGAACTGCTTGGATTGCTATCTCAAAACGAGATGTCTCATGAAGTCCATTTCGGATAAGGTGAAGATCCAGTTCAAGGTCACGCGACAAAGAGTCGGGCTTAGTTATGGTGCCACGAAAGGCAATTATATAACGTGGACTTTCATCTATTGACTGGTGACAATGAGATGTTGGTAGTTTAAATTCATAAATTGCACCAAAAATGGAGGAATCAGCATCATCTACCAACTGACGAAGCAGATGGAAATGAAAGAACTCCCACCATGGTGGAGCAAGAGCTTCAGCACCTTGGCGCCTCAGTTGGCGGTCCCGTTCCAAAATGTAGACACCCTGAACCATACTGGCAGCAACAGACCTCCGATGATGTGAATTTGTCCTACATCCATAGAGCATTGAAAATCAGTCACTCTTGATTATGAAATTACTTATTGGTTAATTAAAGGGAGTAGGGGGGAGAGGAATCATAGATGAGGATCAATATGGGTGCAAACGTGGCAGTTGATAACAATGAAAGGATATCTACTTCATCCTTTTTCAACTGTTTTCCATTGCAGGGCTATGGGGTGGTGGAAGAACGGGAAAGAAGAGAAAGGGATATCATAGGCAGTTTGTGCGAAAAGTACAAGAGTCTTACCAATCAATAAAAGTTAAATGTAGGGGCCCTGAGAGGCTGAAATCTTCCCTCTCAGAAGCCATTACCACCATAAGTTACTTTCAGCCTTTGTGCTTGATGCCTCGTGAAGCCACTTGAACGCGTAAAGAAAACCAGTCAGTGGTAAGCTCTCAACAACTATATTCTATGGGCATAAGAAAAGCTTTCACCATAGAGTAGGACATTAGCACAAGCAAAGGCAAGAGAAATTTTACTATGACCAACTTTATGTAATTGACAAAGTATCAAGACCATAAATAGAAAACTTGCATTTTTTGCTCAAAGGTAGTGTTGCTTGTGTAAATATGGCAACATATGGCATTCAGAAGTAGAAGCTTCTTTCCATATGCAACATATGGAAAGAAAAAGTTCACGATTAAATTATGTACGCATAAATAGAAGAAAATATCAACTACTAACTAAAACTCAGAAATTTAGAATTTTTGACGGCTGGAATTTTGAGTTTCAGATCTGGGAATTCAGTTTCAAGTCTGAAATTTAAGCAAAAATTCTTGAAACTAAAGATTTGGATTGCTAGAAACTTATACCGGAAATTGCTTGAATTTTAGTGAAGGAAACAAGCAATAGGTAGTTCTAAAAATCTTTTCTTGAATAGGAAACTAGAAACCAATCTTAACATCTAAGAATCATTCCTACAAAAAAAAATTCACAGTTTCTAATTGAAAACCCAAAAAAATTTATTGGAAATAGTCAGGCCTTTTTTTCCAATAAAAGATTGATTACATATATAAAAATTTCTTAGAACTTTAATGTTAATGGAATAAGAAACCCCACTAAACTTTCAAAATAAGAATAAAATCCTATTTTACAATAAAGTCTAACTAATAAACACAATATAAAATAAATTTATTTATTTTTAACAAAAAAATTTGAAATAATAACTATTTTTTAATTCTACATCATTGAAGTAACTACATCAACCACATTGCCAAACACATATTTCAAGATCATCCAAATTGTCCAACCGAAAAGTAAATCCTGAATGAAAAAAACAGATACCAAAGATCTGGTTTCGTTGTATCAGTGTATTTGCAACATATAGGCAGATTTTGATGGATAAATTAAAAATAGTACGTTAGAAAAAAAATACTCAAAATGCCTCCAACCAATTTTCCAAGTTAAGACAATGCCCTTCTCAATACATGATTAAATCAATCTACCAGTACCATCTAAATGACTAGTTAACAACATAAAAAAATTCTATTATCAAAACCCAGGAGCCAGCCAGTGTAAACTCCTAAATATGTGATTTGACCAATTCAACCAATATTTGTTAGTATTCAAACTATAAACATTATGATAATTTCATAAAGCACATAATCCACAAAGTGGAAAAGGAAGTGTCTTCATCGTTTGTATCTCAACCAGAAAATGATGCTGAAATCAAATCTGCCACAAAGGTCTTAGTTACTGAATAAACAAGCAACAACCTAGCTTAGTCTTTTGAGCAGCGTGTATGGTCTCTCTGATGGATTTGGTGAAGGTAGAGGAGAAAAAAGAAAAAAGAAAAAAGAAAAAAGAAACACAAGACAATATTAAAGTAAAATTGGAAGAACAATAAAGGAACAGAAAGTTAAAAATCGAAACAAGAGGAAGCCAACCGAATGGGACAGATTATACTGCTTACGGTCTTACTTCAACTTAATATTTATAAATTGTTCTCTCGCACAAAAGAAAAAATAAGAAAAATAACAATAACAATAATATCCCAGTAAAAATATCGTTGAGACGTAAGATCTAAAGAGGTTCAGAAATACGCAGTCTTATTCCTAACTGGTAGACCCACAAAGAAAAGAAAAAAGAAAAAAAGAAAAAAGTCTTGGAGACCAGTTTGTAGAAAAAAAATCAAAACTACAATAAAAAATAAAAAATAAAAATATACAATATAATATAAAATAAAATAGAAATAAAGAATAATAATAAAAATACATATTAAATGATAAAAGTATTAATAAAAATAAAAATAAAAGATAATAGTAATGATAACAATAATAATATCATTAAATATAATTAAATAATTATAAATAACAATAATAAAATAATTATAAATATCCATCTGAGGTTACCTCATATGACCATTAAAGTCTCTTAAAATAGTTTTCTCGTCAAGGGGAATCTACTAAATCACCTCATATAGCTCTTCCCAAAATTGGCACTTAAGTTGTTCGTCCAACCCTACTTAGAGTGCATAAGCACAAACCACATTGTAAACAACACCTTTCACCATAATCTTTTACCGACAAAATCTTATCACTAGTTCTCTTTACCCCCACAACATCATGAGTTCTTTAACAACTGAGATACCTACTCCATTCCGATGCCTCGAACCTCCTAAATATTAAATTTTGACTCCATTGCTCTTTTTAGCTTTAGCACCTATCCACTGTGTCTCCTAGAAGCATGCTATCTGAACTTATATTTGTATAAAATCTCCACTAATTCCAATGGCTTTTTTGTAAATGTCTCGATATCCAAGAACCATTTTGCAGTTTGTCAACATCTTTTATTCTCCTAGACGCAAGACTCATCAAAGTATTAGTCCTTATTCTATCATCAGAAGTCAATGTCACCTTTTTTATCCTAATACCCAACACTGTCTATAGAAGACAAGCACAATAAGTCCATAAACAACTCTAATATTACTTTATTAACCAAATAATACAAAAGGGATTAAAAAATGCAAAATATTATATTATTAAGGCAAATCCCTAGGTAAGCAACTTGTTCCCACCATTGTGTCAATCGAGCAATATTCCTATAGAGCAAGTTTACAGTTTCTAAATATTAGGTGGGATTATCTAAGTTTTATCGAAAGAAATAAATTGCCAAGTCACTAGATGTGGACTATTATTAAAATAAATCAAATGCGTTAAGCAAAGAATAGAAACAGAGAGAAAGTAGACAAGCAAAGTCAAAAATGAAGATGGATGCAAAATATAAGCATAGAAATTGCGACCCATTCGGAGGAAAAATAAAGTAGACAAGCAAAGCCAAAGAAAATGTACAATGTGAAGTGAAAAGAATGACTTTGAGGTCTTCTCAAGAAGTATTATATCTGAGTTATAAAGCAAGCAAAACTGCAAGATCACTTATATGCTTGTAAAACTTACTAGATCAACAATTTTCGATTATTGAAGATAGAAGAAAATACATGAATCTCAAAAGTGAGGTTTTCAAAACTCTAAATCCCTATATCCTTCCACTTAACCGTAATAAAACAAACGATTCCACTAAAAAGAGAAACGTTTAAAAGCAACAACCTATCAAGAAAGTGGAAAATCCAAATCCAAACAAAGATAGAGATGTAAAACAATAAAATGAAGTGAATGTACAATAATATAAGTAATCAGACAGAAGTGGGAAGATCTAAAAAAATTATTTTTTTACACGGATTCTGCAGACTTGGAGACTATATATATCCAATGATAAGAAAAATTTACTAAAAAACAAGAATACCTTGCTATACTCAGCTTAACAAATAACACAAACTCTCTCATTAACTAAACAATAATAACCCCATATTACTAAATAAAGCCAAAAGGTGGAAGCACCCTGTACTTCGATCTAATCTATGAAACCAGACGCTAAAATCCCATCCAAGTTCCAACCAAAGAACACCCAAAACCCTAAAAATGGAGAACCACCAAGCTCATGGAAGCTAAAGCACCACTAGCCACGTCAGAAAGCACCAAACAAACACAAATCAAACAAACAAATAATGAAACAAGCTGAAGGAGATGTAAATTTAACTCAAACACTCAAATAACACCAAAAACAATCAAGAACCAACCACGACTACTGCCGGTACATAGAGACAACAACAATGATTGCGTAGCTAAAACTACAGAAAAATCGGTATCAAATTTGATGGGTATGAAAAGATAGAAGCTCACAGCTAAAAGCAAAGAGAGTTGAGAGACATTAGAAGTCCAAATCGAAGAAGAAGAAGATGTAAAAATTACTGGACTGTGAAATCTCATGAACAAAAGTCGACAATTCAAGCACTTCATTGTTCACTCAAACTCCTTATAAATCGCAAACCCGAAAAGAGAATCAAGGAAACACAAAATGAAGATCAAATTTAACGCAGACCCTGAACAAGAATTTTACAAAGCATGCCCACCATTACAAAACTTTTACCAAATTTCAGCAGAGTTCCTCGTATAGATCTTTAAGTTCAGAACAAGGACCCAAAGATTTACCGGTTAATGTTAAACTAGAAAATCAAAGTGCAAAATTTACAGATCTATATTTGTATTTCCCTCTGAAGATAAACCAAATCGAATCTTGATAATGAACGAAGGTACTTCTTGATCTTCCTAACCCCATACAAGCTACTCGACTCTAGACCTGTGACTGTGAATCAACCAGAAATACAAATTGCAGAGAAGGAAAGTTTGGTCTAAAAGACAGTAGAGGAGTAAAAACAACTTGCAGAGAACAAAGAAAAAAGAAGAGAATAAGTTGGAAAAGTGTTACTATAAATGGTAAGTAATGAAGCGGGAAAACCGGATCTAGGATCTGTGAAACTGGTGGAACAAGATGAGTGAGGAGGCTAGTAGCAACACCGATGATTCAAGGGCACAAGAACACCATCGCATTTAAAAAATAGAAGAGATGAAAGTTTACCATTTCGACGATTACCCCAACATATACAGATATTAATCTGGCGATGCATTCATTTCCATATTTCATGTTAAGAAAAGCATTCCATCAAACAAAAACCAGACTCTGAAACAACACCATTTACTAAAAGTTTTTTTTTTTTTCTTCTCAAGCATGGAACACATCATAAACAATCCTGCCCACATCCTACGAAAGACAAATAAGCAATCGTTGTTGGTAGAAAACGAAAAGGAAATTGACAAATGATCCAAAGACTACAATGTGGCGACAGAAAACAAATTCATCTCTAACCACGCATATAGCAGGAATGATATGTACAGTTGAAAAGTAAACGAAAAATGTATGTTGATAAACTAAACTAAAAACAACAGACCTGACCACGATGATACCGGAAGAGGTCCTGTTCTGTCTCCTCCGTCTCTCCCCCTCAGTTCTTCTCTGGCTATGAATATTAACCTTCCAGGGAGGGAGTTTGTTTCTATTTTGGTGATCAAACCGTATTGTAGTCTTGCCCTCTTCACGTCTTCAGAATCTTGGATCTCTATAACGCCACACGACGGCGTTCAAGTCCTGTCGGTAAGACACGTTGCTTTTAGCTTGTTCTAATCTAACTCCCCACCTTTTTATTGGGTTAAACAAAATAAAATAAAATAAAATAATCTGCTTCTCACGGAAGGGTTCCGGATTTCCTCTCCCCTTGTTTTGTTCTTTTTTGTTTTGTTTTATTAATTAAATGGACAGGATAAGAACAGATGAATAGAAATTATAAAATAGTTTTTAAAAATTATAGAATTATTAAATAGTTATTATGATCTTATACTTATATGTTAACTTTGCCTTAAAAAAATCATATAATATAACATTATTTCTTTAATCTTATTTTTCACTTATTTTCATATAAATTAATACAGAAGAAATTGTTTAATTTCTCGTACAGAAATAAAACTAAGAATAATAAAATTACTTAATTTTTAATTAAAGATTATTATTACAAAGTATTGTATATTATCAAGATGCTATCAATAGTAACTATGCTAGTATATATGGCCTAAGAAAATATCAAAATAACATTATGCTTCGGTTGAATACATGTAGGAGTCTCGGTTACTAATAAAGTAATAAATATTTTCCTCACCAAACTTATACAATTAATAGTCTTCACTCTAGCATCTTCAAATGAGCCAGATTCCCTTTAATCAACCTCAAATCTCTTTCCTTCTACAAGGTCCACGTACCATATGAGATATAACTACTTAAAATGTAACAATGGATTATATCAAAACATCTTATAATAACAAAACAACAAAAGTTTATACCAAGGAACACAGCAAAAATAGAAGTAAAACCTGAAATAAAAATATTTATAATTAAAAGTTTTATATTTATACAGCATATATAAAATTTAACATATACATCAAATACAAATGAAATTAAAAGAAATAACATAATTAAAAAAATATGAATCTTTATTCAATGACATATCTGCTTTAATTCTTATTTAGTACAAGTTCTTATTATTGAGAATATCCCCGTCATCACAATCATTCAAGTTTAATGTATTGAATGATATATCAATACTTTCTCATCCAAGATTATCTTTCAAATCATTCTTGTCTATAAAACTTAGTTTTTTAGAAATTTGATTGGCAGAA
The DNA here is from genome assembly GCA_026546835.1 of Erythroxylum foetidum. NCBI lineage: Eukaryota > Viridiplantae > Streptophyta > Magnoliopsida > Malpighiales > Erythroxylaceae > Erythroxylum > Erythroxylum foetidum. The sequence goes on from JANZLF010000222.1 coordinate 28,201,580, forward strand.
TAATCAATACGGTCAAAAAAAATTGGATCTATATAACTACTTATTTTATTAAGAGTTCAATTAAAAACATAAATTTAATTATTAAGAAATTATGGGAAACTATATTTAACTTAATAACATAGATTTCTTTAAGCTTCAAGTTATATTGAATAATTACTAAGTCATTTAATTTTTTTATGTTTCAATTTGTTTCTTTTTAAAAAAATAATGAATGCAAATATGTCATTTTCTTTCACAATCAACATATTCACACACTAACTAGAATTGTAGACATTTGCAATTTTAGAATACCACTTTATTAAATAAGTATAATAAGCTAAACAAAAAGCAAATGCACCTCTTAATTGTAAACAAATAAATAAGCATAAGTCATTAAGTGAACAACAAACATTAGTGTTTAAGCCAATGCAAATAATGAACTTACAAGAGAAAGATTGAGAGAAAAATGTCTATTTTCAACATAATTTAAAAAGGAAGCTGTTACCATTTTTCTTTTAGATTTAGTTTAAAGGAATTCTATATTTAAAGCACACATAAAATTTGAAAAATTAGGAGCTGATCGCCAATTCCTATGTGATTTTCTTGGCATAGAAATCCCATACAAACTTTAAATATTACATATTTTGTGAATATTATTATAGTGCCTAATTATCTTATTGTTATGAGCACAATATTGGCTTGTGCTGATGGAGAAATGCCAAAGTTTAGTGGCAACAAAGTATTTGATTGCATCACATGTTTACGAAAACTCACTGGTTATGCAAAAAAATGTGATGTTCGCTTAAATTGGTTTAGAACCGACACATGCCTTTAATTTGAGTCCAAGGCTTATCTTTTTTAACATAACACCTTTTGGGTATGCCACTCTCCTTCTGGCGGACTTAGCCGAGGGTAACCTCCCCCAACTTACTTTGTAATTTGACTTTTGTAATTTGTGATTTCCCTTGTATAAAAAAAAAAAAAGCACTTACCCAAATCAAAATGAAACAACTTCCGGCGGATGATCTAATTTTGCTTGTAGTTCTTACAATAAGAGAAATCTCAAAACTATGCAACTGCCTATTGAATTGCCAAAGGTGGACACAGTTCTTGCCGGCTGATGATGATAAAGAGTATTTGAGAAAATAGGAAAAGCAAGGAAACAAATATCAAAATATGATTCCAGCACAAAGAAAAGGGTAATCTAGAGTGTGCTTCTATCATCAATACATGATATTTGCAGTATAAACATTAGAAAAAAAAATTTCAATATCAATTGTTCTGTCATCACACAACACAAAAATGGCCAATACGGCTTTTGATGAAAGGTGGTTGCGTTATTTTACCTATCTACAAGATAAAACACCAAAGTTATAACCTTGTGCAGTTTGTAAGTGCAGATACGATGTTGCTATTGACATATATCAACGCGCTTGGACCCTGTCATCTCATGAGCTTTACCAAACTTAAGCTCTTCTTATCAGGGTCTATAGGTTATACTTTTGTTTTTTGATAGATGAAATTTCTCATGTTTTCATTGTCTCAAATAGCTTAATTATTTTTTTCTTTTTTCCCTGTTACAGCTTATGTCAATGGACAAAGGCAGGATAGAATAATGGAAAGGCCATTCTGACAACATCTGTGAAGGTACACCACGTTTTCCACCTATGATTGACGTTGAAATGAGATTAAGATGCCTTTGAGTTCCAGGGAAGTTCTACAGGAAAATGAAATGGCTCAAAACATGAAAACGTTGGGCTTAGAGAGGTGGTTGTTGTATCCTTCTTTCTTTGTTTTTCTTTTTCCTTGATCAGAAAATGATTCAACTTACGTGATCTGCTCAAAAACAGGGGCAGAAAATATTTACGTGTTCACAAAAGCTATGGGGGAGATGATGATCGATAAGATGAGAGGAGAAGGAGATACTCATACACCAGTGGCCAAAACTCAAAATCCAACCCTGGAGTACTTCCAAAGAGCCGTTTCCTAGAAGCATGGAGGGAGGGAAACAGGTATTTATCTCCCACTGTAAAACCAACGTCTTTAATAGAATTAATGTGATGGCTTCAGCTACACTAGCTCTGTTATCACCTATCCAAATAACAATAAAAACACAAAAATGACCATACCTGCAGCAGGTCATTGATAAACTTACGGCAGAAGATGGCAAGATCTGGAGAAGAAGATGAAGTTGATAGGAGAAGATGACAATGTACAATGATGAAGCAGCAACGGCTACGGGGGCAGCAACATCGAGGAGACTTTTGTAATTTGGGTGAGGGCCATGAGGCATCCGATAACTAATTAAGTTAACGAAATCCTTTTCATTGTCCTAACAAAATAAGGTAAAGGGTGATGATGACTTTTAGTGTGGTCTATTAAGCAAAAGTCCACTGTTCCTCCCAATTTGAGTACCTAATTGTATCTTATGTCAATCCATAGACAAAAGTTCTCTGTTAAAAATCACCCCATGACTCATAATATATTACCGGTTAGGCTGTTGATAAATTTATCGTTGAAGAACATCTTACTTTTTTTTTTGGGTACATAAGAAGCCAAAATCAACAGCTAGGTGCAAAAAAAGCCAATGACCTGAGCATCGACCCGCACCAAATAGAGCAACCCAGGTGGAAAAGTAGGCCACACGCACTCACCAGGTATCATACCCAAATCCAAGTGAGCTAAAAAATCAGCACATTAATTACCTTTACGAAAAACATGGACGACAGTAAAGTTCGATAAGGCAGTAAGGTGAAATCAAATGTCAGAAATCAAGCAGGAATCCAACTTGGCATATCATGCTGCCTAGTATGGATCTTCAGATGACTTTTGAGTAAATATAAAGGCCCGGACCATCCCAGGATCAATATCAACATAGTTCATGTCAAATATATGAGGCAAATATATATATATTTGGAATACAAAAATATTATACTAATGCCCCCGTGGTCAATCGCCCAACGTAGTAGTACAACAAGACCCCTTGTTTCCCAATACAAAATAAAAGAATATCAAAGTCATCAAACTAAATTACTTGCACAGAAAGGGTCATAATATATCTGCTTGGACCATGCAACGGCATTTTGTATTGGGACCATGCAACTGCATTTTGTAGTTCCAACACTATTTGGACCATGCAACTGCATCAATATCTGCTTGTGCACTCCTGTATAACTCCAGCCTCTTTGCAAGCGCGGAGCGCCGCTCCATGACGGCTGGATCCTCACTTAATAAAGATGATAAGTACTTTTGCTGCAAAGTCCATTCAGACAACAATTATATCTATCAGGGCTCAGGAATGGAGATTGGGACAGCCACACAGATTCAAACGTTAATAACCTCTAAAGAAAAGGCATCACTCACCTCCATTTTTCCCAACTCTGTGAAAAAATGATCAAGTAGACTTCGCTTGGCTTCACGCACTTGACAATAAACAACAGACTTGGGTATGGAGTTCCGAAGGCTTGCACAGACCATATTGACGTAAGACAAAACCGTCGTTCCTGTGCATACATGAAGCATCAGTAGGAAATTATGTCGTTGTCTAAATACATAGACACAAATAAATGCCCAGTGGAGGCAAATTTCTCTATAACACCCATCAATCTTACCAATTCGCCTAAGGTATGAATCATTGTATCTATCAAAAAGTGAATGTGTTGGGTTGCCACCCTTGTCAACATCTTGAGGCAGCTTCCTGAAGAAATCCACGGTCAAGTAGCTACACTCCATATCAACAAGCTTAAGTGTTGCTTTCTTGCTTTCTTCCTTCATTCTATCAAGTGATTCAATTGCCGCGTTTCCAACCTCTGCCCTGAGAGCAGGATACTGCTTCAACTCCTGAGAAAGAAGACAAATAAAACTTATCCACCAGTTATAATAATAGTAGGAAAAAGGCCCATCTAGTAACAAATACTTCGGAAATACTAATATGACAAAGGATTAAATGTATGAAGAAAAAAGATCAACGAGAGAGAGAAATATGCTTCATTATATACACACTGCCACAAGGCTTGAAAATAAAGTAGGTTATGATTAATCCCTCAATCACGAGAACCAGCCTAAAGCTGTTTTCTGATTCCATCACAGCAAACAGAGTACTTGTCATACTAGAAGCAGACAGTGCCTTTTCCAGATATGCTATTTCAAATAATTATAATTTCCAAGCTTTTACGCTCAAAGTCAAATTTGGGTATCATAATATTCTCGTTTTTGAACATAGCTTTCATGACCCAGAAAACAAGGCAGGTAAGGCTTGGAATAATGCCAACAATATATCATAAGTGCTTGCCAAAATCAGGCATGTCCTACTTGCTCTCAGAAGTCTCAGTCACATATTTTACTCACTACATTAAAAACTTCAACTTAAAAAATGTTTGGAACCAAACACATTTGGATTTCATTTGTAAATGATAATTTTCATTGTAAAACTCATTTTAAAACAAATAATCATGTTCAGAATCAACCACTTAAAATATTGTATTCAATTTTATTTCTATATACCTTTTTGTTTAGAACATTAAAAGAGTCAAATTAAAAAAGAAATTTTTCCTTACATATTCTTAACATATCTCATAGAGAACAATGTTTTAGACTTTATATAGGGTAAATTACTAACCATAAGCAATATGAAAACCATTTGCATGCTGTACCCACTTTAAATGAATTGGATTAAATGATATAATTTCATGAAATTGAAATGCTAAAATTCAGTTCCACACTTTTTGTATTACAAATATCTAACAAATGGAATTACAAATGAACTTTTCATGAAACTTGTGTTTCAAGTAGACACAATTCCAAAACCTGAATAGATTTGTGTTCGGAGAGCTCCACTAAAATTTACAAGCAGAGCACCAAGAAAAAGCATGTGACATAAGCAAAAAGATTTTGCAAAGATAACAACATACTGGTGTCTCACTTATGGATTTGTGAACTAGATCCTTCAATATGCCATGAACCTGAGCATGTGAACAAGAAAAAATCAACTATAATAAGGTTTTTGCATCACATAGTCCACTACAATTCAGAAATAAAATCAAACATTTCATTTTAGAAAACCAACATTACAGAATTAAAAAATCCACTATACCATAAAATTGGAAAATGTCAAGACTGAGAGTTTAACACATACATCTTCATATATAGGACACTTCATCAAACCAATTCACAGAAGCATTAGACTACATCATACATCCATGACTGCAGGGAAAAAAAAAAAGCATCTAGGTACATGTGCAGTTATTGATGCATGTAACCTAATTGTCAAGATCAGCTCATTTTTTTAATCTTCTTTCCATCTGTATCTTTCAGCCATTGAAATCAAAGAGACTGCTATTCCAGAAAAAGTTTTTGTGAAAATCCAAGAACTTCCAGTTTAACAGCCAGCAAGGACAGTGCAAGGATTCTTTGGCTCACCTATATGGAACAGTAACATCAAGAAAGACTAAACATGAAAAACATTCCAAGTTGCCACCTAGTCTGACTCTTAAAATACAAATGTGCTTTTAATTGCTTAGCAATTAAGAATCAAACTTTCAAGCAGCAGGACAAAGCAAGAAAAGATAATAAAAATTGATTTTGAAATGTAATAAAAAATAGTGTGACAAATAAAATGTTCGGTCGTTAACAGTTTTCATCCATACCGCATCAACAGAAGCCTCAGCAGGACCTCTAATTGTAACCAAAGAAGATTCAATGAGACGGCGATATCCCTGCTCAGGAGCTATCAAATGAGGCTGATATCCATCTGCCTCAGTAATCAATTTTCGAATATTATCCATTGACAGTTGCTTGTCAAATTGCAACCTTTTCAGAGCAGCTGGAAGTTGGTTATCAAAAACACTGTAAATTCTGTCACCACCAGGTCGCCTGTGGATGATATCAGACATGTCAAATAGAACTTACTATGATGGATGACAAAGAGTTGAATAAAAGGAGCTTAAATAATTAAGGAAAAATCCAAACGTGATACATACACGCCATCAAGATGTTCCTTATAGATCTGATCGAAAAGACGACAAATCTCCATGATTGTGTACAACTTCCCCTAAACATCAAGCCAAAAATTAATAGTCATTACACAGAAGTCTTCTAGCCTGAAGACATGCTCCAGTTAATACGCACTATTTAAATAAAGCATGCTTACCCCAGCATCAGCAGCTATAGGCTTTCCAAGACGACTCAATTCAGATTCAAGTTCGGAAATCGTTTTGTTGATTAAGGACTGGATTCCTGGAATTCTGGACTTGATAACAGTTTCCAAGTGCTGAGAAAGTTACCCTTGCTATTAGTTTATCAACTCAAGTTACACCTATAGCAGAGTAAAAACTTTAAATTTGATGCTCAGGGAATACACATGGGAGATAATGATGCCTACCTTTGACATCATCTTTGCTAAGTGTTCAGAGCCCATTCTGTGTGCAAGGTGCTTGTATTCTGGGGTGTTGGCAAAATACTCACGCTCTCTGCGACGAGCAGCAATCATGTCGACATTCTTATTTATATCTGCTTGTGAGCGGTTAACAACCCCAATCCAGGGAAATTTAAGGCGATAAGCTTTTCCTTCCAATATCTAGGCAAACCCAAGATGCGATTGAGAATGAGACAAGCTAATGACAAAGAAGGCGTGAACTACTTCCAATAAACAAGTGAAACAAGCATGTGCAAGGCTCCTCAATAAGTAGGGGGACAGAAAAGAAATGAGGGAAGAGCATAAAAGTTTTCAGAGTTCAAAATTTGGCAACTACTATGTATCGAAGTTTGTAGGTTGACTTGGAAACAATTTAGGAATGATTTTGTAATTGAGACTTCATTCAATTAGAATTAAGCCCATTTGCAATATTAAGTCTTGAATTGAGATACACAAACAGAAATTAGTGTTCTTTGTGGATTTAAAGCCAGAAAGAACACAACTTACATCAGCTGCATCAGTGCCCTTATCCATTAGATCTATCTTTGTCAAGACTCCAAAGGTTCTCTCTCCTGAAAATGAAACATGACAACAAGTATTAAAAGTAACATTGCAAAACCATATAATCTAAGAGATTTAGAAGCTTGCACTGATCATAGACATTTTCTACCTGAAGTTGATGATAATAACTGCTTGTAAAAGCAAAAAGATGCATATAGGTTACCTGTAGGGTCTACTTCACGAGAGATTTTTATGGCATCTGATGTAGCAAGATCTTGATTGGCAGGTGAAATTGCCAGAATTAGACAGTTGGGCTACATTAAAAGATTTAGCAAACAAAACAGTGTTATATATCTTTCATTTTAGCCTTGCAATAAACATTGGAATTATAGAAACAGTATAAAAGAAGTGTTATATTGTGTATACCATCCATGCCTAGAATATAGGAAATATACTAATAGTAGAAAGTCAATGGTCCAAAGATGCATTTTCCTACCAACTGGGCAAAGCTTTCCATACAACAAAGAAAAAGACCTCCAATTTAAACTAGTACCTACGCATATTGGCAAGAATGATGTATAGTACCTTTTCAATGTAGGAGCGGACCATATTCTCTATATCTTGCACAATACTGTCTGGCTGACCCTCTGTATTGGATAAGTCATATTGTTCATTTAGAAATGGTGCATGATGATATCAGATATTAATATCATAATAAGAGGAAACTTCAAAACTTTTGAAGGCAAACAACATAATACATAAGTTGGCCCAAGTATATCACAAAAATCAGTTGAGTACATACAAGGAAAGTATTTAAGCTTTAACGTTTACAAATAGTCCCTTTTCTTAACTCTTCCTAGGATTATCAACAACAAGATGCAAATCATTTTTATCAGAATCTATGCAACTTACCTACTGCTACCTTTGTCAGTCCAGGAAGATCAATCAATGTCAAGTTGACAACTGCCAAGATTGAAAGAAGATAAGCATGAAGAGCTAACAAGTACAAGCACCATATGCGAATTTAGAAATGTAACTTGAACCCAAATTAACAAATTTAAATAGCTAATTCTTACCATTAGGCGAGTATATACTGAGATGAATTGGAACACTAGAAATTTGTTTGGTGCGGCCGGTCTCTCGATCAGTCTCATCTTGAATCTCCTTCCTCACAGCAGCTACATGATAAAACCATCAACATTGTAAAGCAAACTTTGAGAAACAGAATTTTATACGGTGAAACAACATTATATACAACTAATACAAAGATATATCTTCCTATGCATACAAGAGGCATGTTCCTCATATACCAAAACCCAGTCAGTAGCAAAAGAAAACATACCAAAATCAGTGAATCTTCTCCTAGGAAGATGAAGGAATTCAGCATATTCCCTTGCGCCTTCATCAAGCTTATGAAGCTGCAGTACAAGTGGTCTCCGAGTAACAATCCCTGCATAATATCGAACGCCACGCTCTAAACTAATAAACTAAAACTAGAAACAGAAAAGTGTAACTAAACAATATCAATACAATCTAATTACCGGATCCACGGGGCAAAAAGTCCTTCCCAACAATGCTCTCCAACACAGAAGACTTGCCAGAGCTCTATAAGTAAACATAACAAAAGAACACAAAAGACTGAGTAAAAGCCTCTAGAAACGAAAGAAGTAATTACTAAATAAACGTCACTGAATCCATTATAAATTAAATACAAATCGAAGCAAAAGCTGCTAATCACTGTGCATAGCAACACCCCAGCTCAGATCACCAAAATGGAGCTTGTACTTTAAAAGGAAAACACGAAGGGGAATCTAGGTAGAGAACGAAGGATCTGGAGGTAACCTGGCCACCGACGACGGCGATCGCCGGCAAGGAATCCCATAAAGTAGGTAATGCGCTAGCTTCACCGTGATCGCCAAGAGCCGTACATGCTCTTTGTATTTTGTTAACCAACGAAATCAGATTCTCCATCTAATGAAAAAGGGAAAGAAATAACCGCCACCAGCAGCAACAATCGCAGAGTCAGATTCCGATGAGCCGGATCTGATAGGCGAGGCGTGAGGAAGGAGAAGAAGAAAGCTAGATCCAGTAAGAGAGATAGAGAAGGGGGGGAAGTTTTGAAAAGAAGAGACGAGAGTCTTGACAGTGTTCGTTGAAATGTAAATCTGATGGGGTTTTGAAATGAAAAGGAAGAGGAGAATTTTAGAAAGGTTTTATTAATTAATATTTAAATTCCCTCGGTCCACCGAAGTTGACAAAGTCCGACCAGGTTTGTCTCAGACAGGGCCCTTTTAAAGGCCCAACTGAGTCTTAGGTAGCACGCTCATGCGCAAAGTTGATACGACTTGAAGCGGCTCGATCACACTCATGCCCACATTTGATAGGACTTATGTATGATTTTGTCGTTATCTATCGAAACTAAAAATTCGAGGGGTTAATCCTCTGTTTCAGGTATTTTAGTCCTACCCTGTATTATGAGATCTGGATCATCCATTGTATTTTGGCCCTACCCTATGTCATGAGATCTGGATCATCCATAGGATCAGAATATCTGAGTCAGAGGATCAATCCTTCGAATTTTTAGGTCCGATAGATAATGACAAAATTATACAGAATACCTGAGCCAGATGATCAATCCCTCAAATTTTTAGGTCCGATAGATAATGACAAAATCATACATAAATGGATGATCCAGATCTCATGACATAGGTTAGGGCCAGAATACTTAAGCCATAAGATTTCAAGGCAAAAATCTGACTCAAAATTTAGTCAATCAATGGTCAAATCTTTTGTCATCTTTATAGATAATTTTAAATATATAGGACTTATTTCATCATCAAATTAATTTTATGTTTATTGGATTAGTAATTAATTAGTGCTGAATTAAGCTAAGACTACT
>JANZLF010000222.1:28214400-28233076 GCA_026546835.1 Erythroxylum foetidum
ATTCATGAATTGATTTCATTAAAAAAGAGAGCCAAGTATCATAGAACAAAACAAATTGCATGGGTGAGATTGGGAAACGAGGATCTGCAGGATTCAAGAATTTACCTATATTAGGATCAGTAAGCTTTTGCAATGCAGCAGTGTGGCCATCAGCTAAATCAACAACATGAATATAGTCACGCACCTGAAAGTACACGTGTCATCAAGATCAAAATCAATAGATACGAGGACCTTGAGCTGAAACATCCTCACACCATGGAAGAGTATTTTCATGACAGATGACAGATATAAAGCAACCCTAAATCAGTTAGCACAACACCATAGAAACAAAATCCAAACCTAGGACAATTCAGAGATCAAATCGCGGACCAACTTAAACGTAACAAATGGACTAAGAACTTTAAGCATGAAGACGTTTGTTACATTTACAAGTTTCACACATAAGAGAATCTCCAAAATTTGAAAGGACCAGTGAAGCACCAATCATACCCCTGTTCCATCCTTAGTTGAGTAGTCATTTCCAAAGACTGTCAGATGCTGTCGCCTGCCAACAGCCACTTGTTGTACGTATGGCATTAGATTGTTTGGAATTCCACGGGGATCCTCACCAATATGGCCACTGGGATGAGCACCAACAGGATTGAAGTATCTTAGCAAAATAATCTTCCAATCAGGATCTGAACGTTGAATATCACGGCATATCTCTTCAATGAAAAGCTGAAAATAAGGCTTGTTAGACGAAGAATGGTACTGGAGGAGAAAAGTGGTTTTTTTTTTCTTTTTGTAAATTGAATGTAACATCCGCCAAACTAAACTATCCAAACGAAAACACTCTTCAAGCTCCAAAAAACTAGCTAGTTGCGTAGAGTGAATATTAGCAAGCACCAATTGAGCATCAGGAACACACCTTGGTTCTTCCATATGGATTCATAGCAGAAATGGGGAACTCCTCCGTACATGGAACCTTTTCAGGCCAGCCATAAACTGTTGCTGACGATGAAAATACAAGCTGAAAACCATTTAAAAGTTACGAATATCAGGCAAATACAGATCCCCAGCCACAGAATGTGACACGTAAAAGAGTCTCTATACCTTCTTGCACCCATGAAGACTCATTACTTCCAGCAGAGATATAGCCCCAATGAGGTTGTTATCATGATAGAGCAACGGTTTCTCCACACTCTCACCGACTGCTTTCAACCCGGCAAAGTGGATGACAGCATCAAATCTGCAACAAATTTGTTTGTCAAAAATAAAACTACAGAGCATGCGGTCAAACGCTTGGGCTACAATTATTCAACTGAAAACTCCTCGTACTTTGTACCCAAAAATATCTTCTCAAGTGCCGGCTTGTCCCGGAGGTCAACCTGAAGTTCACAGCATAATTCCAAGCAAAAGAATAAGCCAGGCAATCAATAGTACATGACACATGACATGGTGCTGTAGGTGTTCTGTCCTGTCCCACTCCCACGTTTAAGAGTAAGAAAACATTTAATAAACACAAATTCCATGTCAGGAATTATGTATTTTAATACACATTACTGGTTCCAACGCTGGCACGAATAGAATTAGAACGTAGGAAAACCAACAAATCTACCAGCATGGATGTAAATCGAAACAAGGAACTAATTGCAAATGGTTAGAAAACGTTAAAACAAGCCCGAATATGGTATTGTTAAGCATCGTAACAAAGGTAGCTAACCTTGTGAAAAGAGAGGTTTTTGCCATGTTCTCCGGCGAGCTCCTTGACTCTTTTAAGCGCGACGTCGGAGGAGTTATGGAGATTATCAACGACGACGACGGAGTAGCGGCCTAATAGAAGCTGAAGCACCGTATGACTCCCAATATAACCGGCACCTCCGGTGACCAAAATCGTATTGTTAGGCATCGTGAAAACTCAAGAGATTTTCAGGAATGTAATGTATATGGGAATTTCGTATTCTGGAGGAATGTTGAAGAGAAAACGAGAAACGTGAGGAGATATTTATAAGAGTCGTGGCTGTCACTGTGAGTGGAGTGGTTTATGAGAGGGAAGAAGCGGAGAATATGTGAAACAGAAAAGGAGAAGAAAAGCAAGTAATATGGAAATTGAACAACCAAGGGGAAAGGAGTTTGTTGTGTTCCCGTGTTGTGTTGTTGTGCCGCGTTGGTAAAAAATAAAAATAAAAAGCAAAAAAAAGGGCGGTGTCCAGAGAAGCAGGGAATAAAGGGTAATCGCCACGTGGCAGAAGTTTGTCTACGAAATTTCTATTCTCTGGTGGACTTTGGTTTCAATAAATATATTAACTTAAATAGAAGTATAACTAACGGTTCATGACACATGGTCCATCCAGTAATTTGTTGTGTTTCTAACCGACCGTGACCTCAATTTGTTGACGTTTTTTGGATTCAACATTTACTCCCTAAATTGGTAGTTGACTTGACGTTCGGATTTGGGCTCATAAAGAATTGTAACTTCTCGTTAAAATCATTTCAATATTTTGTCAGTCTCATGACGTGAAACCCCAACTTTGACCTTTATCATAGATTAATTAATTATAGGGCTAAAGAAGAAAGAAGATCCAAAAACAATCTAATCCATTCAAATTAAATAAAACATTATTTAAATGAATTTTAAAACCAAATATTTGCTCTACTTCCAAATTTTTGTCTATTTAGTGTGTCTACTTTATTTTTATCAATTTATTGCTTTTATTTTAGTTTTTTAAATAAGTTGTTTTTGTTAAGAAGCATTCCAAATATTGAGCATACTATTTCAAACAATTCACTTAAATGTCTTTTTATTAAATTTGCCTTTTCTTTGATAAAAAGTAGATAAATTTATTTATATGATTCCTATTTGTTAATTTTTCAATATTATACATAGTCATGTATAGTGGTCGTGTCTATCATTCTTCCAGCGTTCGAAGATGTACACAATTCTAGTCAGTCATACGATCTACTCACACGGTTGTGCATCCTAGGGATATCGACATGTTTGTGTCCATGTGGTCGTGTATGTCTTCCACTTTTGCTATCCGTTGTATACATTTATAGTTACTTGCACATTTTTCACACACAATTGTATATAATAGGGACCTAGGCGTATTTGATCTTACACATTCGTCTAAGTCATCATCTATCTCATACATGTTTATGTTTTGTTTAAATGAATGAGATTTTCATTAATCATAGCAAAGCCATTTTAACATTACAATGAGCCCACTAAAAAATGTTGCTTTTAGCAAGTTAAGCAAGTAGAAAGAACATGTTCTTTAAATTACAAATTTCGTCTATACTTCATTCTTGTAGACAGGTTATGGTGTGCAGATTTTGTAATTGCTAAGGCTTTTATCTAATTGATCGTTTCCTTAGCTAACAGATGCTTGTTTACTTCACCTCCTTGTAGATTCTTTTGTTTCTTTCTTTCCACAAAGAGTAGATTGTAGCTGTGAAAGTTGTTTTGTAAAGTGCTCCATTTTTTATCTAATACTTAGCAATTTCGGTAATCCAATCTAGAATTATTGTCCAGTCGTATAAAGTACAATAGTCAACCAACTTGTGCAAGATTTTACCACACATAGATTTGGAATATCTACATTGAAAGAAGAAGTGATTTTTGTATTTTTTTGCTTCTTTACATAAAACGCATATAAGATCATAAGATCCAAACTACCTGTTCTTAGTTCTGAGTTAATTCTTGATGACTAGCCAAGTGATAATTGATGCTTTAAGGTTTAGGGAGTTCTTCCACAGGAGTTTAAACTATGGTGCATTCTCTCTTTCAACTTGTAAACTTTTGTAGCATGACTTATTGGTGAATATTCCACTGGAATCTGGTTTCCAGATAACTCTATCTTAAGTATTCTAGTGTATGATTTAGGGAAAATAATCTAATAGAGAGCTAAATCCTATGAAATTATGAGTGAAGAGACTCTTGCATTAAAAGGGACTTTATTCCATAGCAGGGCTATCTCATTTTTTGAATTCTAACCAATTTTCATGGTATACTCAAATGTTGTCTCCATTTCCCAATCTATGGTTTTATCTAAGGGTAAACTAGGTTTCTCAAAGTCAGTATATGAGTGAAGATCTAAGAATACTCCTTGGCAAGTGGCAATTCCTTGACATTTTGATTTTTGAGGTATGTTTCATGAATCCACTTAATCCATATGGCATTTTTATCAACATGTAGCCTCCAGATTCTTTTAAATAGTAGCACTTTTTGCATTAGAGGTATTGAGATAATCCCCAATCCTCTATATCTTTTTGGAATTGTCACTTTACTCCACTTTACTTTAGCTTTTTTAGAGTTTACAATTTTCCCGTACTATAAAAAGGGTTTAATGATTCAATCTATCTCCTTGATTACTCTACTTGGCAAGATCATGTAAGTAATCTAATGAACATACAAGTTACTAAGGATTGAAATGATCAAGGTAACTCTAGCAACTAGTGATAGGTACCAATTTTGCTAAACATTAATTATGGATTTATATTTCTCAATTACAAAAATGTAATTTGAATACTTGGGTTTTGTTTGAGAAACTAAGACTTCAAGATACTTAAAGGGTAAAGATTGTATCGTAGATTTGAGATCCTGAATAATTCAATAGAATTGCTCACATCTTTGGAACCAAACATGCTACTTTTCTTTATATTTACACTCATCCCTAACCAGTTTGAAAACCTCTTGAGAATATCTTTTAGAATGTTCATATAATGAATTTCGACACCAAATAGAAAAATGAGATCATTTGCAAACATCAAGTGTGTTAGCTTGTAATCTTTACATTTATAATGAAGCTGATACCTACCATCCTTAAAAATTTTCATATAAAAATTATTAATTTAAGTTTTGATCTTATAAAAAATTAAGATTTTCCTTCCAACAAAATTTTGCCCTATTAACAATAAAATTTTATCCCCACTTAAAAATTTTCTAGATCCGTCCCTGCCTACCATTGCAACCAGTGAGCTTGTTAAGGATTTTAGGTAACCCCTCCATTACTAGAGTGAAAAGATAAAGGAAAAGGGGACCTCTTTATCAATTTCCTTAGCACAATTCAAAGGCTTTGTAGGAGCTCCATTCACAAGAATACTTATTGAAACATCATGATCCAATCCTTGATAAGAGTAGGGAATTCGAGTGCTTCCAATCATGATTGAATAAATTGCCAACTCACTGAGTCAAATGACTTATAAAAATCAAATTTCCAAAATCAACTTTTGATGTTTAAAAATCAAATTTCCAAATGCAACTTTTGATGCTTCTCCATGGATTGTATTCTTTTAGTAACTTATGAATTAGGAGTATATTATCCCCTATGGTTCTTCCAGTTATGAAAACTCATTGTGTTGGATTAACTAGACCCTTTAAAGCTATTTTCAACCCATTAGCAAGGAGTTTAGCAACCACTTTGTAAATTGTGTTATAATGGAAAATTATATTGTAATCCATAAGAGAAAAAGGGTTATGTTTCTTTGGAATTAGGCAAATATAGGTATGGTTTAGTTCCTTTAACATTTTAAAATAGGAAAAGCATTTATGGATTGTTTCTGTAAATAATCTGCCAGTGATATCCCAGGAGTTTTGAAATAACCAGGCAGTAAACCCATCTGGCCTAGGTGTCTTCGAAAGGTTCATACTAAATGAGACCTCTTTGATTTCTTGATTTGTGAAGGGTGCAATTAATGAGTTCTTGATATCTGGTCTCAAAGAACAATCAAAGTATCTTTTAATGTTGTAACCATATAAAGAATCCTTTACTGTGCCCATTAGCTGCATGAAAAATTCCCTAGTGAGCTTCAATAAGGTAAGTTGGTCTAAAAAATGATTTCCATTATTGTCTATGATTTCCACAATCTTA
Source organism: Erythroxylum foetidum (assembly GCA_026546835.1). Classification (NCBI taxonomy): domain Eukaryota; kingdom Viridiplantae; phylum Streptophyta; class Magnoliopsida; order Malpighiales; family Erythroxylaceae; genus Erythroxylum; species Erythroxylum foetidum. The sequence goes on from JANZLF010000222.1 coordinate 28,220,250, forward strand.
TTTGTGTTCCTTATTGCTAATAAAGAAGTATGGAAAAATTTTGTGTTTGAATCTCCATCTTTTAACCATTCAACTCTAGCCTTTTGTTTTAAGATAGAATTATGCAAGCTAAGGGCCTCCCGATGCTCTCTAAGTCTCTATGCCTCTGTATTCTTCAATTGAATATTGTAGGGGCAGTTGTAACAATCATTCAAAGCCTCTTTATGCTTCTTCTTAGTCTCCATAATCTACCTGGTTTAAGTGTTTATAAAGGGCTTCTTTAATTTTCGCATTAGCTGAAAAGTTTTATACCATCTACATTTTGGTTCCAATAGGTACCCCCTAGTTCCAAGAAACCATCTTGTTGTTTTAGTCCAATGAAAAAACATGAAAGGTGCTCCAAAAATCCTTAGTGCATTAAGGTTCAATATAAGTATAAAATAGTGATATGAAAAGGAACCAAAATGAGCAAAAGATTGGGAATACATGTCTTAATATTGATTGATCAATGCTTTATCAAAATTTTTTCCTTATCAACTTATATCCTTCTTTCTTATTGAACCAAGTGAAAAGTCTTCCATTGAACCTGAGATTTATAACTTTCTTTTGGAACAAATTTGCTAACTACCTCCCTATTGATGTATGAAATCCTATTCCTCCTTCTAATTCATGGACAGAATGTATACTATTAAAATCATGAATTAATAACCAAGGAGTTGAGAATTTAGCTTCAATAGTTTGAACATTGTCTCATAGCATCTCCCTCTAAAACTGGAAGTTTGAAGCATAAACTAAAATAAGCGTAAAGATTAAGTTTTTACCATCCACTTGACATTTAAAGTGAATAAGTTAATCACTTTCTCCTTCTTCTTGCACTAAAAGTTTATTTGAATTATAAAAACATAGGATTCTTTCATTGCAATATTAAGAGTGATTAGAAACAGTTTTTTATTTTGCACCCAAAAGTTTAGAATCACCTAACATCTATGGTGATTTTATTTTTATTTTAAAAATCCCTACTATATAAGGCCTCTTCTTTAAAAATAATCTTCTTTACCATTGCTTTTTTAAGAGGGTTATTAAACCCTCTAACATTCACAACTAGTATTGTCAGGAAGAAAATCCCCTTTTGGATTTGTTTTTGCCCTTTCTTCTAATTGATCTTCTTTTGGAATTGGTCCTTGAATCTTTAGCTTCAACTTGGAGTTCTTTTCCAACATTGTTCTCAATATTTGTTTGAGTGTTTTCCACAATATAATTTTGCATTTCAAGATTTGCTTGGAAATTCTCAACTTTTGTCGAGTAAGTATAGAAATCATCTATCAATACTTCATTTTTTCACCATTTGTAGTTATCCCAATGTTTGGCAAGTTAACATGATTAGCCTTATTTATGCTTTCTTGGAAACCTAACCCCATCAACTTATCATGCCAACCTATTTTAAAGAAATTTCCCATTGGTTTCCATCTTTTACTCAATATGTTTGGTTTCCATAGATAGGTGATAGGAACTTTAATTTTCTTAAGTTCCCCATAATCTCTAAGCTTCAAGATAGGCAAATTAAAGTTTCTTTTAATTTAAATGTGGATTTTTACAAAGCAAATTCTCTCCATATTAGTAGTTTGAGAATCCATACAAATTTGTTTCTTAAGTCAACTAGCAAGGTAACTTAAGCCTTCAATTATCCAAAACTCAAGTGGCACATTATGAAAGTTAACCTATATAAGAAATGCATTAATGTTAGCTTTGTCACATTTTGAACTAGGCTTCCATTTTTGAATGAACATAGGTTGTCCACCTATGTTCCAAGCACGAAGTTCAATGATCTCATTCAAGCTACTTTCTATCAAGAATTTGAATAGGAATGTACCATTATTAATCAACATGGTTTTCTCCAAGCCCTTCCTACGCCCTAGCTATTGCCCAAGTATGGACAATAGGGAATGCTGACCTTTTATTCTAGAAATAATCCACTAATGTCGAGGACCATGCATTTGCTCCTACTTGGAAGAGCTCTATAGGAGGAGTGAACACTCCATCCTTTATAACATTGGGAAAATGCTTAAGCACACCCTTGTTATGTTGAATGTTAAGATTCTTTTTCTAAGCTCCTTCAGGCTATGTAGAGTCATATTTGACATTTTTCTTGAAAATTATTGTAGCTGAATGTTCTTCAGCTTGTTTCCATTTTGCAATGCTAGTGAGTTCAAGAAACTCTTCAAGATTCAGATCTAAGGGATAAAGATGACCTTTTTTTATATGTTCCAAGCCTTTAAGAGGCCGTCCTTCGAGATTGAACCTCAATTGTATAAGATGAAGATTTGCACTAGAAGCGAAGTGTACTAGAAGCGGGAGTTTTGTTTCCAAAAAAGGAAATTATTAGGGGAAAATGGTTAAAGCTGCAAGAAAGAAGGCAAAGAGAAATCTTAGAGAGAGAAGAAACCTTGTTCTTGATCTAAATGTTTATGCTACTTACATGGTCGTGTGACATACGTATGTCCTACTCAACACAGTCATGTCTCTAAAAAATGGCTTCAAATTAATATTTCTCCATATTGATTTTACTCGTTCATCAATCCTATGATCTATGAAGGTATCTAAGATCATTGAAACCCACATTTGCCTTACTGGACCCTCAACAATCTCCTCTTTTAGCCTATTTTGGGAGCACACAAATCACCCCAATGCATATTTGAGAGTCATCCTGATGAGCTTACTATGAAGCTCATGCTTGCTCCTGAGAACCAAAACATATTAGCATCATTCTTACCCTTGTGAATCTTCTTCAATTACAATCATGGTTTCTTAATTATGGATTTTAACTAATGATACCTAACATCAATATTCTTGGTGTGGGAATAGGACATAGTATTCTTGCCAAATATATAGCACTTTGACTATCACAAAATACCACATACTTATCTTGGAGATGATTCTTAAAGAAATTGTTTCAATTAAAGCCTCTCTTTACCTGCTTCTATGATAGCTACATACTCAACTTCAATTATGGATAAATTTGCACACTTTTATAAATTAGATTACCAAGAAATGGCTCCCCCTATAAATTTGAATAAGTATCCTAAAGTGAACTTTCTGTTATCAAGATCTTCACCCATATTTGCATCGGTATAGCCCTCTAAAATTGGCTTCCTATTGCCAAAACACTAGCTCCATTTAGAAATGTCTCATAAATATCTTAATATCTATATCACTACTTTCTAGTGAACCTTCCCTGACTGGACAAGTACCTACTCACTAACCTAACAACCAGTGCAATATTTAGTCTTGTACACTCCATTACATACATCAAGGAGCTCACAACAGATGAGTTTGGAATAAAAGACATACCATCTTTCTTCTTTTCAATTAAAGGGCAATCACACTTACTCAACTTAAAGTAAGGTGTCAATGGCATGCTAACTAAATTGACATGCTTTATGTTGAACTTTTCTAACACCCATTAAATATACCTATCATGTAATTATCACAATTTCATGTTCTTCCTGTCCCCAGACATTTTCATACCTAAAATTTGCTTTGTAGGGCCTAAATCTTTCATGTCAAAATATTTAGACAAGTCCTCCATTAGTTTGAGAATTATCCCAATATCTTGTCCCATAATCAACATATTATTAATATACTGAAGAAGAATAATGAAGTTTCCATTGGTAAACTTCTTGAAATAGACATAAGGATTATAGCCATTACCTATCATAAACATAAGGATTAGTAAAAATTAGCTTATAGCCATTACCTATCATAAAGAAATCAATTTTCCTATACCACTATTTTGACACCTATTTTTGCCCATACAAGCTCTTCTTTAACTTACAAATCAAATTCTTCTTGCCCTAGACCTTGAATCCTTTTGTTTATTCCTATATATCACCTCTTCCAAATCTCCATGCAGGAAGGTTACCTTCATATCCAATTGTTCAGGTTTAAGATCTAAGCTAGCAGTTAGACCCAATATAGTTCGAATTGAAGTCATCTTGACTATTGGAAAAATTTTCATAAAATTTGATGTCATTCTTTTGGTTGAATCCTTCACCATTAGTTTTACCTTATTCTTCACCAACTTGTCGCCATCTTTCATTACCTTGAATTTATTCTTTAATTCCTTCTTACCCTTTGGAAGTGTCACTAGCTCATAAGTTTTATTTTTCTTCAAGAAATTGATCCCATCCTACATAGTTGTGATCCAAATATCATAATCTTCATGACACTAAACCTTTTGAATGTTTTCAAGCTCCCCCTCAATAATAATTGGAAGGTACTATATACTCAAATACCTTGTTGAAGACCTTTTCTCTCTAAATGACCTTCAAAGTTGATTATCATGTAACACTGAACTAGGTTGCTTCCCCTGCTCATGAGATGTGGCTCATCACTATCAGGTTGTACCTGATTACTAACATTATGAGTCTGCTCATATTCTTCACCCTCTTCATTTATAAGTTGATTAACAAAAGTTGCAATAGGGGAAGCATCAATAACATCATAAGATGAAATACTAAGAGAAATCTTTCCTCTTTTATTGAGGCTTGTGCCTATCTCATGCTCATAGAATATGTTGCCTTTGCTTTTGACAACTTTATGTTTTTTTGAGTCGTAGAGTTTGAAGCTAAATTGCTCATCACCATACCTAACAAATATACAAGGAGCAGTCCTCGAATCAAGTTTAGTCTCTACTCCTTAGGTATATGTTTGAACACCTTGCATCTAAATGCCCTTAGATACGAATAAGAGGGGCATTTCCCTATCCATATTCTCTCTAGAACATCAAGACCTAAGGGGATTAATGGTGCTCAGTTAATCAAGTAAATAAAAGTTCTAACCGCTTCCCCAAAAACATCTTCGATAGTTTAGAAATTATGACCATATATCAAACCTTTTTTAAATTGTTATAATCATCCTCTTGGTAACGACGTTGTGTTGTAGAGTACCAGGTTTTGTCTTCTCATGTCTCATCCTATGCCTCACATAATAATCCTCAAACTCCTTAGATGTTTACTCTCTTTTGTTATCAATTCAAAGATATTTCAATTTTCTTTATTTCCTTTTCTACCATGTCATAAAACTTCTAAAACATTTCAAATACTGGGCTCTTTGCTCTTAACATATAGACCCAAGTTTTTTTATAACACCATTAATAAATATAACAAAGTATTTGCTACCTCCTAATGACTCCTCTTCAATAAGACTGCAAACATCTGAATGCACCAACTCTAATTGGTCATTTTCCTTGTAGATCTCCTATTTAAGGAGACTCTATGATACTTTCTAACTAAACAATGGTCATATGATCAAGAGGAATAGTGGTATTTACCATAATAAGAGATTTATCAGCCATTAGTTTGATTTCTTTTTCCACCACTTGCACCGTTCGCTAATGCCATAGATTCGGAGAAGTATTTTCTATAATTTCATATAGTTCTCTACCATACATCTTCATATGTGTCTTGTACAATATGTAACATAACCCTCCACAGGTAATTATTATTGCTCTTTTTAATAACTTCCACTTTCGATCCCCAAATTTGTGGTGATACCATTCATGATCAAGCACATTAGTTGACAACAAATTTAAGTGTAAGTTAGAAATATATCATACATCTCTAAAAGTCAATTAGCATCTGACATTGGTCTGAAGTAGGATATCACCCATAAGACAATATTGGTAGAAATTTGATTACCCATCTACACATTTCTAAAGTCATTGCTCTTATAATTCGAGAAGTACTCCCTCTTCAGAACATAATGATATGAGGCCTCTATATCGACAAGCCGAAGTGCTCTCTCTTTAGAGCATAATGATATGAGGCCTCTGTATCGACAAGCCACTCGGAACCCAAATCACTGATATGGAAGCATTCACTAATTGCACAAATTAATGACACCTCATCTTTTATGTTTAAAGTTGTTGTAGTTATATTTTTATCATCCACATCTTTCTAATAATCTTGTTTTTTCTTAACCTCTTTTCCCTTATAATAGAAACTTTTACTATGACCATTCTTAGTGCAATAGTGGCATGTTTTGATTTCTTTGTCATCTTTAGACTTTGATCAATTTTTAGACTTATCGTACCTTTTGGACCTTTGCTTTTACTTCTTCCCATACTCTCTACCTCAAGAGCCTGCACATTATTAACACCTTTCTCTTTTTTCTACTCTCTTCATTGAACATGTGCACTTTGATTACATCTAAGGAAAGCACACCTTCTAGGGCTAAGTTGATGATGATCACTACTAAAGTCTCCCAGTTATTTGATAACAAAAACAACAAAAAATAAGGCTTAGAGCTCATCATCGAAAATGATATTTAAGGTAGTCAGCTTATTGATAATGTCCTAGAAATCACTATGATGCTTTGACACTAATTTTTCAGGTTTTAATTTTAAATTCATCACTCTCTTAACTAGAGAGGTATTGTTGTAGGCTACCTTCCTTTTGTAAATACCTTCCAGATTCTTTCATAACTCAAACAGATTGGTTTCTTAGGACACCTGATTGAATATAATAATGTCAATCTACTGTCAGATAACGCATAGAGTTTCTTCATTCATCTTTCCCTATTATCTATCTGTCATCATTTTTGATTTAGTTAGAACATCATCTTTTACACTTCTACCCATATCAATAGGATCGAAAAGGTCCTTACAATACAAAAGATCCTCCATCATGAGTCTTTAAATATAGTAATTTGTTGATATCAATTAGACCATATAGTTGTTTCCACTCTCCATAACTAATAGTTTTGATACTAGTTTATTAGGCTCCAATCACACGACCTCCCACCCCCTCCCCTATAGTTAATTAATAACAATCAACTAATCTCAGCAATCCAATCATAATAATCAATCAAATTAAGCACCATAGATGACAGAAAAGAAAAAAAAACCAAATATATGTGGAAAACTCTTGAGAGTAAAAGGACAAAGTACTAGCCAAATCAATAAGTAAATCTATTAAACCAAATAGCAACTTACAAGTTACAAGAGTTCAAGTTCCAAACTGTTAACCCAAACTCGAAACCATACCAAGTTTCAAGATTGAATTCAAGTTAATATCCTAAATCAACACCACTCTAAAACCAATCCCGAAACAACAAACATAAAGATAACTTGTATCTAAAGAAAATGCTAATTATGGAATGAGAAAGTCTTTTCTACTTTCACACTCCTCAACTTTTTCCTTTGTCAATGTTTTTTTTTTTGCTTATAAAGATGACGCATATGTTTTTCCCTTTTTATAATCTAAAAATAGGATTTTTGAACCAGACACGGTCACTTGTATGATCATGCATAATAATTGGGTCTATCATTCTTTTAACAGTCGTGTATGTACACGGTTCTAGCTAATCACACGGTTTACACACATGATCATATATGATAGGGACACGGATGTGTCTGATCTTACACGACCGTCTAAGTAATCATTAATCTTATACACATTTACAGTTACTTACATGACCGTGTAAATTAAGGACATGTGCATATTCTACTCAATATGACCGTTTCTTTAAAACATGACTTTCAAGAAATGTTTTTCTGTCTTGACTTGGTTCGTTCATCATTCCTATGATTCATAAAGGTACGTAGCTAAGATCACTAAAACTCACATGTGCTTTCAAATGAGGTCAAACTCTCAACAAAAAACAGATAAATATATTTATATGATTCTTATTTATTTTAACAATGCATTGCTTTAAACAAATATTTTATACTTTCTAGGCTTTTTTGCATCTTTTAAATAAAGTCATTTAGTGGTAAAGAAAAGGTGTTGTACATTTCAGTCTATCATATTCATGCCCAGTCCTAAATTCTAGGGCACAAATGTATAGGTTTTAAGAGAAAAGAACAAAATTTTTGTTTACTTTGAATTTACCGATACCGTTGTGTGATGTTATCAAAAGATTTTTTTATATTTTAAAGAAAAGAAAAAGCATTCTGCATTAAACACCTTCTTTACAGGTAGACATGTAATGGTTTATGGAATATTGGTATTGTGGCACGTAAGTGAAGCGTATCGCATCAAATAGGCATTTCCCGTTTTGGGCTTTATACTATTCCATACTTTTTGCGTAAAGGATGAGACAAAAAAAGGTCGGTGTCTTTAGTTTTCTACAAAGGTCGGTGCCATTAGGTTGTTCTACAACTTAAAAAGCGTTACGTGCAGGTTCCGGACACGAAACCTCAAAAGTATGATACAAAAAGATGGTGGACACGCGTCGGGGAACATTATTCCAAAGAAAACATAGCTGGACAGTACTTTACTCTGATTTTAAATCGTTCGACTTGTATCAACCATGTGAACAGACATAAATAAAGGGTGTCTATTTTAATAATCTTTTCTTTTTGCTTCCATATGTATTATTAATAAATGAATAGCTTTACAATTAGCACAAATAGGCATAATTACTTAATTTTGTTAAGAAGAAATCTAATAAGAATATTCTAAAGTCATATCTCAAACAATATTTTCTTTAAAAAAAAAGAAGACATAAATAAAGGGTGTGGGTCAAGGATCCGGCGTAAACGCTTCTCTATTATTTTGTACACATTATACAAGATTCCAACACTTACAAGTGAGAAAAATGGCAGTATCATCCATAAAGAGTTACTTGATGGATTGTTATCATGATTACACAAGCAACTAAATGCTGATTCTCTCAGGTAAACCAGTAAACAATGAGGTTGTGATTGTTCACCGATGTCTGCCACGTCTCTGCTGCTTTTCAGGCCATGCAACCGAAGAACTCTCCTTGAACACTTCCAAGTAAACAAGAGTTGGTTTCTTCAAATACCAGCATTTCTCAAACTTGTTCAGATGGCACAGGTTGGGAAGTCAGAAGTCTTTCAGCCTCATCGTTTGCTTCAGCTTGTAGTTTCCATCGCTGCAAATGAAAGGTGAATCAATAATGAAAGCACAAGTATTGCTGTAGAGAGATCAATTAAAAGCAGATTCACACGACTTCTATTGGATGGACCAACTTAGTGTTCTAAATTCCAATTAAGCTCCATGCATGATTGTTAGTAATGGCCCAAGAAGTAATGAAATGATGGACCCAATATGGCCAATTAAGGTGTGCGTTTGCCAAAGGCAACTCCAGTATTCCGTAAAGTTGAAATGATGGGCTTTCCAAGTACAGATTAGAAAATACAGCAATATGGCGCGCTTGAGAAACTGATACCTCAAACTTGAGTTTATTACTATAATTTGAATACAAAAATATAATTATAACTAATACTAAACATTTAAATACTATTAAATTCAATTCCAAATAACAATTCATGAAAGAAAAAGAAAAGTTCACAAACTTGCCTCTTCAAGATTTTCCAGCTCCATTATCTGCTCTATTTGTTCAGCAATGTTTTCCTGTAATAAAAAACCATTCAGTCAAGTAGTTTAGTAAAATTCTTTGTTAAATATGACAAGAAGGCAATCACAGTTATAACTCACAGCATTGCTGACTGCTTCAGCAGCAAGAACATCGGAGTCCATTTCTACCTCAATCTCAATCATTGAAGAAATCTGGCAAACAAAATGTAAATGTATAATTACTTCAGAGTGACTAGGAACCATAGCTAGTAAATTGATATCCTTTTGTGGGTGGGAGTCGGAAACAGGCTTTGGCCTTATAGGGATGTGGTGCTGTGGGAAACAGGTTTTAGTCTTATAGGGATGTAGATGTGCTGTTTTATGTCATCTAGGGCACATACTCTGGCATAGCTGTCCAAGAGCTCGACCCGACCCTTGAGAGATGTTTCCAGGCCTTCTCGGACCCGTTTGACCTTAGTTCTCCGAGCACTGAACAATACATAAAATTAGTCAAATGATAAGGAAATGAACTTTGACAACAAATAATACCATTCAGCAGATGCAGTATGCCTAAGCAAGACTAACAGTAGCATCCAGAGTGCTTTACCGATAAGATGGTTCTCCAACAGCAAAAATCTTGTTCTCCAACTGGCACATCCGAGCCAACAGCCAAACCTATAAATGAGATACTATACCTTGATTACACAGCTATCGGGAGCCAGAATTGAAAAATCAAAGCCACAGCTTTAAGGAAAAATTTTCCAACTATGGAAGCATACCTCTTTTTGAAAAATCAAAGCCACAGCTTTAAGGAAAAATTTTCCAACCAAGGAAGCATACCTCTTTTTCTGCTGCTTCTTTTAAGTCCTTTATGCGGGATTGAAGAACATCATATTGAGATAAAAGCTGCTGCTTGATACTGATCACAGCCACCAACTTTTGAGGAATCTAACACCACCAAAGATAGTATATTCATTTTGTAATCTATACAATAAAAGAATTATATACTCTATATTGATGATAAACATATTACGTCTGTAAATGGACATCTGCAAACAGAAAAAAAAAATCTAATCTCTTCTAATACTTGACCCCTTCACAAAAGGAACAATTGGCTAATGCGAGAATTCTCAGTTTCAGAACCCTAAACTTGTTGAGATAAGGATGCTTGAACTTGAAGTGAATACATGAATCGATGCATGTCCAAGTATTGAGTGAAGGGGCATACTGCGTATCTTTAACTGCCCATTCAATTGCTTGACGTGACTTTGCACAATGAAATGGTAAAAGGATTCTAATTTAGAAATAGGGATGACAATGGACTGACCCGTGGGCCCAGATTCAGGTGCTTTCAATGGGCGGCCCAAACCAACCCGAATCTCAACTATTTTAAGCAAAACGGCATCGTTTTGCTTAGAAGTTAGGCCTCGGGTAAGCTTGGGCCTAGATAGCCCAAACCAGATCCAATTAAAAAAAAGTTATTTTATACTTTTAATTTTAAAAAATTATTTTTAAAAAATTGGTAGAGCTGGCCCATGGGCCGGCCCATTGCCATCCCTACTAGGAAGATACAATCCGGTTTAAAATATCAAGAATCCCATGAAGTATTGAAGATTCTAGTCTACAATGATACCATTTTTTTTGATAAAAAAAAGAACAAATTTCAAGGGAGAGATTTTGTCGGGAATGAACTATTGGATAGAGAAAAAAAAAAACAGTTCAAGGTAACAAGAGAATATTTCACCTGATTCAACTGAGGAAGTACAAAAGTATTTAGTGTAGCTCCAACACCAAGAGAAGCAACGGCAACAATTGATAGGAACTGAGGCAAGCTGGGATCAACAATGCCAGATGCAGCATCTCCAGTAGCCAGAAGAGCAAGAAATGGGATAAGTATGGAAGGGTTAAGTAAGGATAACTTTCCATCTTTAATAGGGGCTCTTAATAAGACTACAACTCGTCCATTGTTATGGTTTGTGAGGCACATAGGTTCTCCAGGATACGTGTTTGGGGCTCTTGGTGTAAATCGGAATGGGCCCACATTTCTATAGACATTTGTTGGAGCTGCTGATGCAATAGTTACCCTCTCTCCTTCCTGCGCTGGGAGGTCAACCGTTTCAGTGGCAAATCTGTGTGTACGAGCTATTCCAGAAGGAGTCTGAACCTGACAAATAAAGATTTGTAATAAGAAGTCTAGACAGAAAGTATAACAGCCTATCAGTTGGTTATGGACATCGTGGACTAATCAGATCACAAGCTATTCCCCTGCATATTATGAGATCATTCTAGAGTTTCATGCTACATTAAACAAACAGGCTTAATTCTTAAAAGATAAAACAACAGACTATAACATCTCAGTAAAAGCTCGAAACTTCTCAAGTCCAAAACAACATCATTGCTGATAAACTAAGTACAAGCACTGTACTGACGATCTGTTCGATTTCATCTCCTTTAACTACCTGAAAAAGGTACAACGAACATGATGCCTTCTTTTAATATTTAAATCAGGAAACATTTACCACAATGGAGTGAACAGCTGCAGGAATTCTTTGCTTCATTATTTGCAAGAACCTCAGCCCCTTTTCCCATGCTGGAAGATCCATGCTGCGTTCGGTATTAGGAGTTCCTTAGAAAAAGTCACTATCCCAGGATCAACACCGTACACAAATTTAAATAGGCAACAAAAACAGTATTAGCATTGCAATAGCCAATGTACACCCACTTAAAATTTATAGACTTCATGAAAGGATTACCGTGGTCATCTGATTCATAATCAACAGAAAATTTGACAGAAGTTGGTTAATTCAAACAATACAGATGAAAGCTCACTAACCTGATCTCTTCAGAGCTGATACTAGTAATGTCCCCAGAAACTAACTCATATTGGTAACGGCACTTGGCACAAGATGCAACCTATAGCAGGAGTTTCAAGTCTACATCAGTTTATCACACTATCGTAATCAATTAATAAATAAGTATTGGAAGGCTGAGTTTATCATAAAAGGATAAAATGATACAAAATGGGTAACTCCTGCTTATACTTACCATGAAAATTTCGTGGTTTGAATACAATTTTGTTCAAAAGACAAAAAGATAATTGCAACAAAAACGTTAGACAAAATCACCAACAGCATCTTCAGTTAATACCTGAATACCATTTTGCGGTTGTGCAACAGCAACAGCTACCATGCAAGTTGGACATCTGACAACCTTCCCAAAGGAAACCTGCAGATCATCCATTATAGTTAAATAGCTAAAAGAGTAAAAGCCTCTCTCTTCTTTCCAGTCCATTTTTACCATCTCCAATAACTAGAGCAAATAAGTTAAATGAGAATTGTAAGAAGGAAAGATTGGTTCTTTACCTCTTCGCCAGGAGAAACTCCGACACGACATATATAATCAATGATCCTAAGAGCATCAGAAACCTTTAGTGAGGCAGAAAGGGCCTGAACTAATAACGTATACACGCGAACATCGGGTCTGGACCATTTCCATCTCTCAACCAAAGTGCCATTCTCACCAACT
>JANZLF010000222.1:28261070-28277147 GCA_026546835.1 Erythroxylum foetidum
AATCTATATAAGACAACCAAGGATGGGTGAGATAAATTGAATTACATAGCCTCAGCATTTGAATTGACACATAAGACTGTATTGTTTGGTTTACATGGGAAGTGTGAACAAGTTTAACTTCTTTCCATTATGAGACAGAAAGCTGCATAAACTTGACTTAAAGAAGTGGATGTTAATTCTAAATTCTTTTAGGCTTCTTTGTTGGCTCAGAGGAATACCACTAAATTGAAGGATGAGGTGGGCACCTTCTTATGAAGTGTGTCTCTTTCTTTACTTCTATACGTACATAAACTTCCATAGACACTGTTATGATTTAATATATATTATGCTTTTGTCTATTTCATTTTGGTTATGCTTTTATATTTTCTTATACTTGCTAAATTCATTGTTATATGCAGTGGAGATTTTGTTGTTGATAGAAAATGTCAATATCAAGTCAAGATATTCAAAGTGGGGATAAATTGAAAAAAAAAGGTTAAAGCGGAGTGGAATGAAGATGATGAATTACTTCGTACAAATGAAGAAAATAATGAAATTGAAGACATTGAAGGAAATCATTTAGACTAGCTATAAAATAACGAGATGAATGATGTGAGGGAGCATATTGCAAATCTTCTTGTATTACAATAAAATGCTTAATTTATTATGTATTTAACTATTTACTCAACTTGAATATTTATTTTGGGATATAATATTATTTAGCTTTTTTATATGTTTTAATATTTATTTTCATATTAATTTTATTTCCTACAAGAAATTGAGATATCTTTTTAAATAATTTCCTATAAGATGGTTATCTAAATTTCTAACAAGATGGTTATCTAAGAAATAAGTAACCGTAAATATAATAAATTGTGCTTTGCATATTGTTTAATATATTTTAAATATTATTTATATGCACAAATAATTTTTATTACAAAATAACATATAGATAAAATTAATAAAAGTGCTTTTTTATTTTTATGTTGCCAAACAGTCTACTATATGAAGCTCTTTTTAAAAAATTATTTTTTTAATTGACAGCCAAACAGTCAACTGACTTTTTTAAAAAGTTCTTCTCAAAAAAGCTATACTAACAAAAGTTCTACTAATAAAAATTCTACTGATAAAAGTCCATCTAAACAAGCGCTTAAGCTCGTCATGGACCACGTTGAAACTGCAACAAGCTAATGATTTATTAGGTCTGCTATCATCTCATGCCTTGTGATGCCTTGAGATGACTTAGATTCTTCACAATCGCCATCTTTCCTATCATATTTCCTCTTCTAGCTTGGCTCACCAAATCTAAATCTGGATAGTTTCTCCGTCGGCTAAGCGAGCTAGATCATATCTACTTACAATGTGACATAGAAAAAATTACTCAATTGTCTTAGCTATTATGATCAAGGTATGATTTTGTTTCGTTCCATCGTGTGTAAGTAATCGACTACAACAGGAATGAATTTATGATGTCTAATAGCTGGTGGGAATGAATATGAATTTTTTATGCTCTAGTGTGCAAACGGTATTGAAGATGAAACAGGTTATTATTCATAAACATATCACACCTTGCTTGGGTGATGGCTAGAAAATCCTTGTTATGTAACATATTTGAACAACCCTGATGTGATCACTTAAAGCTTCACAACGCTCCTTCAAGATTCTCTCGTCAATGGATAATTTTACGAATTTGCGTACATGCTTCCTTGCCTCACCTTGGTTTGAAGGTAATTCCCCTATGCCTGTACACTTTTTTTGTCGAGGTTCTCTAATCTGAGACTGCCTCATCCATTAAAATGCATCCTTGAGCTTGATCCCTTTCATTTGTTATTTTGACAATTGGACTATTAAATTATTATGTTCCCTTGGGATATATTCCACCTAAATCTGCATGACTTTTTCTATAATCTTGTAAAAGGTGAAACACTTTTGTATCGTTTCTTGTTTAACAAGCTAATTATAGCTATCGTCTTTCTATTGGAGTTTATTGATTTCGTGAGCCTGTTGTAGGTTTCCTTTCTTTATTGTTTGCTGATTCGGTCGGCGTGGCATTACCTCGTACCACTCATTTGTAGTTTACTGACTGGACAATTGTCCCGTTTTCTTAATTAAAAAAAAATAAAGAGCCCATTTAGTTGATTGACAACAACTTTGGAGTTTAGCTTAATTTTTATTGCTCACTTGATCCCACATATCAGATTCATATACTTCGCTTTTTTACTGGGGGC
Source organism: Erythroxylum foetidum (assembly GCA_026546835.1). Taxonomy (NCBI): domain Eukaryota; kingdom Viridiplantae; phylum Streptophyta; class Magnoliopsida; order Malpighiales; family Erythroxylaceae; genus Erythroxylum; species Erythroxylum foetidum. The sequence goes on from JANZLF010000222.1 coordinate 28,263,278, forward strand.
TATGAGTTTGTTCTTTTGGCAATATTCGATGTTTTGCTAGCATTCATTGTGCCTTTTGAACCTTCTAATTTGACTTAGTATTTTGAAGAATGGGAGATACCTTTTAACTTACCTTAAAAAAAAGTGAGATGAAATTATTTTACCTATCAGACTTTGTGCTTCCTTTATCGTTTTGTGACAATTTCACATCGATGGCTTCCTTGACTTTTTTGGGGCTGTCTTTAATTCCCCTGTAACAATGAAGAGGAGATCAAGATCGATGACATGAATGAAGTTGCTCCTTAATGCAGCGTTTGGTTGATGTCTTTGTTGGTGGATACAGAAAACAAGACATTAAAATTTTATGACTTGCGGTGTTTGGTTACTATTTTAATTTATTCTTGTTCCTACTCTTGTCTTAAAAGGTAGAATCGGTCATTTCAGCTGCCCATATGCTCAGGTAGAAGTTAAATGACGGTTTGATTTCGGTCGACTACCTAATAGAGCAGCCCATATGCTCTTGTTATCCAGAATCGAATCTTGGTCCTTATCCCAAATTATCCTACTAGATTACCAATCAAACTACTCGTGCGGGCATTTTTCTTCCTACTCTAAAACGTAAGGAAATAATCAAAATTATAATACAAAATTTCTTATCCCCGAAATAAAAATAAATCACATAAGAAAATTTCAGAAATACTCCTCTTTCGTTGCATCTGAAACCTAACAAAATCACTCTCTAAAATAATTCTCTCTCACAACGCTCCTTCTTCCCTCTGGTTCGTCTCGGCAGTCAAAGGTAAGTTTTTGATTTTCTTTTCATTTTCTTCCCTTCTTTGCCTCTCGTTTCGCTGTCCTTGTTTGATTCCTTATATGTTTACTTGATTGCTTTTGCTCTCTGATTTTGTTTCGTGTCTGTTCATTTTTTTTGTTCCCATATCTCTCTCTTTCTGGGGTTGTTTGCATTTGGGGGTGGCTCCTTTCAGCTGCTGGAGTTCGATTTTGTTTAGAAGCCAAACCCTTTTTTGTTTGTTACTTCCATTTTAGCTCTCCCTCTTAACTCTTTCCGTTCTTCTCTCTTTGTTTTTGCTTCCGAGAAACATGTAACTGTTTGAAACTCAAACTGGTTTTGTTACCACAAAACCATTTTGCACATTGTTTAAGAAAATGCCTTGGACGTACACAAAAAACAGAGGACAAATTGTCAGCTTAATTTTGTTTCTTTTTTTCGAGTCAACACTTTCCAAAAGTCTATCAGATCTTCAGTTAACTCTTGGAGCAGTCTACGCTAGTTAAATGCTCTAGTTCATCCATCGTTGTTGCATGCCAACCGGGATGGTTGTTCGTGCATGGGTTTATATGGTACCCATTGTGCTAAAAGAATGAGATTGCACTTAATATGATTGATTGGTTTGCGATTAGCTGGCGGTGAAATTCATTTATAGATATATCTAATTGAACTTGAATGGTAAAACTCAAACTGGTTTTGTTCCTGACATCAACTTGATCTGTTGATTTCTTTCTGGCCATTATGCTTGTAAGCTTTCAAAGATTGCTTATAAGCTTATAAAAAAGTTGTTGAGGAAGACAGAAAATGAATCAAATTGTTTCTTGGGTTGGTTTTGTTTTTCTTTTTGGATTAGCTTTCTCCAACTCTGCATCCAAAAATAATCCAATTTATTGCTTTTAACCGTTGAACAGTTGTTACTTTTGAGTGATTCTTAATTAATTATGGTGATGAAAGTTCCATGTTTAAAAATCTGTTTTCTTTTGGTTCTAGTAAGATTTTTCCGATGTACTTGGCTTTTAGGTTGGCATGATAATATTCAGATTGTAAATGGCTATATATTTCTCTGATAAAGGTGGAGCATCTCCTTGTCTGGAATAAGGAAAATGATTCAATACAACCACGAGAAAAAGAAAATGAGGGTCTTTAAACACATTTTTCATGTTAAGCTAGAATTATATATAAATTAATCAATTGGATAAGTAACGAGTTAACTAGGTTCATGGCTATGGCTTTGCTCTTGTCATGACTTGACCCTGACTGCATCATCACGACTTTCTACCTAAAATGTTCTCTTCTTATTAGCTAACAAGGATTATTAATAAATGGGGCCGGATGTTGGCTTTTTAAGGAAAAAAGAAAAGGTTTGATTTGATTCCGTAGGTTGCAGCTGCAAAATTATGATCATCGAACTTTTAAGTCTTTGCCAACGGTAGAAAACGATCTTTTAAGACTTGCAGGCCATTCTTTTTTCTGGTCACTTGTTATTACTTCTTGTTCTTCCTATTGAACCCTGCATTTGCCATTGTTATCTCTTGCAGAATTTTCTTGGTGATATTGAGTGCTGGATAGTTTCTCTAAATTTGACCTTTTAGTTAAACCATATCTTGTATGACCATTGCAATTAAATATTTGTATGGTTGTTGTGAATGATTCTGGAAATAATTACCTTTATGTAATTAAAATATGTTGAGACTGTAATTATCCTTGTGTCAATATTTGTCTACAATTGAAAGGTCATGGCTTGACTTTGGCTGTTTATTTGTTTTATTTGTACTTAATTACATGTTTTTTTAATTCAATATTGTCTTCTTTATTTCCAAAAAAGTTTCAAATAATGGTGGTTAATTAGTTATCGAAATGGTTTGGAATGGTTTAGGGTATGGCATTACATGGTTTCGGTACAATGTCAAGAGTTTGGACATCAGATGAAACAGAAGCATTCGTGACCTTCATGGAAGAGGCAGTTGTTGCTGGTCACAAAGCTGATAATGGGCAATTTAAGCCTGGTACTTTCCAACTTCTTGCTAGAATGATGGTAGAGAAGTTTCCTGATTGTGGCATTGACAAGAGGCATATCAAAAATAAGCACAAGAGGTTGAAGGATAAATATCAGACAGCCTTTGACATGTTGAACTGCAGTGGATTTGGTTGGAATGAAAGCAAGCAATGCGTTGAGGTTGATAGCAAGCAAGTGCTGTTTGAATGGATGAGGGTAAATGTTTTTTTTGATTTGTTGGTTGTTTATAGAAGCATCCTAATAATAATATGTTTATCATACTGAAGTTTTCTGATTTTTTTTCAGAAACACCCCAACAAGTACTACACTCCTGGAAAGCCTTTCCCGATTTACCCTAGACTTAAGTTTGTTTTTGGGAAAGATAAAACCACTGATGCAGGAGCTCAAGATGTTGCAGATGTTGTTGCTCAGCTTGAGAGTGATGAAACTAAAGGTGATGCACCAACAGCTCCACCACCTCCTGCTGCCTCATCAGATCCACCAGGCCCATCGGCCACCCTCACTCCAACTGCTTCAATCCATCTTACTGATTCTGTCGCCTCTTCCAGCAATATAGAAGGGAGCCATCAAAACAAAGGAAAAAGGAAGATGAGGGATATTGAAGTGTTAGAAAGCCTTGTTGCCACATTTGCTCGTGCCATTGACAATAGTAGAGAGAATGCAAAAATCATTGCTGATGCTATTGCAGGACACCAAATTCTCAAGCTAGGTGAAGAGCTTGGGAATTTGGGTTTCTCCACTGAAGAAGTTGTTAGAACTGCAAGGATCTTCTCAAAGAATGCTCATGCTGGGAATATTTTCTGGGGTTTAACTGCAGACCAAAAACAGGCTTATGTGAGGAGCCTCTTAGATGATGAACTCTAACTTTATATTTTGTTTCTTAATTTGTATGTTATGGTACACTATTATATGGTAACATAGGATGGTAACAATGCTTCTAGCTTAACTATTTTTGTTACGGCCATTACTTGTAATGGACGTAATTTTTTGGTTGTGACCTATCTCTTTCGGGCTCATCGTTTTTTATGGACCTACTGGCTTCATAGTAGCTTAACAGGGAACCTACGTTGTGCATTGTCTTCAAATAGCCTATGTGATGTTGAATGATGATATGATGAACTGTTGACTTTGTTTGTACACTTGTGTATCAATGATGAATGATTGGTTTATTAATTATTTAATGTTTGTAATTTATGTACGTATATGAATGATGAGGATATGATTCATTTTTAAGTACTTAACTATGGGCAGATACCACTTCTATGTTGTATTTATTGGACATCAAGTAGATATTTTTACAAATTGGGATGATGTTAAATTAGCAACTGAGGGTTTTCCTAATGTTAGATTCAAGGGGTATCAGACTTTAGTTGAAGCAAAAAGTACTTATGTCATGGATCCAAATAGGTGGACTTATCGAAATGAAGAAATTGTTCCTACCGTCAATGAACCTTCATCAATTCCGAATCAATTTTCACTTCTAACAAATGAACAATTAAAAGAAGTTGCAACTTTGAAGAAAAAAATAACATGAAGTTAAGGATTTTTACTCATCGCTATAAGTCATTTTGGGTGTTATTGTTAAGGACATTCTTAATAAAATATATGGCTTGAATGTATCTTTAACCTATTATGTAATTAATTCCATGAATACTTAGATGTTTTATTAAATTATTATGTATTAGAATTTCTAACTCTTAGGATTTTTTCTATTATGTAATTAATTTCATGAATACTTAGATGTTTTATTAAATTGTTATGTACTAAAATTTCTAACTTATAGGATTACTTATTATGTAATTAATTCCACGAATGCTTAGATGATTTATTAAATTATTATGTACCAGAATTTCTAACTTGTATGATTTTTTAACCTATTATGTAATTAATTCTATGAATGCTTAGATATTTTATTAAATTATTATGTATTAGAATTTCTAACTTGTATGATTTTTTTAAACCTATTATGTAATTAATTGCATGAATGCTTAAATATTTTATTAAATTATTATGTACTAGAATATCTAACTTGTAGGATTTTTTTATTTAATAGCTCATTTCATTTAATTTTTAAGTTTCGTATTTCAATAAATATTTAAGTTTCTCATTTTATTTCATCGTAATTAAAAATTACAATCATATTATACTACAAGGGTATTTTAGTCATTAACACTATTTTTATGTTTTGTAAACTGCAACTAAACACATTTCTATTCTTGAGACGGAAACAGTCTTATCTATTTTGTCCATCACAACCAAAAATCTCATTGTTTTCAATTTTTGTTCTATTCTATCTCTAAATTTTTGTCTCGTTTTGTCTCTGCATGTAAAAGACAGTAACTAAATGCAGTGTAAGAAGACAAAGAAGAACAAAAAACAAAAAAAAAAAGAGAAAATAGAGGTTGAAGAGGAGAAGGAAGTCTTTGTTTAAGATGAGGAAGTAGAAGAGAGGACAAAGGTGGTTGCAGAAGGCAAAGAGAAGTTCACCTTCCCACGAGAGAAATTGTTGGAGTTAATTGAAGATTCAATAAGTTTCATTATTCCTTATTTTATTGACAATTTTTTAAATAAAAAAGGCATTAACAAAATCACTTGGATTTATTAATTTGATCAATTATGTTCTTCTTATTATCTTACAACTTGTGGCTTATTCACAAGCTACTCAACCACTATAGGAAGAAATTGTTGGAAGCAAGCTACCAATTATAGACCCAGGTTAATGGTAGATGTGAAGGGTATGCCAAGCTAATGATGTTAAACGAGCACTATTTGGGAGGCAACCAAAGAATTAAGATAGGTTTTATATTTCTATTTCTATGCCATTTTGTTTCTAATGTTATGTTAGTTAGGTTTTTTCGTAAATTGTTGCATATAGGTTTGTTATTTTCTTTTTTAGAGTGATTTTAATTGTTAAATCTCATATTTAGAAAGGTGTTATAGGTTAGGGAACAAGTTATGAGGGATACACGAGGAAAATAGTGCAAACGTGACAAATTTGGAGTGTGCTAAGCATGTCACGATCATGCGTGTAGTCACAATTGTGCATGACACCTTGTTATTTTGATTTTTCAATCTTAGAAAATTGAGAGATTGAGTTGAGTTACATGTGTTAAGGTGCATAACAAGAGTTGGTAACTTAATAGACCTACAAATACCATATTAATAAACAACTGAAGAGAGATCTTAATTGTGAATTAATTATCCTTAGGATTGCTTCAAATCCAATTGAACAGTTAGAAGTAGTTTTATGAATCGAGAGGTTGCAATTATATTATTATTGATTTCAATTGAGATTGCTTGATTAAATATTGAGAGAGCATAATCAAAACCTTAGGATATCTAAGATCAAACATAATTAAATCTACAAGATAAAGAGAAGACAAAAACAAGGATTGAATAATTCCTAAGTTGCCATCACCGATTAATTTTATTCTTATTGCTAGCTCAATTATTCAATTGTTTAGTATTATTAGTTTATTTAATTTTATTTAATTTTTTAATTCATTTCGTTCAATCTTTGATTGTCTTAGAGAAAGTGCATTCGAGTTGTTAGACTAATTAATCCTCGTAGGAATGATTCCCTTTATACTATGAGTTATGATCTGTATACTTGCAGTACAAAAGCTTTTACATAAAACTTATCAACAACTACTATCTTCAATAATTGATTTTAAAAGAAAATTCACCTAAAGTCCTTATATAAGCTAATTAATGGTAACAAAATATCAATTGTTTAGCCAAGTGAGCAAGAAAAGGAAGTAACCATTAGTAGTACATAAAATAAGGTATGCACTTGCTTTTATATTGATAACATTTAAACATATTTATTTGACATATATATTGTAGGGAGAATCCATTGTTGCATGTCCCTAAAGAGAAAAAGATAGATTGAATTTAGAATTTAGAATATGAGAATCATAATAATTACCCTTTTATTTATTAATTTTTCTCCTTGATTATTATAGATTAACATATCGTATAGCCTTTTTAATATTGACAAAAGAGGGAGAGAATGATGATGTTTAAACTTGATCATGCATTAAGACTGAATTAAGGGGGATTCTGCATTACATATTGATTTAACATAAGGGAAGATTACTCAACATCATTTACTTTATCCAATATCACCAAATATTTTTTCCATCATCAAGAAATGGAGATTGTTAGATCAAGTGAGGTCTTAACCTATGTTTTGAAGATAACAAAAACATATTTCTACTAATCAAATTATTTTTTGTGATGTTTGTAAGTCTGTATGATAAAATCAGATACAATGTGAAAGAAAAAGTTTAATAGAAGGAAAAGCAAGTAAAGGACTCATCTGAATCAATTTAAAAGTCAAAAGATAAAGAAAAACGAGCAAAGTGGAGCAAAAATGCAATTCAAGATTTAAAGAAATCATTTAAATCCTTTTTGTAACTTTACCTTATTCATTTTAATGAATTACATGTTCAATTATTGTATGATCATTTTCATATATGGCATAATACATGAATCATTTCATAGTTGTGAGAAAATTTGTCTTGATTTTTAAAGAAAACATCTTATTTTACAAAAAAAGAGAAATTTTGAAATAATTTTGAATCAAAATTTTACCAAAGTGGTGTCTTTTAATATTTTAAAGAATTAGAGCATTGAAAAGTTAAGCTTAGATGACTTATTAAGTGAATAGGTATTGTTTGACACTATACATAGGCAATGTTATTTATTATTCAGGCATTGTTCATCATTTGCACCATTTACTAACCAAAGCAATGTTCACTATATTTGATAATTTATTTAGAGGGGACTTTCTATTTGGATAGAGTTCCAGCTAGTTGATGCCATAGTTGGTTGTTATTTAATTAACTAAATGAGGCAATTAGTTGGCCAAACTTGCCAAAAAATTAGTCATTTTAATAGTGTAATTTGTGTGTTAATGACTATTTAAGTTGCATCTGAATAAAAATAGGCCATAATTGAGTTATGGAAAGAATTTTTTGTATACTAGAGAGCTATTTTCCTTAAGGATAAAGAGATAATATTTCAATTTCATAACATATATAGAGCCTTTGTTAATTGGTGTGAGAAAAAGAGGAACTTTCTTCAGTTATAGTTGTGTAATTATTGTAACTGAAAAAATTGTTTGAAGTATATATTGTAATTGAAAAAATTGTTTAGGGTACATATTGTGAGGGTCTCTTGACCTTAAACAAGATTTGTAAAAGATTACTTTTCACTTATGGTAAAGATGATTGTAAAGGTTCCTCTGCACTTGTAACAAGATATTGTATAGAGGATTCCTCTTTCCCTATTGGCAGAAAAGGATAATGATTTCCCAAGTGGAGTTTGGGGGATGGATGTAAGCTAAGGATCGTTTAGCTAAACTATTATAAATTGTTTTTTATCTCTTTTTATTCACTTTCTTTTAATATTATTGTGCTTATTATTAAATTTTTTCTATGACTTTTACATAACCATTCATTAATTTAGATATCAGGTAAATAGAGAATACATAGTTCACATTCCTTTCTATATGCCATAAGAGGACCAACAGTTTTCGTTGATGACCATCACATCTTTATGAGGTTTGTAAACCTTTACACTTTCTCTTCGTCAAATACAATTCGTCTTCCCATTCGTTGCCTTTGACTTCAATGCCTAATATGGAATTTACCTAATTAATTTGGGCATGCCTCTTTAAACAACATTCGTTTTGTGGGTCTTCCTTCTCTTCTCCTTTGGTATAGGGTCCTCGACCTATGCCTAGGCAATGCTTGGTCTTCCTTAGTGACATTGGTCAAGGGGGTTTCACTATATCTCACTTAATAAATTTTAAATTTTGATTTATGGATCTGCTTAATGTAGGTAACTTTACTTTAATACTTCCTCTTGATCTTCTTTCTTTCTTTAGATGTTCGATGATCATATTTCCCTAGTGAACCTAGTGAGTTGCTTTTCTTTGGTGAACAATGCGTACTATTCTTCACCCTTGTCATGTTGGCTATGCTTAAAAAACCTTTTTGGGTATTCTATAGATAACTCAACTTCTTCTTAGTTGATGTACCTTCTTTTGCTTTCTTAACATCCTCGAAAGTATACTGCTTATCCATTTATAAGGATTTTCATAAAGTATGAAATATTTTTAGTCCTTTCTCGAATTTGATAGTTTTAATAGAGGTGTTGATACTAGGTATTTATGTCACTTCAAGGTTAAATAATCTCATATAATCTTAAAGTCTCTCCTAAATTTTGTATTATCTCAAACAAAGCTAATAAGTCATATGATCTATGTCTATTACTAAGAAAATAAGCGTCAAACCAATTTTTTAATTACCTAAAGCTTAATATTGAGCATAGTGTTTGATACTAGTTTTAAGGTGGGTATGTCAAAATAGATAAGGAATTGTAACAATTTATCACAGCTAGTGCTTTATGTAGGTCTATCAGTTCTATAAACCATACAGTGTGATTACATGGAATTATGTTCTAGTAATACCATTCTAGTGAAATGAGTGTCAAAATCAAAATAGAAGAGGGATACACTTTCCCTTATATCTTTATAATCTAATTTGAGGTCCTTTCAAGACTCCTAAATAAAAATATTAAAGAGAATGAGATATCCATTTATCATAACAAATGTGCTTCTTTGAATCACATTCACCTTGCTTTTGATGATGATGTTGTGTGGTGTAGATGTAAACATCATTAAAATCCTCTTTGAAAATGTACAACAAATTGGCAATCAATCTGCTTTAAAAATTAACTACGATAAAGGTTGCATTTATATGTTAGGACGAAATACCAATAATAACTTAACTCTAGCAAAAATTATAGCCCCAAAACTTATGCATCATCCTTTCAGATACATTAGTGTACCTATAACAAAAAAAAGGCTCACTAATAGAGACTGCCAACCATTATTTGATGCCTTTCAAAGATGAATCGGAATTTGGGATAATATAATTCTTTCTTATGTAGGAAGGCTATAATTAATCATTTCAATCTCGATTAATATCCATGTTAATTGGACCTCTCAACTAAGTCTTTCTTGAAGTATGATCCAAGTAATTGAGAAATCAATAAAAAATTCTTATGGTTTTGATCAACTTCGAAAAGACTATTAACAATATGCTTTTGCCAAGGAGGATATGAAAACTACAAATTGATAGAAATTCTCTTTGAATGAGATGGATACACTCTAACTTTCTCAATGATGAAAGTTTTTTAGAAGCTCAAACCATACCCAAATATATCGGGGACACTTCAATAAATGCTAAAGATGAGAGGCACTATGAATCAACATATGAAAAATATATTGGACAAGGGAAATGCCACTTCGTTATAGTATGATAACTTGTAAAACTTTAAATCTCTACTTCTTCCATTTTTTTCATAAACTAAAACTAATCTTGCTAGATAAAGCTAAAGTAAGGGAGGTGATAAGGAATGGAACATGGAGTTGTCATTAGAGAGTATTCTCAACTACCATGGTGAATATGGTAACTTATATAAGCAACATTACAAGGGAAGACAAGATCACTTCATTTGTCGATAATTTAGGTACTTTTACAAACAAAAAGTGCCTCAAATTGCTTACTCCTCCCTCTCTTAACGTTACTTGGTAGAATTTAGTTTGGGATGAGATCTATATTCCTAAAGCATCTTTCATATTATGACTAATTGTAAAATAAAGACTCCAAATCAAAGACAGACTTAGAGGCACCTTATCCACTAATATTTTCAATTTACGCTAGTAAGAACAAGAATTTATCTAACATCTATTTTTCAAGTGAACCTATTTTGTAATTGTATGAAGATAGATATAGAGTTTTAGTGCCAATAGACCTGCATACAAGATAATTAGGAAACCATCATCAGTTGGGCATGCAAAATTACTGTTAGGTTGAAATAAGGCTTGAGACTTTTTGACTCTTCCTAAATTGCTACGTGTATGAATTATCGAGGGAAAGAAACTCTAGAATTTTTAAACATAAGAATACTAATGTAAAGGATTTGTTATCTAGTCTTAGGAATGTGATAAGGGAGGTGGTTCTATTAAAAGGAAACCATCTACAATTGAGTTTAGAGATGTAAAATGCTTGATTTCTTTAGAATGAGAGTAAGATCTAGTCATAAAGTTTCTAAAGACAAAGAGAATGTTATAAGATTTCAAGTTATAAAAACTTATTAGTTATGCCTTACAAGGTTTTTGGATATAAATCTTAGACTTACATAAGTATTTGGAACCAATCATTGGTTAGTAATGCAATTTATGCTATTATTTTTTAAAAGAAAAAATAGATGACTTTTGTTTTTGCTTTTATGATACTTTGAGAGATGTAGGTGAATGCTGTTATATTATATATAAGTTTGAGACATTGTACTAATGTGTGGATCTTTCATAACTTAGGATTTGCTATGGTATTAATCATTTGATATTAGTTTTACTTGTTGAGTACTATAAGGTGGTTCGAACCTAACCTCGTAGGCTTCCACATGTTCATGCTTATATTAAAGAGCCACAATTATAACTATTGTTGTATATTTTGGATTATCATTGGGAAGTTTGCATAATCGAAGTGCGAAATCAATTTTGAGAGAGGAAGAGGTGGCTCTAAATGTGGTTTTGAAGAAGTGAGAAGATGGCGTGAGGGTGGTAGTGAGAGAAGAGGAGGTGGGAAGATGATTTCCTTTTATTGTTATGATAAAGGCAAAAGGCATAAATTAGATCATAATGTTTTCCTCAAAATATAAGTTGAACTTTAATGTTTCGAAGTGTTCAAAATAATTTACAAGTCATTCAAAATAAATTAAGAGAGTATGAAAATTTGAATGTTGTTTTGCTTTTACCTATTATGTGCCACATCAGCATTGATATAATTTGACACGTGGGGCCTATTGTTTCATATGGTATTCACGTAGTATGGTGAGTCTTGCATGTCAAATTTAAGTTAATTGATGATTTTAGAATTTAAATAAAATTAATTACACTATTTTAATTACAATTAATGTTAGTTAACTAATTAACTTAATTACAATCTAACTAAACTTAATTTTTAGACAACCTAAAGAACCTTAATTTCTAATAAAACTCAAAATATCTTGTTATTTATCAATTAACAAGATATTTTTGGTCTTCAGAAAAAAAAGATGCACTATGACTGTAGTTCGATTTTCTCTATTTCTTGAGGACATCGACAACTCTTTCCAAAAGACTAAGGGCTTCAACTCTTGTACTCATGAACTCTACTTATATTCAAGACTTCTACTCCTCTAATTAGTACCACTAAAACTTGTACAACCTTTATAGCTCCAATAACGACCTTTCCTTCAGGATGGCTAGCCAATATCATCAGTATAACTAATGTCTCATTCACCATACCACCTTGAGGCTCAACGTCGACACAACTCTGGCCTTCACCACTGTTAGAAATAATCAAAATAGAACATAATCATATAGATCATGTTAAACAGGATCTTTGCATATGCATACAAAAAAAAAAAAACATCACATACTTGGATTATTGTTGTAGTTCTACTGATTAAAGAATATTTACTATATATCTCTTTCAGCAAAAGTTTTTGCTCAAAAGATTACTCTTATCTTTTGTTCTTTAGTTTTTAAATTCAAAACCTTGACTACCTTTGGTAGTTATTTAAAGTATAATTACCATAATACCCTTTATGAGAGTACATTGTCATATATCTATTAGGAGTACATGACATCTCGATTAACAAATTGATCTTAGGATTTATATGTCCTTAAGTAGGCATTCTATGCTATACCCGAGGTCATATCTCACATTTGCACTTTTCTTTGATCTCATTTAGTTTCTTATGTCATCACTGTATTCATGTTCTCTACTAAAGAGACGATGTCTATCTATGAATACTTTTCATGCGAGTCAATGATTTAAAATAAATGACCTTCCTCTATTTTTAATTCTCTTTTGAATTAACTTTAATTTGCTTTTTTAGAATTATTCTATAGGATTGCATCTTACATGACCTTTTGGCAATAACCTAAAGTAGCAAACCTTAAATTCAATTATCAAGAATGAAACAAGAGTCATAAGGGTATATGATGAGGTTTTTCTTAACCTCAAGGGTCTTACACATTGTAAGATGAGATATGGAGGCTTACATTAATCCCTTTTTATGGTTAGTTGTGCACACATGGTAAGAGTCATGTGCTACGGTATTTACCCACTTAATTTAATTTGAACATCTTTCATTTAAGAAAAATCGTTCAAATGATAGTTCAAATATACTCAATGTTTAACTTAAGTTCATTGATCTACTCAAAACCTGTTCAGAACTCACATATGACAACGTAAGACAGATATAGTGATTAATAAATCACTTTGAACCAATTTCCTTATGGCATTTATGGTTTAAGTTTATCGCTCTCAATTATTACCTAGATAATAAACTTTAAACATTCATCATCTCTAGCGAGTATAAACATCAAAGGTGATTTCCCGTGTGAGAGGGCCAATCTATAATCTGTCTTATATACTTGTGATTCATCCCAAAATATATTTATTCAAAAACACATATATTCATGAATCAAATGATACATAATATATAATCTTCATCATACATTATATCCAAAATATGATATTATAATGAGAGAACATACACAGAAAAATGTTAATCAGTACATTTCAATATGTACGTAGTCCTAGTGACTTTACATGGTTAATGTATACATCTCTAGAAATTGGCTTTGTCATTGGGTATGTTATTATATCTCATGTAGATATATATTTCATGTTCACTTCTCTTTGTGCAAACATATCTTTCACCTAATTATACTTTGTATCTATGTGCTTTGTCTTACAAGGAAATTTGAGGTCTTTAATATAAGTGATTGCAGCTTGACTATCACTGTTGATGGTCACTGGATTAATTTCACTTTTAGTGACTCTCAAATGAATTAAGAATCGATGAAGCCACACAGCCTCTTGTACTGCAGTTGAGAATGTTATAAATTCAGCTTTCATTGTGGATAATGCAACGCAAGATTGTTTCTTACTTTTCCATGATATTGCTCCATGGTTTAGTAAGAATACATATCCTGAGGTAGATTTTCTTTCATC
>JANZLF010000222.1:28277247-28288646 GCA_026546835.1 Erythroxylum foetidum
ATAAATCAAATATTGATAGGAAAACCAATATCAGGATAAGCCAAAACAATCATGTGTGACACCACTAGTTAGCCAAACTAATGTGCACACCCACCGGTACTTGGTGTTGGTTCGACTTTCATCCGTGGTGAGTTCGAACTACAATCGACAAAAACGTCATGACCCTAGGTGATGACCTCGTCAGTGTCCAGACCTTATGTGTGGAATCATCCACAAGTCCCATAGAAAGGTGTTGATATGGCAACTCGACTTTTATGTAACAGTGTCAAAGGTACGACAGTCACTTAATCAGTTGTGCCCAACATACGATTGGCCAATCGTTTCCTCATCAATCACAAAACAGATCATGTCTAATTATTAAGTATAAAATCAAGTAAGGCGCCATGCTTTTATTTATCGGTCCAACCGATAAAATGAAACCCTGCCATAGCTCTAAACCAAAAGAGAACAAATACATGTAGAATAAATGACTTGGTTATGCATTTGTAAATTCCAAACATGATTTCAAGCAATAAAAGTTATCTTTTGCCATCCAAGTGCAAATTTATTCAAAAATGTAGTTTCATAAAATGAAGCATTATTCTTTTCATTTTAAACTCCGATTTGTTAAAAACAATAACATTTCTCAAAATATGTAATAAAAATATTAGTTTCAAAAACCATGTTGAAATATTATTTCATACAATGAAAGTTATCTTTTGTACTTCAAATACATAATTGTTTAAAATAATGACGTTCATTAAATACCTGAACATATTAGCATCCATTTGAAATTCAATTCTACCATATATTGCCTAGGTTCAAAATTCACATACCAGTCATCATACTTGTCTTAGGATGTTCTAATCCTATTTGAGAAATACAATTTTCCCAACTCACCTCAAAGAAGATATACTCTCTCTTAACTTCAACAATCCTAGGTACGAGCTCCCTAATTCATAACTCTCGAGCCTTTATACATAAAAAGACATACAATGAAATTACTACTTAACATAAATTTTATATTTATACACTATCACACAAGTGTATAGATCACAATATCATTCACTTTGAGCTATAGGATTTAACACTTAAACTCCTCATATGGTTAATTCCTTACTATCCACATTAGTTTTTCTTTTGCATTTTCTAAGGCATTTAATTATGCCCATCTTTATCCAAACACATTAGGTCATTACTCATCAATCTAAGCAACAATTCAAGTTCACTCTAAGTAAACATGAAAGCATTTTCTAGTGCATAGTATTACAAAACCTTAAATCCTAATCCTAAGCCAAGTTCACTTAAGCATTTTAAAAAACACCTAATGTGCATGAATTTCAAGTCACATTTTCAAGACTTTATCTTAGTAATTCATGCTCCTATCTTGTTGTATAGTAAACAATTCTAACCAATGACCCATTCCACCACTCCATTTAAACCAAATCCTTTCATTTAAGCTACATTTATCAATTACACAACTCATTACCTTAATCCACTTCTTCTCCCACCATTTCGACGTAAACTTAACCAACACACATCTTGTTCCTTCTTCATCATCAATTCATATCATACATGTATAATTAACACCATAGAATTCATTTTGACCATTAATTTCAAAAAATATCCAAAAATTCACCAACTTTCATTGAAGGGGACAATTTCAGTTTTAACTTAAATAACCCTCTCAATGTCACATTTCATCTTCTAAACCATGTTTCATGCATATTCAAGCATGGAGAACAACATATCTTAATACCAAACTCAAAATCATAGTCTAAAGAGAGATGAGACAAAATTTACCTATACTTTCCTTTAGTGATATCTTCAGAGCCTTTGAGAATTTCTCAAATCTAAGGATAGATTTGAGTTCCTTGACCCCTTTTTAGCTTGGAACACCTTGGTTTGACTTGAAGAATAAAAAACTTGGTGGAAAATAGGTGAGGGTAGAAACTTGCTTCTTTCTCTCCTCTCTTCTCCTTTCTTCTTCTTTCTTTCAATTAAAACTAAGTGTTTTAATGTCTAAATAAAGGGGTTGCATGGCCACACCATGTAGAAGGGTCTAGAATTTGACTCTTTTTTGACCAAACATGGTGAATTTACCAATTTGCCCTTAGTTATGTGAAATTACCATTATACCCTCCAAACTTTTCCTAAATTTGCAATTAAGCCCAAAATTTAGGAATCACTAGAACTTTTAATTTTGTTTTAGTCCTTTGACTTTTGAAAACTATAATTAAGACCCTTAAATTTATAAAATTACAAATTGGTCCTCTAAGAATTGAAAATTTACATTTAAGTCCTTTAACTTTTGACAATTTACAAATAAGCCCTTATTTGCATCAACTTTTCCAATTAAGCTTTCTAAGTATCCAATGAGTCTATAAATCATGTCTAATCACCTCTAAAGCATTAGAACTCATTTAATTTAACCACCATGGTCATATCCATCCAACGGACTTGATTTTATCCACTTAAAAGCTCATATGTCGGAAATTTCCAAGATTCCACATACCAATAAATTCTAAGATTATGTAAGGGCATATAACATTATAAATCATTAACATATACACCCAAATGATTTAAATACATCTTTGAACTCATATACAACCATATGTATATATCAATATATAGTAGTATTTCCAAATACAGTACAATACAAAAGGGTTTCGAAAGTCTGGCATTATATTAACCTTTAATGACCTCGAAGTGCTAACCTCGCACACTCAAAGAAACAATGCTACAAAAGCAATAAGAAACAAAGGCAACAAGGAAACTCATAGATACGGTAAAACCAACCGTTATATATTTTCCCTCAAAAGAATACAAGGAATACTCTCTCTGATTAAATGAGAAGAGCAAAGCTCAAATGAGATATATATGGGCTTTATAACTTGAAAGTCAAGTTACATTCAGAATCCCACTAAAATTGAATTGCCTAAGATCGTGCTAAGATCATGTCTATCTCTATCAGATTACATCACGTGGACCAATTAGATGACACTCCCATCTAAATAGAACTCTAACTGATAAGATAGAATCTACAAGATAAGATAAAGATAGAGTTTACATTTAAAAAGTAGCAAATTCAATTCTCAAGAATGAAACAAGAGTCATAAGGGATGATGAGGTTCTTCTCAACATTAAGGGTCTCACACAGTGTAAGATGAGATCTTATGACTTACATTAATTCCTTTTTGTGGTCGATTGTGCACACATGGTATAAGCCATGTGCTACAGTATTTACCCACTTCGTTTAAATTGAACATCTTTCATTCAAGAAATATCATACAGATGATAGTTCAAACACACTCAATGTTTAACTTGAGTTCACCTATCTACTCAAAAACATATTCAGAACTCACATCTGGCAATGTAAGATAGATATAGTGATTAACAAATCACGTTGAACTAATTTCCTTGTGGCATTTACAGTTTAAGTTTCTTGCTCTCAATTATCACCTAGATAATAAACTTTAAACATGCCTCATCTATAGTGAGCATAAACACCAAAGGTAATTTCCTGTGTGAGAGGGCCAATCTATAATCTATCTCATATATAAGTGATTCATCCTAAAATATATTTATACACAAACACATATATTCATGAATCAAATGATACACTATGTATAATCTTCATCATACATTATATCCAAACATATGACATTAGAATAAATGAACATACATAGAGAAATGTTTATCAGTACATTTCAACATCTATGTAGTCCTGGTGACTTTACATGCCCAATGTATACATCTCTATAAATTGGCTTTGTCATTGGGTCTACTATCATACCTCATATAGATATATATCTCGTGTTTACTTCTCCTCGTGCAACTATATCTTTCGTATAATTATACTTAGTATCTATGTACTTTGTCCTACAATGAAATTTAGGGTCTTTAGTATAAGCAATTACAACTTGACTATCACAGTTGATGGTCACTGGATTAATTTCGCTTTTAATGACTCCCAAATGCTTTAAGAATCAATGAAGCCACACAGTCTCTTGTACTACAATTGAGAATGCTATAAATGCAGCTTCCATTATGGATAATGCAAGGCAAGATTGTTTCTTACTTTTCCATGATATTGCTCCATGGTTTAGTAAGAATACATATCTTGAGGTAGATTTTCTTTCATCTAAATCTTCTCCCCAGTCTACATCTATATACCCTTGTATATGTAGATCATTGCCTTAATAACATAATGCATAGTTCACAGTTCCCTTTAGATACCTTAATATTCACTTTACTACCTTCCAATGTGCTTGGCCTAGATTTGATTGATATATGCTCACCATCTCAATAGCGTAACAAATATCTAGTCTTGTACACATTATTGCATACATAAGACTTCCAACTGTACCAGAGTAGGGAATATTCTTTATTTGTTCTCGTTCTTATAGCGTTGACGGGCAATTTTTCTTACTAAGGCCTTTGTTTTTAGCAATAGGATTATCAATTGGTTTAGAATCTTGCATATGGAATCGTTCAAGAATTATTTGAATATGCTTGTGAAAGTGATAACAATCTCTTTGAACGATCTCTTGAAATCTTGACTCCAATAATGTATGTCGCTTTGCCCACGTCTTTCATTTCAAATTTAGATGATAACCAATCTTTGATTTGCGTAAGAAACACACAATTATTACAAGCAATCAATATATCATCTACGTATAAAGATAAAATCGCACATTTATCATTAGATCTCTTAATATACACACAATGCCATCGATCATTTGAAAATCATACGAAATTATTACATTATGAAAATGAATGTACCATTATCTTGAAGACTGCTTCAGGCCATAAATTCATTTTAATAACCAACATACCTTATTTTCTTGACCTGCCTTGATGAAACCTTCAGGTTGTTCTATATCGATTTCTTCCTCTAATTCTCCTTTGAGAAAAGTAATTTTTGCATCCATTTGATGTAATTCAAGATCCATACTGGCTACTATAGCCAAAATAAGACGGGTTAAAGCAAACTTCACAACAGGTGAAAATTTTTCCTCTTAATCAATTCCCTCTTATTGTGTACATCCTTTTGCTACAAGACGTGCCTTATATCTTTGGATACTACCATCAACTTTTTGCTGGAATTTGAGAGCCCACTTGTTCCCAATTGTTTTATGCCCATTAGGGAGGTCAGTCAAGTCTCATACTTGATTGAAGCTTAAAGAAGCCATTTCTTCTTTCATTGGTTTCATTCATTCTTCTTTAGTAAGGCCAGTAAGAGCCTCACTTACATTCCTCGACTCTTCTTCCTCTTAAGGAACAATCATATTAATTTCTCCTTCATTTTCAAAATGACGGCGGGGAATTATTCCTCGATTACTTTGTCTTAAACGAGGTTCATCATCAACAAATTCATGATTAATCTGATTGCTCCCACTCAAATCAGTCATCATAGAGAACCTTTATGTGGAATTGCTCCCACTTGGTTGAACTTCCTCATCTTGATTCTTTATAACAACATCATTCTGATCAAGCGACTTATATAACAATAGGTCTTTACCTATTTTGCCTTGCTTGGGAAAATTATTCTCTAAGAATGTTACATCTCGTGATTCAAATTCAGCTCCACCTCTAATACCTTGTTCACCAATGAACAAGTATCCTTTTGAGTGTTATGAGTATCTAATAAAAATATTTTCTCTCCCTCTTAGGTCTAATTTCCCATGTTTCTGAGAGAGCTCATGAACATGGGCTGCACACTCCTAAGGTCTGAGACGTGACATATCAGGTCTCCTACTAGTCCACAACTTATATGGTGTGCTAGTAACTAACTTCGTGGGCACAGATTAAGTACGTAGGTGGCTGCTAGCAATGCATCACCCTAAATGGTGATTAGTAAATTTGCTTAGGACATCATAGACCTAATCATTTCTAATAGCTTCGTATTTTATCTTTCAGTGATGCCATTTTGTTATGGGGTTTTAGGAATTGTTAATTGCCTTTTTATTCCTTTCTTAACATATAAAGCCTTGAACTTGTCTGACAAGTAATCTTGTCCACGATCAGTTTGTAATGCTTTTATTTTCTTATCTAATTGATTCTTAACCAAGTTCATGTATTTTATGAAATAATCAAATGCTTCTGATTTATAAGAAATCAAAAAAACTTGATCATATCGACTATAGTAATCTATGAAGGTGATGAAATAAACTACCCCATGTCTAGCCCTTACATTCATTAGACCACAGATGTTATAATGAATTAATTGAAATGGATATAAAGCTCGTGTTTCCTTTCCAAATGGCTTTCTTGCCATTTTATCGACTAAGCAATGCTTACATGTTGGTAGATCTACTTGACTTAGATTACCTAAAAGTCCGTCTTTAGTTAATCGATTGATTTGATTTTGACCAATATGACAGTCTAACATGCCACAAAGTTGCAACATTATTGGAATTACTAGATGTAAATAATGAATAATTAATATTATTATTTTCCTTTAACACATCTAGTACATTAAAACCATCACACAAAAAACTATAATAATAATTAATAGATCTAAAATACAAATACATTCCACCGCTATGAAAATTTATCTTGAATCCATGTCTAAACAACATCAACACAGATAAAAGATTTCTATGAATTGTGGAGCAAATAATACTTCATGTAGGATGAGGGGTCGTCTTCCATGCATGTCCAATTTACATGTACCAATTCCTTGTACAACAACTCTGAAATTATCACCTACATAAAGCTATTGACTATCACGTGGGATTTTGCAAAACTCAACGAAGGCATCTCTATCCTTCGTTACATGGTTGGTTGCTCCTAAGTCTACAATCCATAAAGGATGTGATTAAGTTAGAAAAACAGAATAAGAAACATTCATAGAAAAAAATATTTGTACTATAAAGTTATACCTTCTTAGGTTTGGTACAATCTCGACCAAAGTGGCCCTTATTATCACAATTATAGCACTTCACACATTTCATATTCTTCTTCTTGAAGGCACGTTTTCCCTTTCCGCATTGGTTCCATTTTTCCTTCTTGGATTCCTGAGGAGAGTGGTTGAATCTCTTATTATTCTTCCACTTGGGTCCACTATGATGCTTACGTTTCTTGTTCATAGCTCCATGGGATCTAAAACTAACTGTATATGCCTCAAAAGACATATTTGAGGCTTCAAAACGCTCTTCCTCCAAGATGACATGCCTTGTAGCATCTTCCATTGTCTTGATGTTCTCATTATGAGTTAGGTGCAACTTCATATGCTCCCAACTCTGGGGCAGTGAATGAATCACAACTTGTACTTATTGTTCATTAGAAAACTAATGACCAATATCACGTAACTTACTAACCATCTTAGACATTTGCCTCAGATGCTTTTGCATTGTATCATCTGGGCATTTCTTATAACAAACTTAATTGTAAATGACCTCACTTTGGTCACTGAAACACCTCCAAAATAAGTAGTCAATACTGTTGGACCCTGAACTTTTCTTGAAAGTTAGAACTATTAAATGAAAAATTTTGGCGATTATTCATGTGTAAAGAAAAGAAGAATTCTTGAATTTTAAATGAAGTAGAAAAGATAGTCATGTACAAGATGGGTTATGTGTGAAATGATGGAAGTTATAAGTGAAACTTGTTCATTAAGTATGCTTTGATGTTTTAACCATAACTTTTTCTCTAATTATCCAAATGAGATGATTCTTGATTTGGACTAAACTAGAGAAATATGGCTACAACTTATCTGATGAAATCAAGTTCTAATTTGGTCTTAAAGAATTTCAATTTTTGTATGGAATTTGAGTATAGAATAATGTTTCAGTATAAGAATAGTTTGGAAATGTTTGAGATATAACTTTCAAATTTCTGAACCAAATTGAATGATTTTACTGTCATTGTCAAGTTAAGAAAATGAGGAACATTTTTTCTAGAAGGAAGTATTATCAAATTCCTTCAATTTCCCCATGACCATTAGATAAGATGTTAGAAGTATAAGATGTTAGTTATAAAGACAAAGGAGGGTAAATATGGAAAGACTACTTAAATGAGGGGCAAAATGGGAAATACAACTAAAATTTTGTCTTGAAATAAGAAGAGGAAGAGAGGAGGTGTCATGAAAACAAAGGGGAAGAGAGAAAAAAACGTAAAGAAAGAAGAGAAGAAGGAGAAAATCGTGAAAGAAGAGAGAAAAGGAAGAAAGAAGAGGAAAAATCATCTTGCCAAGGTAAGTTTTTCTTCTTCTTCTTGCTTTGTTAGAGAAAGAGTTAGAAAGAGAAAGTGTTTATGTAGAGAATGGGTGTTGGATTGGAAGATTATGATTTAAGGAACTCAATTGACTTTTAGGGTTTCTAAGCTAGGTTTTGGGTTTTCTAACTTATATGGACTATGGGTAGGTTAGGTTTGAGTTTGATTTGTGTTGATTTTATTTGTTGTAATTTTGAAGTTTTAGGGATTTTGTAAAATTGGGAGATTTCCATTTGAATTGGAATTGAATGAGACTTTTGGTTTGTTTTAGGAAATCAAGAGTAACCTTATCCAAGAGCAAGAGGAAGGGAACAATTGAGTTTGGATTCTCAAGTGAAATAAGATGGATTTCATGTTTATAATTAAATAATGAGCCATTAAAGTTTTTTCCCAAATCAAGAGAATAAATAAAATGATTTCAAGTACTTCATAAATGTGCATATACTGTTTTAAAATGATTTAAAGAATTTTTTTTAATGTGTGTATATGCTTCATGGATTGGATTTGAATTGTTGTAAATGTGAAAAAATGCATTGAGATATATGATCATGTTATACCATTGAATTGTGTCATGACATTTTGATTTGAATGGAAAGAAGAAAAAGAACATGACAAGTATGAAATCATTTCATTTTGATGAAATGATTTTGAGCATTGCTTATGTGCTTTGTTTGGGCAAGAGAGGAACCGTTTCGTAGTCACGTGAACAACAACATAAAGCCTTCTCCTAGCTGTCCACTTGAGGCCCACGAGATCCAAAAAGTGGACTCGTTTCGTTCACGAAGTAAACTTCAGTTTCTCTGTTTTGTTCCACGGAACCCTCGAGCCATTTGATGTGCTTATGTGTTTATGAATTGTGAACAAGTTGAAAAATTCATGAATTGTATTGTTGTGATTTTGATTACATGACAAGAATTTTGAGAAACATGTGTTTTATGATTCAATAAGAATTTTTTATGAGAATGAATTTTTTGAACGATTTTTGCTTATTTCTCGGTTATAAGCATGTTTCCCACAAGTTTTTAAGCTCACCCCCACTTTCCATCACATCTTTAGGTAAAAAGAATGAGATCGAGAAATCAAGAGTCAAGCCATCATTTCGATTATGCATATTTTGTATTGGAAGTTAGATTTTGTAAAAATAAGACTTTAAGACATATGCTGAGAATTATGGGATTTTGTATCTTTTGTTATATTTCGAATTTTTGATATTGATGATGTAATATGGCTTGGAATGCCATTAAAGTTTTGTAAACATTTATCTTATGATGTTAACGGAATATGAATTGTACATGGATGATGTTAAGTAAAACTAGGTATGTTGAAAATTATCAACTTGAGATGATGAATCTTGAGCAAGAACTATTGTTATATATATATGTGAGATATTATGGAAAGGAAAGATTGGATGTTTGGTGAATGATGAGATGTTATTGAATATGAGGAGTCAAATGAATTGAGGTTGATAGTTGGATGAATTCCAATTGGAAGTTGAATTGTTATGAATGATGTAGTAATAGAAGAAGTGAAGATGGGATAAAATTTCAAGTTTTTTCTGAGGGTAAAATGTGTAATCTGACCTCCAAGGAGAAACTGAATCTATCTAGGTAGAATTAGCCAGAGTTTCCTTCATTAAAGTTGTAGCTTGTCTTTTTAGCTTTCCAACGGTATAAAGTATGCAATTTTTGGGTATCGGAGTCGAGAGATATGATCATTTGAATAGGTGATGTTGCATAGGATGTATATACCGAATAACTAGAGTATATGAAGTGATATCACACTAGAAAGAGTTGGATTTGAGAAGATTATGATAAAAAGGGATGATAGAATTAGTTTAGGATCCTTTGGAGGGGTCTTGGAGGGTGAAAATTTCATTTCACCCGAAGGTTACATAATGTGCCCGTGTAAAATCACACGGGCCGTGTGTTTCCAGGAGCACATTTTCACCGAAGGTTACACGGCCTGCCTGTGTAAAATCACACAGGCTATATGTTTTGACCCTTAAAATGATGGAATTTCATTTCAGAATCTCACAAAAGTTGTAGATCTAGAAGTCTTCTTTCCAACCGTCTAAAAACGAAGTCAATCCGACACCTGTAGTGAGAGTTATGACAATTGCTCCAAGGCATGTACAATATGAGTAAGGACATGAACACGTTGGATTCGTTTGGCTATAACTTCTTTGTCCGACCTCCGATTAAGTTGATTCTTAAAGCGATAGTTTCCTAACACATGTATCTATCTCCCTAGGAAAATTTATAGTCTTTGGTTTTGAATTCAAAAAGATTGATGGAAAGGAAGTAAGGGATCGATTGGAAGGGGCCAGATTTGGTTGTGAACACACTTTGGATTTTTAAGCGTATCTTAATCTATAGAACTCTGATTGAGTTGGTTCTTCCTTCAAAATGAACTAGAGACATAGAGCTAAAATTGCCTTTAAGAAGTCAAATTGTGATGTTGGTGATTCCGCTATGTGGGCTCGCACTATGTGTTTTGAAATGCTGTGAGAATGAGGATGAAACGATGATGGCTAAAGAGATTCCATGAAGATATCTCTACAGGTTAATACGTCCCACGTTTTTTTGAATGGTCTTCGAATGTTAGGCTTAAAAAATGAGATCCAACAAATACATACCAAATTTTCTTTGCAGTTTTAAATGTACGAAACTCTCTTATGATATCATTATCCATGCTACTTACCAACGTGATGCGAGTTAAAGAGTTATTTTTTTTCATAATTCATATACATCACGGTCCCTCTTATGTTGGATCGTATTGCCTTCCTCAGGAACTTCCATGGTTAGGTTTAATGGTTCAAGAGCCTTTTGCTTCTCCAACACATATTGGGTTTTCATATTCTAGATTTCATAATTGTCACCATTGAGTTTCTCACCCTTATTGAGTTCAGCAACAATATTCTTTGAAGTAGTAGCCATTTTTCTTTTTGTTTGAAACACTAAGTTTCTACAATAAGAAAGAAATACATATGCATATTAATGTCATATTAATCATTTATAAAGTAAATAATTCGATCACAATTGCTTATGAAATCAAAACTCCACTAATGTGTTCAATCATCATTCATACAACAATCAAATCTTAATTACCTTACTTGTTGGACCTCAATCTTTGAGTAAAAATAAGAAGTTTTCAAAAGTTGATGAGTTGATTGAAATGAAGTTATATAGCAAGAATTAAAA
>JANZLF010000222.1:28339635-28351443 GCA_026546835.1 Erythroxylum foetidum
ACCGAAGCAATCATTTTCAAAATGCCATAAAAATGAAACAAAAATAAAAAACATACACCCCAAAACAATCGGGTCTTCGGGTGTAAATCCGGGTCGACGTCAGGTCGTGTACTTCGGCTGAGCTGAGGTGGTCGTGCCGTCGTGTGGTGCGTCGAAGACTCGAGGAGGATGAAGGAGAAGGCGACGAGGAGGAGGAGCGAGCTGAGGTGAGGTCGAATCGTCAAAGCCTCGAAGGGAGAAAGCAAACCATCGGTCGAAGACTCAAAGGAGGAGGACTGGAGAAGATGTCGACGACAAGGAGATGGCGAGATACCGAGGGAGAGATCGGAGAAGAGAGGAGTAGCGGCGTGCGTGGAGAAGAAGAACCGAAGAAGAGAGAAGAAGACTCCAAAAGGAGAGGGGTAATTAGAATTTTTAGGTTAAAAACTTTCGAAAATTGCAAGTTAGTCCTTGCAATTTTCGAAAGTTATGATATTGACCGGAATTGATAGTTTCGGCCGATACCTTCCGATAAATGCCGATACGAACCGATATCCAAGGCCGGTATTGACCACCAATGTTTCATACCGTGCTCCGGCCGAAACCGGCCGAAACGGTACAAAATCCATTTCTTTGATACAAACTCTTATTGTTAATAATAATAATTAAAAAGTTATAAATATTTATTATTTTATTATTTGATGTTTATATTGTAATATTTTAAATAATTTATATTATCCTTAATTTTATATTGATATAATAATTAAATAATCTTTTTCATATTAATTATAATTATTATTGATATGTGAAAATAATATTAATAAAAAATATATTCTTATTTCAAATTTTATTATAACTTTTAAAAAGGTGATTCATATAAAATTATAAATTATATAATACAATATTATTTTACAAATTTAAAAATTACGTGCATCAAAATTAAATCAGATACCGATTCGTAACAGTGCTTCCAAGCGATGAAAACTTAAGCATCTCCAGTGATTAACAATCATCCAGCACGTATGCGGGAATCAAGACACTTCTACATTGTAAAATATGTTATTACATTACAGAACATTAACAGAAGGGCAAATCCTCTCCAATAAACAGAAAGGAGGTTGTAAAACCAAACCAGCTAAAGGAAATGTCATTCGTGATCCAAGTAGACTAAAGATCCAATCACTACAAACGTCGACGTTTTTTAGCAAGATTTTCAAAAATCTGGTGAACATCAGAAGACGTGATTGGCTTGGATGGATCAAAAGATTCCTGCATGAAAACATGGTTACATATGAATGTGAAATACTTCTCATAAGAAGATGTAACAAATGACTTAAGGCAAGCTTTAGGTCATTGAAAACCATCAAATAAAATAAGAGTAAGATATGTGACTTTTGTCAAAAGAAAATACCAAAAATGTGCGAAACTCATCCTTAAAATCTGCAATTCCATTCAGTATCTCCATCTTCTCTATATGGCCAAGATTATTCAGAAAACTCATTTCAGCACCCTCCTGCTGCTGCAATTTCTCTTCCCTCTTCCGCTTTGCCACTTTCTCATATTCAGCAATCGAGTCCTCCTTGTCAAGCAGATAACTTATTTGCTTCGTCCTGTACATATCTAAGCAATTCCTGCATCTGCAGAGAGTATCCCTCCATCCTTTGGAAAGAAACAGAGGTTTACTTTCTAAAACAGGCATATTAATTTTCAAGTCAAGTCCAA
Organism: Erythroxylum foetidum; assembly: GCA_026546835.1. Taxonomy (NCBI): domain Eukaryota; kingdom Viridiplantae; phylum Streptophyta; class Magnoliopsida; order Malpighiales; family Erythroxylaceae; genus Erythroxylum; species Erythroxylum foetidum. Next base: position 28,341,337 of record JANZLF010000222.1, read on the forward strand.
GAGCACAACTTGTGTGAGGATTGGCATCACTTATGCATTGATTTGAATCAGTCCCCTTCTCGGAACTTTCTGCCATCTCTGATGCTTTTCCAACAGAAGCATACATAATGTTGCCATTAAAAAGTGCACAGGACTTTTCAGAACTAAGTGCACAACTACTGTTCTCAAGCTTATCAGCTTCACAAGTTGAAGGAATGTCTTCCACTATATCTTTATCTTTAGTAACACTAACAACCGTATCATTACTCTGCCCAGCAACAGCCCAGATTGTCTGTGGATACAAGGTTAGGAAAGAACAAACTACTGAGCATGTCTTGCATATGAAATCCTCATAGATAGGCTCCTCTTCCTCATCTCTTGGAATCTGTTGTTTGAAGAAGTGTGTAGTTTATAAGAGACCAAAAAACAAAAACAAAAAAACAAATTTCAATGCAAAGGAGTGCCCATTAAAAGTCTAAAGAGAGCCACATTTAATCAAAATGCCAATTTTAAGCATATAACACTGCTGTCAGCAAAGTAGCGCCACGCAGTAAAGGTGAATTTCATTAAAAAATTTAAAGCAACCGATGTGCAATCATAAAGTTTAAAGAAACAACAATTCATGCTTAAGCCAAAGGTTTTTTCATTGCTACGTACAGATCAGATGTTATATACAGAATTTCTTAACTAGTTAATTTTATGCAGCTTATTTATTACAGGTTATGTATAGAAGCAAAATGTAACTTATGCATCAAAATCATAAATGAATCAAATGTATTCAAACCTCTTTTCATTCTGATAAAGTAAAGAAATCTTATCCTGAATTAAGACAGACAAAAGAAATAGTAACATATAGCCAAACCCTACTATGCTATTGGCACCAGAATATTACAACCAAAATCAGCATAAGCATGCCCGTCAGACCAGACAATGAAATCTAAAGAACCAATCTACAAAGATATGAAGAGGAAAACAGCATTCACTAGAATCACATTGCACTATAAATTGTAGCTAGTTCACTATTCAAGTAACCTTCAAAATTTTTCTTTGAAGTTTTTTGTTTAGGGCCTTCTTCAGTGGGTTGGCAAGTGGAATTGCAATGCCAAGATAATTTTCAAGGTTAAGAAATACAAGCAAGATTTCAGCAAGTCTGCACCACAGTCAAATCACTTGATACAGTTGAGTTAAAAGATATGGAATAACCATCAGATGAAGACATAGCAATAATATTGAGATCAATAGGCAACAATTTAAACCACCAACCTCATTGGATGACCCAAGACCAAGATGCTCCTCATGAAACCAGTCCTCACACATAACACACTGTATCATCTCTTCTTGTTCTTCAGCATTTGGATCAGGATAGGGCCGTTCACAAGTGCAGTACAAACCTTTGAAGTTATGATTATATGAATTCTCAACATTTTCTAGATCTTTCCTTGGAAAGAGTTTGCAAAAGATTTCCCCAAATTTAGAATTTCCACAATCACACCGAAAGTTTCTCTTTGTCCACAGCTCAACAATCTTTAGCAAATAGCAAAAGTAACATTCTCCATTAGTTTGATTAAAATATCAATGATAGCATGTCTCCAAACCATATGATTTTCATAACAATAGAAACAGTAAGGAGTTGCAAACATTAAAAAATTAAAGTATTGAATGTTAATGCACCCCAAGATGAACAGAATCTGAAATTTCAAGTCCTCGACCAATTCAAGGGAAAGACCTAGCCAACACATGTATGATTATTTACTCGCATTCGGTCACAATTTATCTGATTAGGCTCAAGCCAAAAAATAAAAAAAGGAAAGAAACCAGCTAGAATGAGATGAGGGCGTCATATTAAATAGGATATAGAAACAGATCACAAACACAAACACCGATTAGTTGCAAACTCAACAGACAATAAAAAGGATATCCATATAGAGAAGTACCTCGTGTCCATCATGGCAGGACAGGCTGCAAGCCGTGCAGACTCCAGCATTTCCATCAGGAGTGCAGGTCAGACAAGAGAAAATTGCCTGTCTCTTCATGTAGCCCATATTATAGGTGCATTCTTTGCCCTCATCTCCACCCAAAACCAAATCCGCTTCCTTCCAGTCATCAAATAATTGAATAAATCAACAGAAGTTTACTAAGAACCCAATCAACTATATCCACCTTACACAAAGAAGGAATTCTCGCAGAAGAAACAGTGGCAGTGAACTCAATGCCTTGCATGAAAGAATTATTTTGGAAGTTCAAAACTTACAATCACAACCATGTCCAATAATAATCCAACTAGAGGGAAAACTTTAATAGCTTCCGAAAACAAGGAGAAGAGAATGGTATGCATATACTCGCATTCCACCCTCACATCCGCATGCTATCCCAATTAGAAAAAACATGAAAAGGCACAAATATTATCTTCCCCAATCCTCACTAGCCGATGCCTCCAATTTCTTTTTCATTTATCCTAAACATAAGAGAACGAAGAAAAATCATAGTCATACGACAAATAAACATACTTTATATCTTCTGCCTAAAAGTTACAAAACATTTTCTGTTCTAAAATGTTCAATGTTTAATAGCTTAGGTGAAAAACCTCAATAAAGCAGCTTTTCAGATCTAGTAAGCTGTAAGAGACCTAAAGCAACGGAAACCATAACTTTTTGATATCCAAACATCGTAAATTGCCCATTCGTTAACAAGACAAGGTAACAATTAACTTTAAAAAAAAAAAGAAGGGAGGGGAGCGGGAGCGGGAGCGGGAGATTTAAAATTTGAGACCGCAACAACCCCTAAATGAAGAATTATAGAAAGAGAGAGGGATGATTACCAACTCCTCGGCTTCGACTTTGTTGAGATACTCGTCGATGGTTATGCTCTGCTCATTCTCGTCACCAAACGAATCAGTCATTTTGATGAAAAAGGAAAGCAACTGAAAGCCCACAAAATTGGAACTTTTGTTTCTGGACCTGAAATCAAAGCCATAAGAAACATGTATGAGAAAAATATTGCTCGTAAAGTAGTGGCTTCAATCTGGGGAATGTAACGAGATACCCTAGAACAGGAAACCCTAAACGAAAAGGCTTTATTCCAATACAAAAACCTGGTAGGAGGAAACGGACGTGAGATTTGATAAAACAAGAATAGCAGAAGAAAAAATGGGAGAGCTTGCGAATATTTGCTGCTGAAGGGTAAAAGGATGAATTGTGCAATTGAAACGACTGACGTTCCTAACCCAAACTCAAACCCAAACCCAAACCCAAACCAAAAACTATAAAGAAAAAGAAAAAAGAAAAGACTCGTAAAATTTCCCGCCACGACGAATTTAGAGGTACGCTAATCCATCTGATCAATTTTGGTTTTGCCTCACTAAGCTCCATTTCCATTTGTCGTGACTCTTTTAGGCTAAAATCCACTATATCCATAGTCATTCCTTATAAGTTAGTAACCTCCTTATTTCTTTTTCCCAGTGAGATTTTTGAAACTCAAATCGGACTGGCCGATTCGACTGGTTTGATCAATGACTGATCAGCTATTTTATCCGGTTAACTCTTAAAAACTAATCTTTAATTGGACCAATACGAACTAATAAAAATCGATCAATTGATCAATCAAACTGGTGGTCGAACCGATTGGTCACTGGTTAAATGATTTTGTTATTTTTTTGTTTTTTTCCTAAAACACATCACATTTTTATTTATATTTATTTATATTATTTGAACCGGTCAAATGAATTTTTTATTTATATTATTTGGTATATTTTTTATTTTTTTAATATTACTAATATTATATATAATTAAATATAATTATTGCGTAATTATAACGTCACACCTATTCGACCGGTGATCGAACCGATCGAACCAATCGAATCAGTGACCAATAAAGCCTCCAATTCGAAGTCCGATCCAAGTTTTAAAACCTTGCTTAAAACAATAGGCAGCACTCAAAGACCATCCTTTTCTTTCATTATGTAAACATCCTCCGTCCTACTTTGGCACTAAACTTTATGTTTAATGGTTCCTACCCTTTGCTCTAACTGTTAATGCTTCCATTAACTTTCTAATAAGTGGTACACACTTTTTGTACAACAATCTTCTTGTGGTGATTGGCAATCCTAAGTTTTTTTGACCTATAACTCAGTTATATTTGCTAGCCAGGTGAAAATTTGATATGCACTTTCTAAAAAAATAATGTAGCTTTTCTGTTTGTTTATAAACAAACCAGAAAGTTCCTTAAACATTTGAAGAGATATCACGAGATTGTAAGATAATTTATCATGTGCTTGCTTTTGAGAATAATAATAATCATCTGCAAGGATAAGGTAGGAGATTCTCATGTTCCTGCACTTCCTGTAGAATTAGAAAGTTAAATCCTGCCCGCACGGGTAGCTTGATTGACAATCTAGTATAGTAAATTTGGACAAAGACCTGGGTTTAATTCCTGTCAATGGGAGTGCAAGGGCCGCTCTGCTAGGGGGTCGATCGAGATAAATCGTGATTTAACCCCCTCACAACTTGGTTGGGCCTGGGTGTGGGGGCAGCTGGGGTGACTGATTCCACCTTTTGGGACAAGAAAGTTAAATCTTAGCCCGCACGGATAATTCGGTTGGCAATCTAGCAGAGTGAATTGGGACAAGACCTGAGTTCGATTTTCGACAACGGGAGTGCAAGGGTCGCTCTGCTAAGTGGTGGACCGAGATAAACTATGATTTACCCCCCTCACAACCTGGTCGGACACAACTGGAGTGGCTGATTCCACCTTTTGAGACAAGAAAGTTAAATCCTAGTCCATGTTATGTACAAACAACCTAGAGAGGACTTCTATACATAACACAAATAGGTAAGCTGCCTGATTGCTTTCCTACCCAGATGGCTCACCATCCACTAGTATTGAATAAGAAGGGGAGGTTATGAACATAAGTAGTAAGTTCTTAAACTTCGTAGTGAAATTAAACACCTTTAGGACCTGTTCAATAAAGAGCTAACTAATTGAGTCATAGGCTTTACGTAAGTCTATTTTAATTGCATAATCCCTCGATGAACTCTTCCTGGAATAACCTTTAAACAATTCCTAGAATAAAAGGATATTATCACCTATGTGTCTCCCGTCCAAAAAAATAGCCTAAACAGGATTAATAATGGAGCTTATTGCTTTCTTCATTCTCTTAGCTAACAACTTGGCAATAATTTTATAAAGGAAACTGCAATAAGAGATGGGTTTGAAATCTCGAAAGGAACTTGGATTAAGGATTTTGTTAAAAAGTGTTATAATGAAAACTTTTGATCTCGCAAGTATACAGATTGTAACTTATAGTACAAAAGGTATTATTCTCACAAGGACTAATTAGACACCTAAAAACTTAAATAAAATTTTGTCTAAGGTACTAAAGATTGATTTGAATTAAAATAAACAATTGAATTTGAAATAACTAATAAAAAGAAAAAAGTAAACAATTGAGCTGCCAAAAAAGTAAAGTTGACCAAAGTTAGAGGCTTATGAATTATTCAATCCTTGTATTGTTTCCCCTTTTTCTTATTAATCCAATTATGCTAGATCCTAGATATCCTAAGGTTTTAATTACCCTCTTGTAAGATTAATTAGATAATCCTAATTGAATTTGATAATAGTGGAATTGTAATCTCTCCATTCACAAAACTACTCCTAGCTATTCAATTAAATTTAAAGTAATCTTAAGGACAATTAATTTCACAATTAAGATCTCTCTTCAATTGTTAACTAACTGATAATTGTAGGTCAATTAAGCTACTAACTCTCGTTGCACACCATAACACATATGACTTGATTCACTCTCTTGATTTATTACCAAGCATAAACATAACAAGTATCACAAAGCATTGATATATATATTAAATTCAACAAAATAATTGAAAAATAATCCCCAATATAAGTTTAGAAACCCATAATTATGTTGAAAATCATAAAAATCCAAATCAGCATCCAAAACAATAGAAGAAATAATGGGAAAAGAAAAAAAAACAACTGGAGTCTTCATTTGGAAAATTGGAATTCTCTAAAGCTCTTTTGATGACTCCTCTTGATCTTCTTTTGATTTGGTGACCGCTACGCTTTTTCATGTTTTTCTTATTCTTAAATGGTTCTTAAGGCTTCTAGGGATGTTTTTAAGATTTTTCCACTTTATTTGGTTCCAAAAATAATCCCAAAATTTCAAGAATACAAAAAACTCATGAGTTGTAAAAGCTGAAATTTGCTCTTTGTCATGTCTGCCACGAACATGAGGGTGTCACAATCTTGACCTACATTATTTCATGCTTACAATTCTTCTCTTCTCTTCAATTTCCTGTTTCTAAAATGTCATAAACACATCAAACACCCCTTGCTTTAAACCAATCAAACACTTAGAACACATACAAATATTAACAAGAGCATAATTATAAGCTTATACACGTGATAATCATATAAGAAAATACTTAAAAACACATTTAAACACTTCCAAAAACATACTATAATCTACATGTATCAGATTTAGGAAAAAGATATATGAAAGTTTAATTTATTTCTTTAAGAAACTTACCTTATTCACATATTTTCATTGATCATTATATCTTAATCATAGGCTAGATTTTTTCAAAAAAAATCCCATTCAACCTATTATGGACTGGGGCCTTTTAAGGGTTCATTTTAAAGCCTATTTACTTAATCTCTTTTGGTTCAAAAGGTGAGGGTAGGAGTTGAAAAATTTCATTTGGAGACTGAAGAGAAATAAAGGACCTTAATATCTGTCTAGAGGGATTGCTCATTGCTTATGTACCAAGGGACTCCTTGAAGAATGAGTAAGTCATGTCTTTGAGATGTGATTAAGTGGAGCTATGAAACCCATTATGGTTGAGCAAGGAATTGATCATGTTGTAGTTTCTTCTTACTAGGATGGAATTATGAAAGTATCTCGTATTCTTATCTACTCCTTTCATCCATAATGCTTTATCACTTTGTTTTAACAATGAATTGTGGTTATACAAGGCTTTATAATATCTTTTAATGGCCCATTTTATCCACTAAGCATCACTAAGGTGCTTATATACTTCACTTTTATATTTTCCATGGGACCCTTAGTTTTCTTCACCTGCTTTAAAGTGTTAGAGCAATGATCCTTCTTTAGGTACTTCAGTTCTTCTTTGATACATGCCAACTTATTAACACAAGTACAGGCTTCATATCCCTTTATTCCCCTATCTATTCCTTTTTTAATAGCATTTATAAATTTTTTATGCTCTACTAAGAAAGTGTAAAATCTGAAGAGGTATCAAGTTACCATATGTGTCAAATTAATACAAAACTCTTAACCTATTATTAATAAGTGAATACATAAGGTGAAATAGATATGATCACAAAAGCAACGAAGATGAAGAAAAAAGAAATAGTAAAATTGATTTCTATAGCAGTTTATATCTTATCAAAAGTTTTACATCTACTTCTCAAGTTTCTAATTTGAGGTTTATTAATTCCCTAAAGATATTCTCACAAACAAAATTTGCAAGTTAAAGAATTTAGTGCAAATAAGTTTAAAAGTAAGAGATATTACCTCTCCTATACTTAAGGGGCCATTTGATTTCATTTTTATTTTTCTATTTTTCTAGTTTTGTTTTTAGTTTCTTTTTAAAATAAAAATAAAAACTTGTTTGGGTATTATTATCAATGTAATTTTGTTTTATTACTAATAATAATTTCATGCTAGATAAATTTTAAAAATAAATTAATGTTTATGAATTAATTAATTAATTAAATTTATTAAAAACCTCTTATATAACATTTATTAATATATTATCAAATAAAAATTATTATATTTTATTAAAATAAAATATTTATTTAATTATAAATTTTATTTATTAAAGAAAATTTATTAAAATATATATTTTTAATTAATTTAAATTTAAAAGGTATTCACTAAGTAATTATTAATTAAACTAAAATTATTTTTTAAATTAAATTTATTTTAAATTATTAAATTATTAATTTAAATTGTTAATAATTCTTATTCATAATTAATGTTAAGTAATTAAAGAATATATATTTAGTTTATGGTAAATCATATTATGAAGGAAGAAACGAAAAGCAAAACCTACTTTTTATAATTTTTATAAGTTAAGAAAATTAGAAGAAACTAAAACCAAAAACTCAAACAAACAAGTTATTTTATTGAGTTAAAAACTAGAATAGAAATAAACAAGCATTATTAAATATTAATAAATGGATTAGAAAATCCTCATGCTTCCTTTTTATACACTCCACCACATTGTTCACCATATAGGTTAGCTCTTTAGCTCCCTTTTTACTTCTCACTCCTTCCCCTGTTTGGTCCACTCTATTCGTGCTACCCACCCCCTCTTTATTGAATCACCCATCCTTTACTTTGCCTCCTTCTTGTGTGTGCCTATTTGACTATTAGATCTTTATAGTCCTTTCCTTTGTAAACCTTTCATGCCTTCCCCTAAGTTACCGTTTCTCTAATAGTTTTTTGAAAAAGTCACTTGTTTTCCTACAATTGTTTTTTGCCTATTTCAAGTTTAGACCTTCATTTTATATCCTACAAGATCCTAAGCAATGAAAAATTTGGCATTTCCACCCTCTTCTCTTTTAGGCGCTCTCAATTACTGCCTTCGGAAACCTTGTTAATCTTCCTACCCCTTATATAAGATGTAATCCACTATTGATGGAATTAACGCAAGATCTAAGCCATCGATCAATAATTCCAAGAACATCAATGTCATAATAAATTTGCTACAAATGGTGCATGAAAACAATGGTGATTCTTTGAAATCCGACCCTTTATAGACACTTGAGGTGGAGAAAAGTAGTGGCAAGGATGGAGCAAGGTATTGGTGCATGTTTCTTTATAGGTAGAGTCTCCTTTTCCCTATCATTAAACTTTGAAATATTGGAAGAGAAGCGCAAGTAAAGAGATACTCTTAATGAAGGAAAACTTTATTTTATTCAAATTTGATAGTACCATCCATGCAAATGAACTCATAGCCTTCTTTTCTTATAATTTTAGAAGTCATGGATCTTCCTTGAAAATATCAAGTGCACAAATTTCCTTATATAGATTAACTTATATAGTGTTCCCCTAGAATAATAGTCTACTAAAGGACTTAATATGTTTGCAAGTTTCATAGGCAAGCCTATAAGTATGGATGTAAATATTGCTCAAGTAAGTAAAGTGAAATACCTGAGGCTATTTGTGAGTGTTAAAATTAGGAAAGAACTTCTAAATACCATCCCCATTCAAGACTTAGAGAATGGGATAAACTCTTTGAGGATATTGTATGCAAATATTTCTCAAATAAGTACAATGGAATATATGAAGCTATATATGAGTGCTGATATTGGGAAAGAACTTCCAGATACCATCCTTATATTAGACTTAAGAAAGGGATATACTCGTTGAAGATATTGTTAAGGTTGCCTACTAATGTAAACTATCTTCGAAGGAGTAAGGGAAATATTAAAGAGTTATAGTTAGGAGATTTACCAAGGGTGACTATGTAGAACTGATGAGCTTGGGCACAGAGAATGAAAAATGCCAATAATAGAAACCCCAATGTTCAAATTCAGGAAATTTTTATTGAAAGGAACACTAAAATGGTGCTAGAGGATAGTGGAACTCCAACCTGAAATAACAAAATTAAGCAAATAAAGAAGCTGACTCAAAGAATCCTAGTAGTCATGGAAAGAAAGTTATGTATCAAGTTAAAGAGGCACTATTCCTAAAGAATCCTAGTAGTCATGGAAAGAAAGTTATGTATCAAGTTAAAGAGGCACTATTCCTAACTAATCCTTCTACAGCTAATGCTATCCTCAAACAAAATAACGAGTTTAGGTATGATTATAGAAAATTATAGAGAAAAAAATAGGTTCAAGGGACCTAAACAACCTTTAATTGTTCTAATAATCTCCTGGAATATAAGAGGGATAAACAATCCCTCTTAAAAAAAGTTAAAGGATTTCATTTTCAATAATAACATGTGATGAATGACATCCTAAAAACCAACTTAATCTTAGAAAAGTCCTTCAACTAGAAGCGTTTAGTGTTGGACCAATGGTGGTTGACAAATTAAATCCCATTTATGTTTTGATAATAATAAAATGTATAGAATTGGTTAA
>JANZLF010000222.1:28351543-28377111 GCA_026546835.1 Erythroxylum foetidum
GAGTTCGCACTAAACTAAAAAGTGTGCAATAAAGTGGTTTGTAAAATCCTAAGTGGGAGCTTAGGTAGAGGACGTAGGTCTCAGCACCGAACCTCTATAAAAACAGTGTTTGCTCTTCTTCCTTATTCTCCACATTTAAATTTGTTTAATTTATTTTTGTGTAGAATTAACTTCTGAATTTTTGTAGAACTTTGCTAAAAGCTTTAAAAATCTATTCAACCCCCCTTCTAGATCATTTACATTTAGGAGAAAATTGGACTTTGCTCTCCAATCATTAACGTCACTGTTATGGGAAAGTGGTGATTGCTTTTGATAATACTCTAGTCAAGGTCCAGAAGTTACTAGCCATTGATCAGTAAATGCATTTGGAGTTGTTCTTCTTTAAGGCTCAAAGAAATGTATTAATCTTTTTTCTTTTTATGGCTCAAATTATACTTTTTAGAGGAGATCACTTTGGAAAAACTACAAGAAATTCACACTCAAGTTAAGGATCCATGGTTGATACTAAGGGGCATTCAACAATACTCTTCATTTTTCTAAAGCTAAAAGGAATGTCAGATTGAAGAAATTCACTACTAACTTCTAGGGATATGCAGGGAATATAGGAGTCATTGACCTGAAATTTGAAGGATCAACTTTCACTTGGAGTAATAAGCTAACTAAGTGTCATATAAAAAAGAGATTAGATAAAGCCTTGGTAAATGGAGACTAATTTACACACTTTATTATCAAACATGTTTTGAATTGTGATCTCTCGATCTATTAAAACTCTTTCTAACTATCTAATTGGATTTGAAGCTATCCTAAGGGTAACTAATAAACAATTAAGATCCCTCTTCAATTTCCTATTAATTTGATGTTTATCAGTCTAGTATGATACTATCTCTTGCTATACATCACAACATAGATAATTCAATCTAACCTCTCGATTCATATCAAATATAAAACAATAAACACCACAAAGTATTTCTCTGTTAAATCAAAAAGATAAAGTTTAATAAATAATTCAAGGGATATCCCCAAAATAAGTTTAGCAATCTATAACTAAAACTATAAATCTTAATTGATTCATTATTAAAATTCAAGAATCATAAGGAAAGGAAAGAAAATAATAGAAGGTTGAATTCTATATGCCTTCTTTTTTTTGTCCTTAAACTGGAAAAGTCTGCAACTTTTTTTCTTCTAGAATTTTCTCTCTTTGATTTATTCGTTTTTGTTTCCAACCACCTATTTTCATGTTTTTCTTTTCCTTTTATAGTTCTCGATTCTGCTAGGGTTCTTTCTAGTGTTTCCACATTTGTTTCTGTTCCAAGAATAGCCCTAAATCACCAAAAAAATACAAAAATCTTGCGACTTAGAATTTTGGAATTTGCACTATCATAAATGATGCATAATCAACTCACTACTTATGCACTCTTTATCACGATTGTTCAAATACAAATGTTCATGATAAGAGTCTTCATCTCTCTATCACGAATTGCTACACGATTGTACATGATTGCTCTCTTCGTCTAACTTATTTGTTATCTTTTCTTGAAATTTCCTATCTTCACTCATCAACCAAACACATTAAATATCCCCTAAAACATGCAATAAATTTAAAATCTTGGCCTAAATCAATAATAATCAAACAAAACATCTAAACATATGATTTTCACTCAAGAAAACACCTAAAAGCACACTTTATAGCCTATAAAACACACTATGATTTATCTTGTTGTTTAGCCTCTTAAACTTTAGAAACCTTTTCTTTTTGTGCTAATCATATTACAAGCCGTTAACATAACAAAATGTCTTATATAAGCCTTAAAGATAGTGGAGCATTTCTAATTGTTGATTTTTATCGATGAATAAGAGCATAAGTATGGGGGTGTGTATATATGTAGGTTAATTATAATTGGTGGAATGTGATTTTTTATCCTTTGATAAGTTCCATCATTGATGTAATTCCTTTATATTTTTGTTTTTATAGAAAAATAAAAAGAAACAGGAATAAAAGAAAAGAAGTATCGAGGGGGAAAATTATTAGCTTTGCAAAGTAATTCATGTTAGTATTTCCTCCTAAAATTGTATGGAATGGTCAATTGATTATAATGTAAATAAGGGAGAAGTTATGAAGGATCACTTCTTAATATTTTAATGTATTATTTACCATAATATTATAGTGAGTTTCTTCTATTTGTTTGTGTTTTATATGGTTTATGGTGTGAAGGCTTGAATATAAGCTGTGAAACAGAGTTTTTGCATTCATCATATCAATGGTATTGATAAGTTGTTATTCTTGATATATTTTAGCTCTATTTTGTCATCGTTTTTGTATCAAATGATGTTAAAATTACCTTTAGTTTTTGTGAATCCGGTACTACTCCTTTGATTTTGGAAATTACAGGGGTTTTGGGGAGATAATAAAACAAATATGAGGAATATGTGGTCTACTCGTCTAAAAACACACAACCCATGTAAATTTGAAGCTCAAAGTTGGAGACTCGAAAATTACATGGTCTGATCGTGTAGATTCACACGGGCCATGTCTTTTGAAGCGTGAGTGCACAATCATTGCCGAAGATTACACGGTCTTATAGTGTAGATGCACACAGACCAGGTATGACGGTTTTCCCTGACAGTTTTTCAGTGATAAGAGGCATTTTTTGGGGGATTAAAGGAGAGTTTTTTCACAAGGAGAAAGTGGGCTGAAGGAAGTCAGAAGTTGAGGAATCCAAAAGGAGGAGAAAATCAAGATTTAATGAAAAAAAAGGAAAGCTTGAAGATTGAGAAATGAAGATTTAAGAAGCCATTGGAGTTCTTTCTCCTCCCTTTTCACTCATTATTTATTTCTAATGTTCATACTTATGGTTTTACATTTTGGTTGAATTTAGTCATGAATTTGTAAATTCATTTATTCTAGGATGTTTACTTTAACTTGGAATTTATGTGTTAAACCTAATGACTTTACTTCTTAATTCATGGTTGACTTTTGTAAAGTGAATCAATTCGATGTTGATTTGATCTATCTAATGTAGGGTTTCTAATTAATTAATGATGGATGTTAAAACTGAAAGGTGATGTTTAATATCTGAACTGCTATATTAGACTTTATTGAAAGAATATCTAGAAATAGAATTCTTCATTAAGAGTACTTGAGATTAACCATTGAGTTCATTGGGTTGGGTTCAATTTTAGTCTAGGAAACTAGCTTTAAAAAAATTGGAATCAACACGTCAATAGCTTCGAAAGAATTAATTAATAAAAAAATGGGTTAATGTGCTTGGATCAGTATTTCATTTCATAAGGATGACATAAATTCTATGTTGGGATGAACTCCTAGAATATTGGTTCAAATTCTGTTTATTGTATATCGATATTTTCTTAGCAAAACAACTTTCATATTCATTTGCTTAACAAATTTAGAAAGTATAAATTCGGTATTTTGACTTAGTCCTTGTGGATCGACACTTGATTACTGCAACTAAACTCGTATACTTGCGGAATCCCTATCAAGTTTTTAGTGCCATTGTCAGGGGCTTACGTCAAATATTGAATTCTTTTGAATAAAGTTGACTAAGCTTTTCTTAATTCCACCTTATTTGTCTATTCTTTATATATAAACCTGTTTACTCTTAATTGTGTTTCTCGTGTAGCGGATAATTGAGACTTACATGCAATATACATTCATAGCCACATTTGATCCTGAGATTGTCAGAGTGTACCACAAGAGAAAGAGATAAAAGTTTGCAGACAAAAAGAAGGTGACAACTCCCGACAATGGCAATACGATGGACGAAGGAGTGGGACAACGATTATGTGACTATGCAAAGCCAAGGGTTTAAGATAATACTTTAGGAATTCGGAATCCAAGTGTGGAAACAAAAATTTTTGAGTTGAAACTAGCCCTCATCTCTATGGTACAACAATCACAATTTGGAGGGTCACCTATTGAGGATCCAAATATGATTCATCTCTGCCTTTTTCCATTCTCTCTAAGAGATAAGGCAAGCGCATGGCTTCATTCGCTTCCAGTTGGATCTATTACTATGTGGGAACAACTCTCCAGGACGTTCTTAGCCAAGTATTTTCCTCCAAGCAAAACGACTAATCTCCAAAATCAAATCTCGACATTCACGCAAAAAGATGATGAGACGTTGTATAAAGCATGGGAGCGCTATAAAGATTTACTTCGTTTGTGTCCACACCATGGCTTACCAAATTGGATGGTCCTTCATAACTTCTACAATGGATTACTCGAATCGATGAGGACATTAATCAATGCTACAGTTAGAGGAGCTATTTTGAATAAGACTTACGTTGATGCATACAATCTAATTGAAGAGATGTCTCTCCATAATTACCAATGGTCTAACGAACTAAGAGTAGTAACATGTACTCCAGGTAAGTATGAAGTGGATGCACTCATTGTACTTTCTGCTAAAGTTGAAGCCATGACCCATAGGTTAGACCGTTTGAATGTTAGTTCTGTGAGTTCTACTTCTGCTTGTGAAATTTGTGGTTTTGTTGTTTGTTAATTTTTAAGTTGGTAGTCCTTTTGCCCAAGATCAGGGTCGCCACCAAGTTCATGCCATTAACAATCTTAACCAAACACTCCAATTTGACACCCAGATTTTAACACTTATAACCCAGTTTGTAGGAATAGTCCCAATTTCTCTTGGAGGAATAACCAAAACCCCCTATTTCAGTCAAATGTTAGACCACTTCCTAGATTTCAAAGGCCTTCCAATCTGCCAGGACCTCAAAAATCGAACTTGGAAAGTATGATGGAATCCATATTACTAGCCCAAAGACAACAAGAAGAAACAATCAAGTAATTAACCTATAAGGTAGATCAATTAGCTACCCATAATAAGTTGCTTGAGAACCAAATTGCAAATTAGGCTGGTTCATCAATCACACCATTAGGAAAATTACCTAGTCATCCTGAAACCAATCCTAGGGAGCATTGTAAAACCGTCACATTAAGAAGTGCAAAATAATTGGTGGGACGTCATGATCCTAGGAATGGAGTGGTAGAAGAAGGAGTCGATGAAACTCCAAACGGAGTTGGTAGCGAGATAGAGGGAGAGAAGGAAAAGAAGAGTGATGATGATTATCCTTCTAAGGAATTAAAAAAGTCGTGCCAAAAACCTTACACTCCACCAATATCCTTTCCTCATAAAATGACCAAAGCCAAATTGGATGCTCAATTTGGGAAATTCTTAGAAGTTCTCAAAAAGCTTTGCATCAACATTCCTTTCATAGATACACTGTCTCAAATGCCTTCTTATGCTAAATTTTTAAAAGAAATGTTGTCAAAAAAAAAGTTAGAAGAGCATGAAACTGTTGCTTTGACTACTGAATGTAGTGCAGCTATTCAAAATAAACTTCCTCTAAAACTCAAAGATCCTGGGAGTTTTTCAATCCCTTTCTAGATTGGTAAAGTTGCAATTGAACGTGCTTTATGTGATTTAGGATCAAGCGTTAGTCTCATGCCATTTTCTTTGTGTAAGAAGCTTGATTTAGGAGATTTGACACTTACTACTGTTGCTTTGAAATTAGTAGATCGATATGTTAAATATTTTGTTGGTGTATTAGAAGATGTGTCAATTAAAGTAGGTGATTTGTACGTGCACGTTGATTTTGTTATTTTGGAAATGGAGGAAGACACACACACCCCTATCATCCTGGAGAGGTCATTTTTGGCAACAGTGAGATGTTAAATAGATGTGAAAAATGGCAAATTATCTTTTGAGATTGGTGAGGATTATGTTCAATTTGATTTGTCAAAGTCTACTAAATTTCTAAGCTTGTATGATGATTGTTTTAGAATTGACGTAATTGATTTTATTATAAATATCCATTTGTCTAAACAACATTCGGATGATTTTCTTGAACATTTTTTGATTACTAATGGAATACCAAGTGATGAGATTTCAGAAGTGGCCATGATTGCTAAAGCTTTAACAAATCTTCATGAGAATTACAAGTTCAAAGAAAAGCAGTTTGAAGTTTTGGAAGTGGATCAATCAATTGAAGTAAAGGCCCCTGAGGTAGAACTTAAACCCCTTCCTTCTAATTTAAGGTACGAATTTTTGGGTCCTGATTCTACTTATCCTGTGGTTGTGAATGCTACTTAAGATGTTGCTAATACTAAAAAACTAGTTCACGTATTAAGAAAGCATAGAAAAGCTATAGGTTATTCTTTAGATGACCTTAAAGGAATTCATCCTTCTGTGTGCATGCATAGAATCTTAATGTAGGATGACCATAGCCCCACCATTGAACATCAAAGGAGGTTAAACCCTAGTATACAAGAAGTGATCAAAAAGGAAATTTTGAAATTGCTTAAGGCAGGCATAATTTATCCTATATTGGATAGTAAATGGGTTAGTCCGGTCCATGTAGTTCCTAAAAAAGGAGGGATGACAGTTGTCAAAAATTAAAAAATGAACTAATTCTAACTAGGACTATCACCGGGTGGAGAATGTGCATAGATTACCATAAGTTGAATTCTGCCACTAGGAAAGATCATTTTTCCCTTCCCTTCATTGACCAGATGATAGAAAGACTTGCTAAGAACTCTCATTTTTGTTATCTTGACGGATATTTGGGTTTCTTCCAGATTTCCATTCACCCGCAGGATCAGGACAAAACCACTTTTACATGCCCATATGACACTTTTACATATAGGAGAATGTCTTTAGTCTTTGTAATGCTCCTACCACTTTCCATCGTTGTATGATGGCCATATTTTTTGATTTCATTGAAAATATAATGGAAATGTTTATGGATGATTTCTTTGTTTATGGCTTGTAATTTGATGATTGTTTGAAAAATTTGTCAAAAGTGTTGGAAAAATGCAAAGAAGCTAATTTGGTTTTGAATTGGGAAAATGTCATTTTATGGTCCAAGAGGGGATTGTATTGGGTCATTTGGTTTCAAGTAAAGGTATTCAAGTTGACATAGTAAAAGTGGAAGTAATTGAAAAATTGCCCCCTCCAACTTCAGTAAAAGGAATGAGAAGTTTTCTTAGACATGTTGGTTTTTAACAATGGTTTATTAGAGATTTTTCTAAAATAACAAAACCTCTAACACATTTACTTGTCAACGATGTATCTTTTGAGTTTAATGAGGATTGTTTGAGCGCTTATTATAGGTTGAAAGATGCTTTAGTAACAGCTTCGATTATGCGAGCACCTAATTGGGACCTTCCATTTGAAGTGATGTGCGATGCAAGTGATCATGCTTTGGGAGTTATTTTGGGACAACGAAAAGACAACAAGCCTTATGCCATCTATTATGTTAGTCGCACATTAGATGAGGCTCATATTAACTACGCTACCGCAAAAAAAGAATTTTTAGCAGTTATTTTGCTCTTGAAAAATTTTGGTCTTACCTCATTAACTCTAAGGTTATTGTCTTTACAGATCATGCAACTATTCGGCATTTATTAAAAAAGAAAGATTCCAAGCCACGTCTTATCTGATGGGTTTTATCATTGCAAGAATTTTATTTAGAGATTAAGGATAAAGCTGGTACTAAGAATATGGTAGCCAATCACCTTTCTAGGATTACTGTTCCTAGTGAAGATTGCCTACTTGATGATTCCATTCTGGGAGACCAACTGTTGGCTATATCATCTATTGCAATACCATGGTATGCAGATTTGGTTAATTACATCATTTGTGGCTTGTTCCCACTAGAGATTACTTACCAGCAGAAGAAGAAACTAATCTCTAATGCCAAATATTATGTGTAGGAAGAACCATTACTTTATAAATATTATGGAGATGGTATTTTTAGATGATGTTTGCCTAAAGATGAAGTCCAGAGTGTTCTTGACCATTGTCATTCGACAGTTTATGGCGGTTATTTTGGTCCAGATAAGACAGCCGCCAAGGTTCTCCAAGCAGGATTTTTCTGGCCTACTTTGTTTAGTGATGTGAAGTACTATATGGCTACATGTGATAATTGCCAGTTGTTAGGAAATGTATCAAGGAGAGCTGAGATGCCACAAACTGGAATATTGGAGGTTGAACTGTTTGATGTTTGGGGAATTGAATTTATGTGCCCATTTCCCAAATCTCATAACAATCTCTACATTTTAGTGGCAGTAGATTATGTTTCAAAATGGGTAGAGGCAATTGTAACTCCCACGAATGATGCTAAGGTGGTGATCAAGTTTTTGAAGAAACATATATTCACTCGCTTCGAACTTCCAAGAGCACTTTTAAGTGACAATGGTACCCATTTTCGTAATAAGCCCCTTGAGACTCTTTTTCAAAAATATGGTGTTTTTCACAGGATTACTATGCCTTATTACCCTCAAACAAGTGGGCAGGTTGAAGTTTCTAATCGAGAAATCAAGAGTATTTTAGCAAAGACAGTTGATAAGTCAAGAAAGGATTGGTCTTTAAAACTTGATGATGCTCTTTGGGCCTATCGTACAGCTTTTAAAACACCTTTAGGTACCACACCATACAAAATTATGTTCAGCAAAGCATGTCATTTACCGGTGGAATTAGAACATAAAGCCTATTGGGCTGTCAAAACTTTGAATTTTGACTTAAAATTTGTTGGTGAAAAGAGGGCAATGCAATTGAATGAGTTGGATATCTTGCGATTGGAAGCTTATGAGAGTTCTCGCCTGTACAAGGAAAAGACCAAGCTTTGGCATGATAAACACATTACCAAGAAGAGGTTCAATGATGGTGATTTAGTCTTGTTATTTAACCCTCATCTTCTTCTTTTTCTAGGAAAACTCAAGTCACGATGGTCTGGTCCATTTCAAGTTTTGCAAGTATTTCCTCATAGCACAGTCGAGGTTTGGAGTGAAGTTTCAGGAGCTTTTAAGGTTAATGTTCAGTGTTTAAAACCTTATCTTGCTGGACATCTCTTAGGTGCCATAACGACTTTGGCACTTTCTGAACCACAACAAAGCTAATGCACTTTACTGGTTTGCTCACACCATTTAATGAGCTTTGTTTATACACATTTTGTTTTAGTTATTTGTTTCCCATTTGATTTGTTTCTTTCAAGTTCGTGTAGATTATTTATATAAACAAAAAAGGGCAGTAAGTTACATGGTCTGACCGTGTATCATCACACGGACCATGTGATGCTCGGTTGTTTATTTTCATTTTCACCCGAAAGTCACATGGCCTGACCGTGTATCATCACACAGACCATATGACTCTTGGTTGCTTATTTTCATTTTCACATGAAAGTCACACGGTTTCACCGTGTCGACTAACACGAACTATGTGACGTTTCCATTCCTGCCCGACAATCACACGATCTAACCGTGTCGAGTTACACAGACCGTGTGACGTTCTTTGCCTTCCACCACCGTTCAAAAAACCCTTCCCTTTCATTTTTCTCATCTAAAATTTCATTCCTCCTTTCTCTATAAATTTCAACCCTAACAATCACATCTTCATCTTGTCCCTCCTTCATCTCCATAACTATCCATCTCCCAATCAATTCTTACCTCCATTCTCACTATTTTTCTCTTCCCTTTCAATTTTCCTCCAACCTCCTTCTTTCCTACACCTCATTCTCCGATGGGACCTAAAAGGAGTCGTGTCTCACTAGGCGAGTCTAGCACCACTTGCACTCAACCGTCTCAACCACCACGACAACTAGGTAATTCTAATCCTTTTGGTTTATCTGATATCGATGAATGAGCTAGGTATGAAAGATTGAAAAATAGGCCTTTAATTACAACTAGGTATTATGATGAGGGCACTTTGAGTGACTTGGATTTATTAGCTGATATTTATAGATTGTTTGGTGCAATTGGTTTGTAAATTTTTTTGGATGTTAGATGTTCAACATATTCGAACATAACCCTAGAATTTTTTAGTACAATTTCTATTGAAGTTACTCACAGGCGTGATTGTTTAGCGGGCAAGATTTTCTTTCAACTTTTAGGAAGCTGACATACTTTAACCCTAGATGAATTCAATGCCATTTACTCCTTTCCAATCGGGTTATATATTATTCATTGTAGGATACCCCCAAGCTTCGACTGATTTCATTTTTGGTCTACCATTGCTAATGGCCCGTCATATAACCCTAGAATATTGGTTCAAATTATGTGGATCGACACTTTATTTCTGCAACTAAACCCGTATACTTGCGGAATCCTTATCAGTACCCAAATTTGAATGAATGTTAATTTTTATGTTTGATACTCCCTTGAGTGTTTTTCTTACTTCACTAGTTTTGATGGCTTTTAAACTATATGATCTAGATACTTCTCACCTTAAACTTTAGCCCCATTACAACCTTGAAAAGTCCTATGATTTATAATTATGTATATGAATCCTTAATGGTAGAGAATTGAATGATTTGTAAAGTTGTGGAATGTCTTGACTATGAAAGGTGTTTGAGTGTAACTGTATATTTACTTATTTTTAAACAAAACTTGTTAAAGTCTACTCTTAGATTGCTTAGTTTTTGAAGGGAATGGTTATTGATTCATTATTAGTAAAATTATTGAATGTTTAAGTTTTTCCATGATTTTGAAAGTTTTTCCTCTTTTCTTATGACTATCTAATTTTGGTAAATATAAAAAAAGCGGAAGTGATTTTCTTTTAATTTTGATTTTTAGTTTTGCATGACGGCTATCAAAAGCTAAGTATGGGGAAACTTGATAAGTGCTTAATTATTAATATATATTCCCTAATTCTTAGTGATTAATATTATACTTCACTTAAGATACTTATATTGGTTCATATTTTTCTTTAGGTATAAGTTAGAGGAACAAGAACCAAAATGAGCTAAATTTGCATCCTTAGAGCCTCTCTATCAATGTTTGATCTTATTTACCCTTATGGAGCCAAAAGGAGATGAATTAGGGTAAAGACGAGACAAATAATGGAAGAAATGAAGTTACTGTGGCGTATACAATCATGTATGAGAATATGTAACTCAATGGAAATGTGTACAAGCTTGAAGACATTTCAAGTAACCTTGAGAGCTACACGCCCATATGAAGACTTACACGACTTTGTAAGTTGGTCTAAAATCATGTAACTCAATGATTTTTGCCAAATTAATATACATGGTCACTTACACAGCCGTGTAGCAGACCAAGTATAAGCAAACAACTTGAATTTTGCAGTATAAAAGGGCATTCAAGTGGTAAAAAAGGGTATAAAGACATTATAGACTCAAAAGGTGGTAGATTCCTTTCCCTTTGAAGAGATATGAGGAGTTAAGCTTCATCTTTTTAGTTCAAATGGAATTTCGAGGCCGATAAACATGTTTAAGCATTGGTTAATCTAATGATGTTAGTCTTAACTCTCTTTTAGGATTAACTATGTTATTTTATGTTTAATGTTTTGGATTTATGTATGAACGATCTAGATAGGCCAACTAGATTATTCATATATAAATTCAGAGCCAAAATCTAGATTGGAATACGTAATCATTATAACTCTAATTCACTAGGGTAAATTATTGGTCACATATTATTAGGGATAACAAAGCATAGGTTAAATGTCCCAGAGTTATGTGGTTGTTCTTGACAAGTTTTATAATATATAAAACTCTGAATACCATAAGTATACAGATTGTATCTCACAGTGTTAAGGGTATCATTCTCACGAGGATTATAGGACACCTAAAACCTTAAATAGAATTTTGTCTAAGGTATTAAAAGTTGATATGAATGAAAATAAATAATTGAAATTAAAATAATAACAAAACAAAAAAAGTAAGGAATTGAAAAATTGAGTTGCTAATGAATTTGAGGTTAATCAAACTTAAAGATTTAGGAACTATTCTATCCTTATTTTGTTTCCCCTTTACCTTGTTGATTCAATTTATATTTGATCCTTGATATCCTAAAGTTTTGATTGCCTTCTCTCAAGATCTAATCAATTAACTTTAATTGAATTAGAAAATTATAGAGTTGTCAGCTCTTGATTCATAAAACTATTCGTAATTTGTCCAATTAGATTTAAGGCAATCCTATGATTAATTAAGTTCCCAATTAAGATCTCTTTTTATTTGTTCATTATTATAATAAATATAGGTCTATTAAGTCACCAAATATTTTTGTGCACCTTAACACACGTAACTTGATTAACCATCTCAAATTATTACCAAGTATATACGTAATAATTATCATAAACATTCTTAGATGTATTGAATTCAACAACAATAAAGTTCAACAAAATATTTCAAGAATAATCACTAATATGGATTTAGAAACCCATAATCATGTTAAACATCTTAGAAATCCAAATAAACATTCAATAAAATGAAAGAAATAAAGGGAAAATAATAAAAACTTATTGAAGTATTGATATGGAATTTTGGAAATTCTTTAAAGCTCCTATTGATGTCTCCTCTTGCTCTACTTTTGTTTGGGTGGCTTTTACGTTTTTTTTTCATGTGTTTCTTGCCTTAAAATAGTTCTTAAGGCTTCTACAGTTCTTTCAAGTGTTTTCCCACTTAATTTTTGTTTAAAAAATAACCTCAAAATGTCAAAAATACAAAATAACTCGTGAGTTGGAAAAGCTAAAAATCGTTGGAATTTGCTATCTGTCGAGACTGTGACTTGGTTGCATGCATCCAATTCTTCTCTTTTCTTCAATTTTGTATTTTCATAAACTCACAAACACATTAAACACCCCTTGAAACATAAAATTAAGGTCAAATTCTTGCTTTAAACCACTCAAAAAATTGAAACACATACAAACACTATCAATAGCACAATTTTAAGCCTATACATATGATAATCATGTAAGAAACACTTAAAAACACACTTAAACACCTATAAAAGCATACTATGATATACACCTATCAATATCCTCAAAATTAAACCTTTTCTTTTTCTCAAGCAAAACTTATTGCATAAACAAACAAAACACATAAATATATAAACACACAATCATATAACAATATAATAATGATAAAATGACATCAAATCTCATGGAATGAACTTAAAGTAAAAAATCAATCACTAAAAAATGCCAACATTCTAACTTATTCCTTTCATGTTTAAGTGATTTGATTTGAATATATATATCAATCAAAACATTAACACATTATTCATATACCTATGGTACTTGTAAGCAGACATTTATTACTATTAGGCAATCAAAAAGGCAAACTATCTCTAAGTATCTTTTCATAAAAATTCTTGCTATTTGAAAAAGATCAGCAGGTTTTATTTATTTTAACACCATTTTTTTAAATTTTGTTTAACGATAACCTAGTCTTTTAATAGGAAGGCAAACATCTTGTTATGAATGTCCCCCGATTATGCAACTAGGTCATGTTTTTTATTTAGCTTGGTTGGAGTGTCATTCTGGCCTTTTGATGTGAAGATAAACATTTTGCCATGAATGCCCCTGGTCACTTAGCTATTCACAACTCTCAACTGGCTACCAACCCTATTCTTAACCCAATATTCTTAAAAAATGCTAGCGGAATAGTGATTTTATTTAACATTTTTCTTTTTCTTTTTACAATTTCTAAGCCTACCTTATTTCTTCTTAGTCAATCATTTTCATGAAAGGATACTAACGATGCTAACCAATTTAATTGAACATAATTATAAATTTATATGAACAAGAGTCCTAATGTGAATGAATAAGTGTCATATCCGAATTAACATGCATAATTACCCTAAAAACACTTAAAACACAAAATAAGCAAATTACTATGTTTTTACAATTTAAATGGCCATGTTCAAAGCTAAACTATTTCTATTAAATTCATGCCATTGACAATTTCACACAATGCTTATATCATGCAATAAAAATTTCACACAATACTAAGCTAATGAAAAAACTAATACAATAAAAATGCAAAATTCACACACAATTGATATGCAATTGCATATACATCCACACACTTGAACAACACATTATCTTCAATGTGAGAAATAAAATAATAAAAAGAAAATAAATAACAATAAAAAAAAGTTAGAGCAAGAATAGTTAGGTGATTAAGGCAGTGATGGTGTTGACGTTGGAATTTGGGAACACTCTATACCATAAAGATCCATCAATTCATTCCCTACAAAATAAACGTAAAAAATAAAAATAACAAAGTATCAACAAAATAAACTGAAAATAAAAAAAATAAAAATCCTAATTCTTTGGTTGCTTCCCAAGTAACGCTTGTTTAACATCATTAACTTGACATACTCTGCCTTCTACCCTAACTTGGGTCTATAGTGAGTGGTTTGGTTCCACCTGTTTCTCCATATGGCAGTTTAGGAGCTTGTAAATAAGCGACATGTTGTAAGATAATGAAAAGGATATAATTGATCAAAGTAAGAAATCTAAGTAAGTTTAGTAATGCTCTTTTTCATAAAAAATTGCCAATAACATAAGGAATGATGAAACTATCTAAATCTTCAATTATACCCAATAGTTTGTATTATGGGAGGCAAAAACTATTCTTACTTAAAGAGATTACCAATACTTCATTAATAGTTTCCAAAATTGACTCTCTCTCTTCTTAAAAAATTCAACTAAATCAATTCTCATAAATGAACTACCCTCCTTATAACTCTTTAATATCTTATTCATATTGAATTCCATTTATTCATCACCAATTCGAAGGATGCGGTTGCCTTCATAGACATCTACCAAAGCTCTTCCAGTGTTTAGAAAGGGTTTACCAAGAATTAGTTGACATTTTTTATCCTCTTCAGAGTCTAGCATGACGAAATCTATATAAATGATAAACTTGTCCACTTTTATAGGCACATCCTTTACCACATCAAACGGTTTCTTTATCGATTGATCCATCAACTAAATAAGCATGGTAGTTGGGTTCACATTTCCTTACCCCAATTTCATAAAAATTGACAAAGAAATAAGATCAATACTTGTACCTAATTCATATAAGCATTTAGAAAATTCTAAATTACCATCTACACAAGGTATATTACAACTCTCTGGATCTTTCAACTTTGAGGGCATGCAGTTGGTAGTTATGGAGCTACAGATTTATATCATGGAGATCGTTTGATTGTCATCCCAAGTCTACTTGCTTGATAAGATGACTTTGAGAAATTTCACATACTTGGGCATGTGTTCCAAAGCCTCCACAAAAGACAAGTTAATTTATAACATTTACGGCTTTTCCAAGAACTTTACAAATTATGCATTCATTTTATTATTCAAAAGTCTTTGTGAGAATGGAATTTTTTGTGAGCATGGTAGAGGAGGAATATAAGGAGGGTCCTCATTCTTCTATTCATCCTTTTTTTTACTTCTCTTATTCTTTTACAAGGTGGAGTTCAACTTGTTTTTTTTTATTGTTCTTTTAACTCTTTCCCACTCCTAAGGGTGATAGCCTTACGTTGTTCCCTTAGATTTGCTTATGTGTTGCTTAAGAGAATTCCCACACTTTTTGTAGACAATGCATTGGCTAACTGACCCATTTGAACATCCAGATTATAGATGGAAGAAGCATAATTCTTTTCTATTTGATCAAAATTTTCTTCCATCCTCTTATGGGTCTCATTTTGGCTTGTGAATATGAATTTAGTGCACCCATTAACTTATACATCTTTGACTCTAATGAGCCAAAATTGTCTTATTGAAATCCCGATAAGCCTTAATTTCTCAATTGAGTTCCTACATTGTTAGACCAAGAGAAATTTGAGTGGTTTTCCACCTAGGATTATACATGTTTGAATAAGGATTACCTCCCCAACCATATTATGCTCCCATGAAGTTAAACTACTTCACGTCTTTGTTTTCCACAGGAAGCAATTAGCTATGATATGGCTCTCTTGTTGCATAACTTGCATCTGTGCTAAACTATTAGTGGAGAGGAAGAGGTGGCTTTTAGGCTGTTCTTTAACTCTAACCATTTCCGTCTTCAATCTTCATTTCTAGAGCGTTAGTGGATTATCATTCATATAACTTGGTATTGTTTCCAGTATTTTATCTACATTATCCCCACTTCAAATCTAAATATGAATACATATTCTTTTTTTCATAAGTGAATTTTCTAATCCTAACTTCCTTATGTTATAGTAGCCTAATATTGAATTCTCCATAAAAATTCCACCAATGATGATTTTTACTTATGTACTCTACCATTAGAAACCTTAATTTTGTGGAGACACTATAATAGAGGCATTTTTAGTTTAAGGAGAAAGATACTCAAATTTTTAACTGCTAACGAGTCCCCTACCACTTTGCTCTAAGATAATTTGTTAACCACTTGATGTAAAATGACACTTAGATGAGAATATTTCAATGAGCTATCTTGAGATTTAACTAAAAAGATGGCAAAATGCCAACAAGTTCAGATAGAGAAGGCAAACGAGAAGGAGGAAATAAAGGAAAGTTGGGAGTTTTAAAGGACAAAGCTTGAGTTTTTGGGTTAGAATGATAAGAGGAAGGGCAATGTGAGGGTAAAAGGAATCATATGTTTTTTTAAGTTTGTCATCCATTTATAGAATTACAATGATGTCATATTTAAACTTAAGAACTATAATATTGCATCATTTTAATTCAAAACTAAAGAACAAACTAACGAAATATGATATAGGGGTTATATAATAACAAAACCATAATATAAAAGAAAAAATGATAGTTTTCTTATGAGAACAAAAAAAATAGAAAATTTCAATGTATTTAACCTTGAAAGAATTATTTTAGAGATATTGTGCCTAATTATAGATGTTATAAAACTTGAGTTTTAGATGCTTAACATTTTTGCAATGCATATTACATTAAAAAAAAGCATGTTCAAGAATAAATGTCCAACAAACCATTAAGTGTTTAAACAAAGTAAAGTGAAGCTTGGTAATTTATGATCAATTAAAATTTTAGGTATTGTATGAGGATGATTTACTCAAATATTTCTTTTAAATATTGAGTTTTAGGTTACATAATTATGAAGATGAATCAATAGAGATGCACTAAATTAACTTGGACAAGATTGACCACTAACTAAACAAAAGGAAATAACTTTTTTTAAAATAATAGAGTAGCTATGATTCAAAACTCAAATCAATATTTTAAAAATGAAACTGGAGGTTAAACTAGTAAGACAATGTCATAAAATTGGTCAAAGATTTCATAAAATTGAAGAATTTGAAATAAAATTGAAGCAGATTACACTTACCCATAAAAAAAGTTGAAGTTTCATTGAAAATGAGACCGTTAAATGGAAATTAATGAGTTTATTTTAGATTATAAAAATTGATTAGTTAAAAATTAACCAATTAATTACCAATTGATTTTTTTAAATTAAAATAAAATTGTATCTCCAACTATGGTAATTTTTACTTACAAATACAAAAAATTTTCCTTAGAAATTAACTTAGTACATAGAAACCTCGATAGCCCAAATATACAATTTTAACAAAGCTATGAGTGTCACTGTTTTCTTGCCAGGTGTCCACATGTTTATGATTTAGCACTTAGTGGGAGGAGTCATAGATATTTTTGGAGTTTTCTTCTTCCTTTTAGATAGTAGATTATCTTCTCTTCTGTAGTTGGTTCTACTAATAATTTAGCTAGAAGAAGGTATGTGTTTTGTTTTGGGTTTTATTCTTAACTTGATGTTAAAGTTTTGTTCCAGACTCCATCTTTATTCTACATTTCAATCATTGTTCCTTCTCTGCTAAAATGTGATTAGGATACTCTATGTTCTGATTTCTCCATTTTACTATAATGGTTCTTCTTATATGTAAAGAAGATTTTCACTTGCAAGATAAGGAAGATTCCTTCTTGCTCTGATTGTTATACTGCATTGGATGTGTAACGTTTGTGATTATAAGTTCATTGTTGCTTCCTTAGATATGGTACTCCATTGATGTTTTTTCTTGCTTAGTGTTGTGAAATCTTCTATCGTTCCATTCCTTCCAGATTTCATAAATCAGTAGGTTTGTGGATATCTTGACTACTATTAGGTCATTGTGATAGTTGTTTAGTGTTAAAAACCAATTGATTATGTCTTTCATTATAGAGGGCCTGGAAGTTTGGCTAAATCTTTGTAATATTCTATCTCATATGCTTATAGTATATGCACATAACAAGTTTATATGATATCTTGATTCATTGTGTGAATCATAGAGTAAATAACCTTCTTAAGCCACCTAATTTGTTTTCCTCATGTAGGTAGCCCATTCTCAATGATTAGCCACATTATGAAAGAATGTTTTGGTACTTGGTCTTGAATCACACTATATTATGCTATATCACCTCCTAATTTGGGGTAGTGAAAAGTTTATTGCAGGAGCCAATTGCGAGTCCCTTTGTAGAGATAAAAATATGATTTTTTTTATCACCAATCTTGAAATTCATGCAAACTCATCTAACCCTCTAAGTAATAAGTGGACAAGTTTTTTATCTACCCCAATAAATACCAAAAGATCATCAACAAACAATAGATTAAGGAGTTTAATCCTCTTGCACTTAGAATGATATTTGAAGAACCTGTTTTAAACTATCTTGTAGTTTGTCAACCTAGTGAGAACATCAATCACTAAAGCAAATAGTTATGGGGAGATAGGGTCACCTTGTCTAGTTCCTTTTGTCTTTTTTGTTGGACCCCGTTTCCGGAGTCTAACTCAGAGGTCATAAAACGTGAGCTTATTCCCGTGAAAATCTCCTTAGGGTAATTCCAATAAAATAAAATAATTTTTTTCAGTGTCTGCAGTGGAGGACTTCTCCGCTCTCAATTTACCACACCGAATTTCCTTCCATCTTTCCTAACCTTAATTTCAATCTAAGTTGTCCCAAATTCACTTCCTTTAATGCACATTATTTCATAACCATTCCACTACCAATATTATCTCATCAAACTCTCTAGACTCTTTTCATTTAATTCATTACTTACAACTAATTCTCATTCTTCATAATTTCCTATTCTTCTTTTTCCATAACATCTCACTTATGTGTAACAACAATTCATAACCACCATAATCATCGCAAATTGGTAACTACCTCGAGTATACCTAATTTCAATTTAGTCTCATCCATATGCAAATTCGTATTCCCACTCAATATCATCCATACATAATTCATAATTCATTAGCATCAAAAGAATAGAATTTTACAAGATTTAATGGCATTCCACGCCACAATACAACAATAGTCCAAAATCTTAAAAATACAAATGTTGCATGAACTAATAATCCTTGAAAAGTGACTAATCTATGTATTTTACAAAGATAACTTAAATTCTAAGATATGTAGAATTTGAAGTAACGTCCTTATACCCTATATCACTCGATCTCTTCCTCATCACCTGAATAGGGGAAGCAGAGTAGGGGTTAGCTTAAAGCTCGTGGGTAACAAGTTTATAATGAAGAATAAGCAAAACCGTTGAAATGTTCATTTGTTGTATTAAAAATCATAATGAATTCATAAAACTCTTCATTCTCAAATTCTCAGTCAAATTCGCAAATCTCACTCAACTCCTAGTTAAAATATCATCACACAACACTCAATTATGCACCATTCATGACTATGCAAAGATGCAATGCACAAACAAATGGTTTGAGAGTTCCGTAGAACAAAACGGATAAACCAAAGTTTATACCGTGAACAAAACGAGTCTAATTTCTCGAGATCTCATGGCCTCAAGCGGGCAGCTGGGAGAAGGCTATATGTCAACGTGCACGTGACTTATGAAGCGTTCCTCTCTTGCCCAAACACAAACAAATTTAAGCTAAAATCATTTCATCATACTTTCATGCTTCTTCTTATTTTCTGAATATACAAAATGCCATGACATTTTGCAAGGCATAACATAAAATGTTCCAATGCATTTCTATCTTTATTTTGAAATTCGTCAACAAAATTCATATACCGAAACATGTAGCAATTTTGCAAATCATTCAAAAGCAATGAAAGCAACATTTATAAAGTAATTGAAATCATTTTATTCTCTTGATTTTGGAAAACTTTTAATAGCTCATTATTCAATTATAAACATGAAATCTACCTTAAAAATTCTTTCTCAAATACTTGCTCAAAGGTGCCTCACCCTTTGCTCCTCTTGCCTTCCTTGATTTCCTTTAACAATAGCCAAAAATTTCATTTAATAGGAATTCCAATTTATGATCTAAGAAATGAAGAAATTTGATCATATGTTCTTCTAGAAAACTATTCCCCATTGTCTTAAGTTTCTAATGGCTTTAAAATCATTCAATTTGGTTCAGTACTCTAAAAGTTATGCCCTAATCATTTCTGGTTTGTTCCAATACTAACACAACATTATATGATCAACTTCCATCCAAAATTTAAGATCCTTATAGAGTGAATTTGAACTCAATTCCTTTATACAATATATAGCCCTAGGTCTCTAGTTTACACCAAATTAAAAATCACTCCATTTGGATAACTACACAAAAATTTATGCTCAAACTATCGAAGCATGTTCTGTGTTGGAAAGTTCGCTGCCGCAAACTTCGCGTTAGAAAGTTTGCCGTGGCGAGCCAAAAAAGTTGGCCACGATGAACTTTTATAGAAACGTATTCTGAGAATCATTTTTCTACATTTTCCAACTTTTCACTTCCCACATTTCACATATAACCCATCTAAACACTAAACCATCACTTCTACTTCATTTTCAACTTCATTTCAACCCAATCTCCTTAACAAAAACATCAAAATATTTCTTTGATCATTAACTCTAAAAACTAAACATATGCATTTACCCATTCTCAACAACTTCCCACACATGTTCATCTCTTAACTAACATCAAAACATGTTTCATTCATCAAATCAAGAAGAATGATGCTTATACTTACCTTGATTTAGCTTCAAAAGCTTCAAAGTCTTCAAGATCTCCAAAGCCCTAATTTTCCTTCCTTTTTTCTTCTTTTCTTCTATTCACCCACGATTCTTCTTCTTAAAAATACAAGACAATAACTTTTTCTTCTTTTAATAGCCTTAATGAGTGTGCAATGTCCATTTTTCCCCTTTCCTAATGCCTTATGTCTTATACCCTTAAGTGAACTTCCAACAATGCCCTTCATACATTCTTAGAACATTAATACTTCAATTCAATTAACCTATGTCATAAAATCTTACCAACATTAACATAAATAATTAGCTCCAAAATTAATTCATCAAACCTCATAATTCATTTAAATCATGCTTATTCCTTAAGAAAAATTAGGGGGCCAACACCCTTGGTTTACCCTCCAGGGATAGATGAAAGACTTTCCATAGCACTTGATCAAGAGAAGCTCCCACTGGTTTCATGCTCTGACAAATCATGGACAATGATTTCAAGTGAATGTAAGGATCTTCTCTTGTCAAACCATGAAATTTAGGAAGAGAGTTAATAAGCAATCCTTTAACCTCAAAATTCACATCAAAATTAGGGTAAGCAGTAGTAAAAGGATCATAATTCACATTAGAAGTAGTAGCTTCCTTAATAGGCCTTCTTCTATCATTTCCATTGTTCTCAACAACTCACTCCTGCTCCTCAATACCTCCATTATCACCATTCCTAGGTGGGCTAACATTAAGGTTACGATTTTCAGCCATTATCTCACCTGCTAATGACTCACTCTCACTACTTGATAGGCTAAACTCCACTGAATTCTCTCCTTAAAGACTACCTTACTTTTCCCTTTTACTCTCTTCTCTTTTCTAATTTTTCTTAGACGTCTCTCAATTTCAGGGTGGAAACGTAGAAGTTTGGTTTTCTAGGGCTTGCAAAAATGGGGAAAATTCAAATATGAATAAAAGAGAACAAAATTGATTCGTAAGCACACAAAGCTAGTAAAAAGGTGGGATGTGAAGGATGCAAGTGTATGTGCGTATGAGTATGTACGAAAGTATGTATGAATAGTAAGTTGGCCATGACGAAGAAGTGTTTGCCACGGTGAAGATGAGATTTGCCATGGTTAAGTAGAAGATGTTTGCCATGGTGAAGGTGAGAGTTAGCTGCGGCAAAAATAAGGACTTAGTTGCGACGAAAAGAAATTTACAAAGAAAACAAATGTAAAATGCTAACTATCAAAATGTGTATTTCCAAAAAATATGCTGCTATGTAAAATGGAAACTATGAAGCTAAATTATCTAGAACGTAATCTAAAAAGGAAAGATTCCTAACCTCACTTAGCTGCAAATTGACAAAAGTCAACCTAGAGAACCAATCGCTTGGTTCCCCGACAATGGCATCATTTGATTATGACCTTATTCGTATCCTTAGAGGTTAAATCAAAAATAATCCAAGGAATGCAATATAGGGTGCAACCTTGGGTCGTTTCATTTAGTCAAAACATAAAATGAATATACCTTAGTTAATCTATATGTCATACTATGCAAGCTAATTGGGAAAAGAGGTTTTTGATCTTTGAAAACACTAATCGAACTAAATTGAATTGTAAAAAATTTCTAAAATGTATTTTTGTATTTTTGGGAATAGAAAATGGAAAGATTAAAACAAGTGATCAAAAGTGATAGAATCCTCTTGAAAATGAGCTTTGGCCATCCTAGTCCGAAATTGATTTTTCTATGGAGTAGAGATCACTAAGTTTCAAAATGATAAACCTTAAAGTACTCTTTAAGTCCAAGATCTTAATCAATAGGACTTCATTTCTCAAGATCCTGTTAAGTGTGGCGTAGTGTGTATAGTAGGATCACCCAATGCAATAATTCAAATGAAATTTTAATCAACTCAATATCAAACACAACTATGTAAGATAAAAGAGAATCAAGAAGATCATAAATGACATATATGAGACTTCATATATTCAAACTCAAAGTTTTACTTCAATCAATCCAACTACACATAATCTAACATTTGATTAAACCATAATCAAGTAGCTTAACTACAAGTTACAAATTATAGACTTAGGTTTTTGTAAATCATAGCTAAACTATGGATTAAGCTATTCCCTTTTAAGAACATTGAACTCCATTCATCACTACATCTTTAAGAGGAAGGAAATTGCCTAGCCACGTATTGCTATCGGAAGCCTCATAACTAGGAATGAACCCGAGCTAACCATGATGGAAGTTGGCAATTGGGACCCGATTCAAAACCGGACCCAGCCGAAAAAGATCAAAAACGGAAGCGAAAGAACGGACTAAAATCAAAAGTGACCGAGACAGATGCGCATCACCAATCAAAAGCAGAAACGAAAGGAAATTTAATCTCAAAAATCCCTAAATTTTTTATAGCCAGATAGAGGGACGTCTTAGGAATCTAACTCTTCAAAAACCAAGTCAATCGGATGTCAGACGGAAAAGATATAAGCAAAAGAGTGAGAGAGGGTCGAATTAGGTTGGGCAAAACAGAGGTCGGTTGGCTAAAACAAAGGTCGATCGACCGAAACAAAGGTCGCTCGGCCAAAACAAAGGTCGCTCCAAAACGCATACTGACTTTAAAGAATTCATAAATTTTTACATAGAAGTTCAAAATTCACAAACTTGGTATCAAAAGCAAGCTGAAAGGAAGCTCTACAACTTCCATGAAGAACAGAAAAATCAATTCCATCTCTA
Organism: Erythroxylum foetidum; assembly: GCA_026546835.1. Taxonomy (NCBI): domain Eukaryota; kingdom Viridiplantae; phylum Streptophyta; class Magnoliopsida; order Malpighiales; family Erythroxylaceae; genus Erythroxylum; species Erythroxylum foetidum. Next base: position 28,374,995 of record JANZLF010000222.1, read on the forward strand.
AAGGGGTGAAACTCCCAATCGAAGTCACTGCCCCTACTAGTCATCCCAAAATAGTAACAACAACTTGTAAAAATCAGAACTTCTTATTCCATGTTCTAAAAATTCCATATTTTACATCAATGGAAAGATCAAAACAAAATCTAAAACTTTCATGAAGAACTTCAAAGCAATTTCAACCTCTAACTAGGTCAATCTTTCAATCAAAGTTTTTGCCCTGAATGTGTCATCCTATACCACATCCAAACTTCATAATTTCATATCTTCCAAATTCTCACACTTTTTACTATTTGTTTCTTGCTTTTCAACTTCTATTTCGATCAACTCATTCACTTTAACTTTCAACACCCATACAAATCTACTCAAATATCAAAGTCATCAAAACCAATCAATTCTTTTCTCATCAATTTCCGTAAAGCACAACAGCATCTATAACACACTACATACACAAAAACACTCCTTTCATACATTTAATATTTCTAAATTCCACTAAAAAATCGGGGTCCAACATGTATAGATTGGCTTCATGCCTAATAGATCTCTTTTTATCGTTAATTAATTTTTATATTTTAAAAAATTTGTAAAATTGAAAATAAATTTCATGTTGTAAAGTTTAAACTTTAAACTATTGAAAATTATTATAAAATTTAATACAAATTAGGATTATCATTATTTATTAATTTGTTTACAAAATATAATTAATATGACAAAGTCATTTGTTTTTTTTTGTAAAACTATAATTATAATTATGATAATATTATTTTTATTGTCAAAATAAAGAAATACTATAATGAAAAATTGAATCAAATTTTTTAATGTTGATTAAAAGACTCTATATTGCTTTCAATTTAATTACGATTAGTATTTTTATTAATGAACATATTTTTTGTATGATTAATATTTAGTATCCATTTGTTTATATTAATAATATAAATCTACTTTAAAATTTTCTTTAAGTAATGATTATAACATTTTTATCATTAAGATTATTATATATTTTGTATAAATAGTTATAACAATTGGGTGAAAATTAAGTTGTTCATAATTAGACTTATCTTTTAAAAAATTACAATTTAAATTAATTAAAATTTACTAAAATTTTGTATTTTAACTATATAAATGTTTTTATGATAAAAAGCTACTAAAGTAGTTCTATAACTTTTAATGGAGCATACAACGAATTATGTGATGATTAATGAAAAATTATATAACACAATATGTTGAGGGAATATTTTCTAATTTAAAAAAAATAGAGATTATTTTATAATTTTAAAAAATTAATAAAAAAGGTACCTTATTTTGATTGGTATTCATAATTCAATACTAAAATTAGTATAATATTCATAACATCAATTGTAACAAGTAGTCTAATAATACTAGACTCAGTTCCATTTAACAATGGCCTCGCATACTTAAACATAGTTCTTTGTTGTTCCTCTATATTTTCTAGTTGTGTGTTCTCAAATTCTTGCTCTCACTCTTCTTCCATCTATCTAAGTCTTGGTTTGGGATTTTAAAGAGATTTCTTTTCAGTTTCGGGGTCTCCTTTGACTAATTTCAATGGATTGCTTCATATCACAAACAAATTCAGCTCTTAAAAAATCAATAAGAGATATAAATATTAATGATCAAAACTAGAATATCGAAAGGAATGGAGTAAATGCAAAGAAAATAAAATTTTAGATTAATAGCAATCGAAATTAACAAATATCTTACTCCCCAAAAATGTTGCCAAAAACTTGGTAAATTTTCATAGTCAATGTATTTATCTCAATTCCTTTAATCTATAGTGTCATGACCCGGTACCACATCGGGCCCATGACAATTAAATTGGTATCAAAGGCAGTTCTCAGGCTGGTTAGACCAATAGGAGGCTAAGCCTTCCTTACAAACGCGTTTTCTATGGCTTAATAGACTGGATCTCATCAGAACTCCAAGGTTAAATGTGATCGGGTGAGAGTAGTGCTAGGATGGGTGATCTCCTGGGAAGGCTTTGAGAAAAGCAAAACCGTGAGGGCTTAGTTAGGCCAAGGCTCAAAGTGGACAATATCTATAAGCGGGTGATCTGGAGTGTTACATATTGACTATCCAAGATAAGGCCATATAGAGTTCTATAATGT
>JANZLF010000222.1:28384345-28395800 GCA_026546835.1 Erythroxylum foetidum
TGCCTTCCTTGATTTCCTTTAACAATAGCCAAAAATTCCATTCAATTGGAATTCCAATTTATGATCAGGTAAATGAATAAATTTGATAATACTTTCTTCTACAAAAATATTCCCCATTGTCGTAAGTTTCTAATGACTCCAAAATCATTCAATTTGGTTCAGTACTCTAAAAATTATACTCCTAACATATTGGGACTATCCTTATACTAAAACAATATTCTATACTTAGCTTCCATCTAAACATTGATATCCTAAGAGACTGAATCTAAACTTCATTTCTTCACAAACCTTGTAGCCCTATGTGTCTAGTTTATTTCAAATCAAAAACCACTTCATTTAGACAACTACACCAGAAGTTATGTCTAAAATATCAAAGTATACTTAGTGCTGGAAAGTTCGCCGCAGTGAACTTTTCCAGAAAGGGAAAAATCACCCAAAACAAGAGTTCACCGAGGCGAGGAATGTTGGTCGTGACGAACTTTGACAAAGGCATCGTAGACACTTAATTTTTCCAGATTTTTACTTCCCATCTACTACTACTAACGCATCTCAAGCCTCAACCATCATTTCTACATGTTCACTTCATTCTCTACTTCATTTCAACTCAAATTCATTCCCAAATACATCATAATCTATCTTTGATCATTAACCCTAAAAGATTAAAACATTTTCATATACCATTAAAACATTTTCATATACCATTCATCAAAAACTTCCTACGCACATTTACTTCATTCCCACTTTTAACTATCACCAAAAAGGATTTATTTAACAAATCAAGAAGGGTTAGTGCTTATACTTACTTGTTGATGCTTCATATTCTTCAAATTCTTCAAAAATCTCCAAACCCTAGGTTTCCTCTTCTTTTTCTCCTAGTCCCACGACACTCTCTTCTTCTCTCCCTCATTCATACTTCTTCTTCTAATTTCTACTCTTAATAATCATACAAATGTTCATCTTGCCCCTCCAATATAAGCCTTATGTCTTAACCATAAGTGTCATGCCCAATTTTCCCTTGATACATTCTTACAACATTAACACTTAAATTCCATCACTCCATGCAATAAAATCCTACTAACCTCAACATAATAATTAACTTCAAAGATTTAATCTATCAAAACCTCAAAATTATTTTAAATCATGTTTAAATAGAGAAAAAAATTTGACGGTCAATATTTCTCCCCTTCTTAAAAGAATTTCGTCCTCGAAATTCTTATCTGACTGATCAATAGGTAGGGATTCCTTCGTTTTCGATTTAACTTAATCACTTAAATAATTTCTTTCAAATCACCCTAGTTAATGAATTCAAAACAATCCTTCCATGACTTATTCAGATATCACACTATCTTATCTGTTTCCCCAATATATATTTCAGATTACTCACAATTTTCACTTCCCGAGTCGATAACACCAATATCATATCATATCAATATTCTTAACATACTCACATATATCACAATACTAATCTAAGGCATCTTTCATCAGTAGCATTTCTCATAATTATTCATAAATTTCACTTCTTGTGCTGACATTTCATCTATGTCAGATTATATCAATATTTCTTAACATACTTATAATAACACATCTTTTTTGGTAACACTGACTCATAAGTCAATGGTCCGGTTCTTAGTAAATTCATATGGACCAATACAATTCAAGCTTAGTTGATTCTTTATCCTAACTGAGCAAATCTTGTACTCACTGTAAGCATGCCTTGGGAAGGTGATACTCTCGTAAACATTTTATTTTTTGCTTCATATTTCACATCTCTTAGTATCAGTACATTTAACTCTTATGTATATCTCACTGTATTCTGTCTTTGACATGGATATACCTAATTCGTTCATCTCTCTTGAATCACTTAATTTATAATACTAATTTATTTCACTTATCAATAATCTCCTTGGAATTGATCCTGGCCTTTAGCCATTTTTAAACCTTCATCATCACAATGCAAGAGCGAATGACTCTTTTTGTCATCTAACTCCTCATATAGTATTCTAGTGAAATCATTTTGATAACAATTGTGATGCTTAAATACAAATAGAACTATATGTTGATCTCATGTTCTTGTGAACTCCAAACTATAAACTTTAAACATATCTTTGACAGTTAAGACCGTTGGCAATTTAAACTTTCAGTCACTCAATTCTACATTCTTAGCCGCTACATGATGTTTCGACGTATTTCTATTAGGATGTATAGCTTAAATCACCATTTGTAATTTTCTAGCAATCTCTTTGCTCTATCATCTTTATCAATTACACTTACTTCTTATTTCAATCACAAAGTATCATTCTTCCTATTCGAATTCAAAATTCGTATTCATTTTTGATTTTTTGGTAAGATTCACAATTTCGGAATCCTTAATTTGAGCTTTGCTCATGTGAAACCGATCTTAAATTTTCAGTGACAAATCAATTTGCACAAAATTTGACTCCATTCTGCACTCTTTATTGCACTAGATTTGATGACCTCAATATCCAAATTTTTGATACACTGCCATTGAATTCTCTATTCGATGCATCCGATTACAACACTAGCTTTACTAGTATAGTACTCACTTGTACGATCATAATCCTTCGAATAACTCTATCTATTGTCTCAGTCTCGTATTCAATTCTTTCAACTCAGTATTTACCTCAAAATTACATGATCTATATATCTTAGACACGTTCAAAATATTCCTGCACATATAATGTCTCCAACTTCCAAACAATCACTATCGCAGCAAGTTTTAATTCATGTATCAAACAATCAACCCATGAGGTTTCAATTGTCTCCATGCATATGTATTCACTTCATTTTGTTGCGTTGGATCTTATCCTGATCTTTCATACAACCATCGTTGTATACTACAAAATCTCCAAATCCAGAAGGTATAATTAATATCGGTGTTATAATTCCTAAAAAATTTTCTTTACTTTCGTTACTCACGCGATTTACTCATTTTTCCTTAAGTATTGAGACTATTCTTCTCAACTCTTCGAATACACTTAACATATCATCAAACTTTGCTTGGATCGCTTTAATCTTCAATACTATAGTATTCTCGGAGCATTTGCTAACTCGAACAAATATTATCAAACTCCATGTGCCCCGGATTAGTTCTTATAATTCATCAAATAACTGATTCCTTAATGAGGTAACATTATCTCATGTGATTTTCAATTTCCCAATTGATTTACCTTTCTCGAATGATTTTCTCCATTCTTTAAATTTCATCAGATTTAACATTAACTTATTCTAATGTCTGCTCATTCATACTTGTTTCTCCACGCACTCTAATTTATTTGTAATCTTAACTTCCTGTGCTTGTAATACCTTCATCAGGTCAAATTTGCGTCTCCCAAACATATTTACTCAAAACATAATGTGAACCTATATACTCCTCATATTGGCAATCAATGTCTCTTTAAATTCAAGAATCCACTCTCATAGTTGGATACTTTACATCAAACAAAACACATACTTTTTCAATAACATATTTTACCTCTTTTTTTAAGTCTCTTTTAGGGATAGGACTCCAATACTCACTTTCGAATCATTACGTATTCATTTCTGACTTGTTCTTTCATTGATCATCCTTAATGTAAACTCTCTGATTTGTTTAACGTAATTCAATGAAATTCTTCTTCGAAAGAAGAATTCTTGCTATTATCATCTATATATCTTTATCAATCAATTCTTATTAGCATTGTATTATCAACCATTCTTAATACCTCAAGCAGACTAATTTCTATCATTCTTATAATGTTCTATTTACCAAAACTCAATGAGGTAATAATATAATTACTGTCGCATATGCATAGGTGTCCATCATCAAAGTCATGCCATTCTGTCCACAAATTTATTCTTGAAAATTGCCAATTTATATCTTACACAAATGATACTTTGATCTCAATTGATCTTAGACAACATTTCTCTCTTTATCAAACATACTAACACTGATTGTATTCTAGTTTTCCAAAATTTGCCTTTTCTGATGCTATATCATTTCATAATGAGTCAACTACCATATTGAGTGCATTTAATCTTCTCGTTTGATTCTTCATCCTTTTCTTAATCTCATTCATGCATAAAATCCCATCTTATATGCACTTTTAACTTTCCTCATACTACATATCATTTCATTCATCTCATGTAAAGTCATTTATGTTTATTTCATTTCTTTTTTTTATTTCCTCATTTCTGTCTCATTTTTCTGTTATCATTCATTTCATCTTCCACATGTATATCCTCGATCAATTCAAAATTATTGATGTATAATCATTATAAAATTCTAATCTCAAGTCCATCAATATCTTCTTATTGCGGATCATAACTCTTGTCGCATTAATCGAGCAACCATTTTGGTTCCAATTTCTTCTTCTTAAGATCGTAACAAGGTTATGTTTTTGTTGCATTCTGCTTGTACACTCTAATCTTATCGTTCATACTTATATCCCTATATTCCTCAAACAATCCATGACAATACATTTATATCTATATCACTTTCGAAAATATTTCACCACAGTACAATATTGATGTCATATTCGATAATACATCCTCCAATACAATTGCATTAAATCATTATCTGTCATATTTACCCATATACTATTTGTCATTTCCACTTATCTACAACTTTCATTTTCTCACTTTTTGACAAATCATTATCCTTCTCTCTGTTTACATAAGCTTAAACTCTTAACAATTGTTCATACATGTAACTCATACATATGTGGCCATGTAAGATCCTAATTTTGACGCTCTAATACCACACATATTGGACCCATTTTTGGAGTCCAACTCAGAGATCATAAAACGTGAGCTTATTCTCATGAAAATCTCCTTACGGTAATTACAATAAAATAAAATAAAATGTAGTGGAGGACTTCACCGCGGCAACATAATGTTTACCGCGTCGAAGATACTCAATTTACCACACCAAATGTAACATCCCATCACCGATAGGAAAGACAAAATAGTAAATTGGGATCGGGTTGTGATTTTGTTCAGGTAATTCTGTATTTGTGCATAAAATAGCCTTTATATAGATATGAAAAGAAATTATTTCAAATGCACCAGATTGTACATGCACTCGTGACAATTCCCGACTTTGGTGTCTTTGTGAAAAATCTGAAATTATATGGTTGAAAAATTGACTTGGGGTGATTTATGTGAAATCTGCATACAATGGCAAAGTAGGTACCGATGAGATTTCCAGTACTGTAAATGACTGTACAATTGACACTTAAATTAAAGACATGATTTAAGAATTTTTGTTTAGCATGAGCAATTGAAATTTGGAAAGGGGTTTATGAAAGTCAAAGTAAATGAATTGATTGAATTGGAAATTGATAGGCATAAAAAGCGAGTGTTTCTGAAAGAATTGAACCTCAATTCAGCCCCTACGAATCTGAATTTCTGAATTGGAATAGTAAAGTTATAAGAATTTGGATAAGGGCAATTTGGGCGAGATACTAAAGAGTGTAAGGCTTAAGGTTAAAGGAAGGGACAAAATGGACTTTTCATAATTAATTAGAGTATATAAAAGGGAAATTAGGGTTTGAGAATGGGAAAAAGGGGGAGGAGTCGTGGAAGAAGAAGAGGAGCAGAAGAAGAAATTGATTTTTCGAAGAAATCATGAAGAGTTTAAGGAATTTGTGAGCTAAATCAAGTAAGTTTAAGTATCTTTCCTCTTGATTTGTTGATTGATTCATGTTTTGAGTGATTATAACTAAAGAATGGGTTACTGAGATGTTGGTTTATAGGGTTTTCGATTTTAGTTAATCTTTGATGTTTGTTAGTGGGTTTGGTTAGGAAATTGGTGTGTGAGTGATGTTGTAATGTTTAGATGAGTTATGTGTTGAATAGGTTGGAAGAATTGAATTGAAATGGTTGAAAATCAGGATTCGGGAAAGGAGATCGGGCTCGCACATCGCGACGTGCTCATGCGTACGTCACGGCGCGACGCGAATAAGGGAGCACGTCGTGGCGCGCATTTATGCCCTCGCCGCGGCGAGCTCAAACCTTCGCCGCGACGAGGTTCTTTTCGCCGCGACGAGGACCCCTTTTTTTGAATGAATATGTTTTGGTTTTTAAACCATAACTTTTTGTACAGATTGTCAAAGGAGATAATGTTTGATTTGTTATGAACTAGAGACATTGGTCTCCTTCTTATGAAGGAGGAAAGTGTTGAATCTGTATTTAAAGGTTTTAAATCTGAGATAGAAGTTGAGTGTAAAATTATGGTTATATGTTGGAGAATAACTTTCGGATTTCTGAAACGAATTGACTGATTTTAGTATCAATTGAGTTCTGATATTTAGGGAAGGCTTTGACGATGAAATTTTGGGATAGTCCCAGGAATGTCACTAAAGTGCATGATACGTATATTTTTGTAAATTGCTACATGTGTTTTATTTCTGATTGGGCAATGTGTAAAATAAAGTGTTTAAATTGTGATAGAGGCACATTTGGAAAGTCATCCCACCGACGTTGTCGAGACTTCCAGGCGTTAGCACGGAAGTCAAGTGAGTGATCTAGAAGGTTCTCAAATTATTCAGTGTTATAATTCGGTGTTTTTAATTTTCTGAAGTATAATGGTGGAACCGTGTTGTTTGTGAACTCCGGATCGAAGGTCTGGAATGTTGAAGTGATTTGATATAGAAGTGTTATGGGTATGTGAAATTGTGAATGTGTTTTTGATGTGACAATTTGTGAATTGATTATCTGATTGTGATATATGAATAAAGTGATTGAATCGTGGCACAGGTCGTACATTCATGAACACAAAATCAGTTAATGATAGATTGTGACCAAAGCAGCGACTGATCAGAGCTTTTCAGCTCAACATTATAATTGGGCCTCAAGCCCCACAGTTTCCGAGCCTCTGGTTCGATGATTAATGAGCCCTTAATGGGATAATTTCCGAGCCTCTGGCTTGATGATTAATGAGCCCTTAATGGGACAGTTTCCGAGCCTTTGGCTCGATGATTAATGAGCCCTTAATGGGACAGTTTTTGAGCCTCCGGCTTGATGATTAATGAGCCCTTAATGGGACAGTTCAGAGCCTCTGGCTCAATGATTTATGAGCCCTTAGTGGGATAGTTTTAGAGCCTCTGGCTCAACAATTAATGTGCCCTTATAGGGACAGTTCAAGCACTTGGTCACAACACTGAAATAAATTGAAAATGTGTTACATGTTCCATTCATTTTGATATGTCTGAACGACTGTTAGGTAAAATGTCATATACTGGTGTGAAAATAGTTATGGGGTTCATCTAATTATAGAATGTATGACAAATTACGATATGCTTAGCATTGTATAAAATATTAGATCTGTTGACCAGAGTTGCCACCGATTAGAGCTTTTAGCTCAACGTGCGGAAATGAGCTTCGAGCTCATGAATGATTCAGAGCCTTAGGCTCAACGTATAGCGAGCCCTTTATCCAGTATTGGATAAGGGTCAGATATCATCGAGCCCTTCGATGGGACAGTTAGGCACTCGGTCACAGCCAAATGATAATAAATGGTAAGCGAGTGAAATTTGTATGTACCAAAAATGAGATATATGAATGTGAATTTCTGTAATTGTGTAAATAGGCAATCTTGAGAAAGCGTTTTATGAGATAAAGTCAGATCTATGTGAATTGAAAAATGAGATCAAACAGTCAGATATGTGAATATATGTTATAAATTGATTCTGTACATGAGTGAGCGGATCATCGATGATGGTAACTCATTGAGTTTGCAAAAACTCACCCAAAATTTGCAATTGTTTTTCAGGACTCAGAAGAATACCCCGTTAGACAACGGGTGTATAGTGATCGCAGAGTGATACAAGAGGACGGGATCAGTTGCGTCTGTATTAGTGTGAGAATTTTGGTACATTTTACGATTTGTATACGAGAACCCTCGTGGTCATCATTTTATTTATCGGTCATGTCTTGTAAGTTTTGTTTTCCGCTACGTACATGTAACGTACGTGTATGTATTTGTTAAAGGAAAATTTTATACTGTGATTTGACTAAGAATTGTATCGCGTCACCCTCGTAGGACACGGACTCGGACATTTTCATCGATGTCAAGTCCGGGTCTTATGGGAATGGGGTGCTACACCGAATTTCCTTCCATCTTTCCTAACCTTAATTTCAATATAAGTTGTCCCAAATTCACTTCCTTTAATGCGCATCACTTCATAACCATTCCACTACCAATATTATCTCATCAAACTCTCTAGGCTCTTTTCATTTAATTCATTACTTACAATTAATTCTCATTCTACATAATTTCCTATCCTTCTTTTTACATAACATCTCACTTATGTGTAATAACGATTCATAACCACCATAATCATCTCAAATCAGTAACTACCTCAGGAATACCTAATTTCAATTCAATCTCATCCATATGAAAATTCATATTCCCACTCAACATCATCCATACATAATTCATAATTCATTAACATCAAAAGGATAGAATTTTAAAGCTTTAATGACATTCCAAGCCACAATACAACAATAGTCCAAAATCTCAAAAATACAAAAAATTCATGAACTAATAATCCTTGAAATGTGACTAATCCTTATATTTTACGAAGATAACTTAAATTCCAAGATATGCAGAATTTGAAGTAACATCCTTATACTCTTGATCACTCGATCTCTTCCTCATCACCTGAATAGGGGAAGGAGAGTGGGGGTGAGTTTAAAGTTCGTGGGTAACAAGTTTATAACGGAGAATAAGTAAAAATCATTGAAATGTTCATTTGTTATAGAAATTTCATATTGAATGCATAAAACTCATAGTTTTCAAATTCTCAACCAAATTCAAAATTTAGCTCAAAAATTCATAGTTAAAGAAATATCATCACATAAACATAACATATAAATGTAACCATCAAAGCATAACACTCAATTATGCAACATTCTTGACAATTCAAAGATGCAGTGTACAAACAAATGGCTCGAGAGTTCCGTGGAATAAAACGGATAAACCGAAGTTTATACGGTGAACAAAACGAGTCTAATTTCTCAGGATCTCGTAGCCTCAAGCGGGCAGCCAGGAGAAGTTTATATGTCGACGTGCATGTGATTAACGAAATGTTCCTCTCTTGCCCAAACATAAACAAATTTGTGCTCAACTCATTTCATCATACTTTCATGCTTTTTCTTCTTTTCCAAATATACAACATGCCATGAAGTTTTTCAAGGCATAACATAAAAGGTTTCAATGCATTTCCATATTTATTTCGAAATTCAACAACAAAATTCATTTATCGAACATATAAAGATTCCTCAAATCATTTAAAAGCAATAGATACAACAATTATGAAACAATTTGAAATCATTTTATTCTTCTGATTTAATAGAAAAAATTTAAGGCTCATCTATTCTATTATAAACATGAAACTCACCTTAGAAATCCTTGCTCAATTACTTGCTCAAAGGTGCCTCACCCTTTGCTCCTCTTGCCTTCCTTGATTTCCTTTAACAATAACAAAAATGTCCATTCAATAGGAATACAATTTGAGGACCCATATATATCATATTCACTAAGATAAATTCTAAAAACTCAAACTCTTTCAAAAGTCCAAACATTTGGGTCAATTTTCCATGATCATTATGATTAAGTAAATGACAAAATATGATAATAATTTCTTCTATAAAAAGTTTCCCCATTGTCTTAACTTTCTAATGACTCCAAAATCATTCAATTTGGTTTATCCCTCTAAAAGTTATACTAAAAATATTTCCCGGATGTTCTTATTCTAAAACAACATTCCACACTCCACTTACTCCAAAATTTTAAATCCATAGAGATTGAATTTGAACTCAATTCCTTCATAAAATTTGTATCCCTATGTTTCTAGTGTACTCCAAATTCAAAATTACTTCATTTAGACATCTACAACAAAAGTTATTCCCAAACTACCGAAGTATGTTTGGTGTTGGAAAGTTCATCGTGGCGAACTTTTCCATAAACTCATATTGATGACATGTTTTTTTGACATTCTTCATCTTTTTACTTCCCATTTTTTACATGTAACCCATCTAAACATTAAACCATCACTTCTACTTCATTTCCAACTTCATTCCAACCCAATATCATTGACAAAACCATCAAAATCTATCTTTGATCATTAACCCTAAAAACTAAACATATGCATTTACCTATTCTCAACAACTTCTGACACATATTCATCTCTTACCTAACATCAAAACATGTTTCATTCATCTAATCAAGAAGAATGATGCTTATACTTACTTGATTTAGCTTCAAATCTTCAAACTCTTCAAGAATCTCCAAACCCTAACTTTCCTCTTCTTTTTCTCCTATTCCCACAACACTCTCTTCTTCTCTCCCTCATTCACAATTCTTATTCTTCTAATTTCTACTCTTAATAATCATACAAATGTCCATCTTGCCCCTCCAATATAAGCCTTATGTCTTATACCCATAAGTGTCATGCCCAATTTGCCCTTGATACATTCTTACAACATTAACACTTAAATTCCATCGCTCCATGCAATAAAATCCTACTAACCTTAACATAATAATTAACTCCAAAGATTTAATCTATCAAAACCTCAAAAATTTTTAAATCATGCTTTACTAGAGAAAGAAAAATTTCGGGGGCCAATATTTGTCCCCCTCTTAAAAGAATTTTGTCCTCGAAATTCTTGTCTAACTTATTCATAGGTAGGGGTATGCTTCCTTTATTTTCCATTTCACTTCATCACTTAAATAATTTCTTTCAAATTTTCACTTCCCGAGTCGATAACACCAATATCATATCATATCAATATTTTTAGCATACTCACATATATCACAATACTAATCTAAGACACCTTTCATCAGTAACATTTCTCATAATTATTCACAAATTTCACTTCTTGTGATGACATTTCATCTATGTCAGATTATATCAATATTTCTTAACATACTTACAATAACACATCTTTGTTGGTAACACTGATTCATAAGTCCATGGTTCGGTTCTTAGTAACTTCATATGGACCAATACAATTCAATCTTATTTGATTCTTTATCCTAACCTGAGCACATCTTGTACTCATTTCATGCCTTGGGAAGGTGATACTCTCGTAAACATTTTATCTTTTGCTTCATATTTCACATTTCTTAGTATCAATACATTTAACTCTTATGTATATCTCACTGTATTCCATGTCTTTTGCATGGATCTACCTAATTCGTTCATCTTTCTTGAATCACTTAATTTCTAATATTGATCGATTTCACTTATCAACAATATCCTTGGAATCAATCCTGACCTTCAGCCATTTCTAGGCCTTCATCATCACAATGCAAGAGCGAACGACTCTTTCTGTCATCTAACTCCTCATACAGTATTCTAGTGAAATCACTTTGATAACAATTGTGATGCTTAAAGTCAAATAGATCTATACGTTGATCTCATGTTCCTATGAACTCCAAACTATAAACTTT
>JANZLF010000222.1:28434439-28449343 GCA_026546835.1 Erythroxylum foetidum
AAAATCTGCAGTATTAGGATCTTGACCTTAGGCGTGCCCACGCCTAATCTTTGAATTTCGACCAATCTGGAATTTTCAAACTTCTTGCCATATTTTTCCTCTTTTTGATCCTTTTTCGTCTTTACGCCATTGAAAACCATCTGTGAACATTAAACAAACAATTCCATCAATTCTTAAACACCAATTTCACAAATCAATCAAAATTAAGTCCAAAACATATGTATTTAAAATGACTTATCAGTCTTTAAGGTACCTAGGGTCTATCATCCAAAGTAATGGAGAGATCGATGAAAATATAGTTCACCATATCAGATCATGGTGACTTAAATGAAGAAGTGCATCAAAAGTTTTATTTAACAAGAAGATACTATTCAAGCTTAAAGATAAATTCTGTTGTTTAGTTATTAGGCTGGCCATACTATATGGGGCAGAGAGTTGGCCTATCAAACAAGTGCATATTCATAAGCTAATAGTGGAAGAGATTAGAAAGCTTCATTAGATGTGTAATTTTACTAGAAGAGATAAGTACAAGAATGTATTAGTAAGAGACGAATTAAAGGTGGCTAGTATTAATAAAAAATTAAGAGATATGAGGCTTATATGATTAGAACATGTTAAAAGGAGACATCCTAACCCTCCAGTGAGAAGATGTGAGAAAATAATACTTAGAGACTATAAGAGGACAAAAAGGAATGCCTAAGATGAGGAATGCATAAGATGAACTGGAAAAGTGATTAAAAAAAATTATGTGACTTTACTGGGACTTACCAAAGACATGACCCATAATAGAAAACTTTTACGTAATAAGATATAGAAAAAGGATCTCTCATAGAGAGTGATTTTTTAAACATTTTCCTTTGAGTTTTTCATTTTATAGTTAACCTTAGTATTTTGATTATGTAGTACTTACCTCCTAGTTATTTAACCTAAACAGTTTCTTACTTAGCCTAATTACTTTCTTGTAATGGATGATTTGATTTATTCTTGTACTTTTTTATGATTTATCTATTTATTTACTTATTTTATCTTTTATTGTTAATCTTTACCATGTTATGTACTCTATTATGTATTGAATTACATATTTTATATTTTTATTTATACGTATTTATTTATATTTTGTAGTATCATTATTTTGCAGTACATGTGGATCTATCAATAACAATCTCTCTATCAAATAAGGGTAAAACTGCGTGCTACTGAGCTTCCTCTGACCTAACATTTAAGTGGGACTCTCGCTAAGTTTTGACATTTTATATGAGTATTTTATTATTTTTTATATGGGAACAAGCAAACATTCAAATTTTATAGCATCAAATATCACATAGTCCATAAAATAGTATAATTCAAGGCTTCATCTTTAACTTGATGGAAAAGTATTTGATTTTATTTCACAGGTATTCTTTAAACTTGTTAATGTAAGACTCATGTTTCAATGACTTAATCTCAGATCAACAATAACTTACTAACTAAAGAGTTTTCAAACACTTGAGTTTTAATGTCGGCACGACAGTATAATTGTAACAAAGTTTTAATACTTTTAAACGATGAGCATCCTTATATAAATATTTATGACTTTTTCATTAATTTAGGTGGCAATTAGTGTTGTGTGCTTGGGAATAAAATTACATTCACTTTTAACAGAATTTTTATTTAATCTGCAGAGTTAATTAAAAAATTGTCATATGATGACAATTTTCAATTAGATATCGTCTCGTCCATCTTCTCTAATTCCTAGTGGCATATGCGAGGCTATTCACTTTGTTATAATCCCTGAATATGTTGGCGACGATGCCCTGATATGGAGTCAAGCCGCTATTGAAAACCAGTTTACCAGGTCAGCATTCAAGAAGCAGATTAGGATTTAGAAGCTACAATGTACATTACGCTTCCTGAAAATGTGGCTTTGATGTTGGAGATGACTAGCCACTATCTAATAGTAGCAGCTAATCATAATTTTAAATTCTCGATTGGAGAAAGTGGGGACGAAACAATTCAAATGAACAGGGGTAGGGTCATATCGCATAACAGAGTGAAGTAAAACTTCATAAGCACAATGATTTCCTTATTTTTCTTCAGTTGCCGCATTGGCAGTAACATAGTATGCAACACAAAAAAGCCCGTGAACAAAGCAAGCAATGCCTCCTATAGAAAGAAAATGATGATGTGAGAAACCGCACGATGCCCTTGACTTGTTATTTGACATGGTTCCAATCACCAGCATGGACAGTCCAACAGCCATTACGACCCTGATCATCAATGAAAAACAACATACATGTATATCTGAGCTTAACCCTTTTGCCAAAGAGATGTAATTTTCTTGATTTTGAATCAGTGAGAAACAATGGTGTTGATACGAGTTTGTGTATAAATACCAGGATAAAATGAGACAAGCCATGGAAAGTTGCTTGTTGGAGGAAGCATGTTGGAAGTCTTCTTGAGAGCAAATGCAATTGCAGCCACCAAGCAAGTTAACAATAACATGAGATAGAGCCAGAAGCGCTGCTGCAGCTAACCCCTGTTTGAAGGCATCTTGGCTTGGGTCTCTACACTCAAATATCCATAGCCTTAAGTGCTTAACCTTTCAAGCAAAACCCAAAATTGTAAACCTTAGTACAGTTATATACCCATATATAATTATAAGCTATATAAGAAGGGGAGAAAAAAAAGAACAGGGTAAAGAAATTATACATATAGACCTTGTTTTGTGCTGCTTCGGCTTGGATGCCCAGAATTCCTGCTGCTACATCCATTGCAACAATCAGCAGACAAACAAGAACAGCTCCCATTTTTGCCATATTTTCAAGAATATACTGAAATTCTGGAAACAAGAGAGGGGAGCAGATAAATTTGTTGGAGCCTTATAGTATGTATTTCACTCTAATGAAATTATGAAGTAGGAAAGTGAACAAATAGTTTAAGAGAGGATATAAAAAGAACTAAAGCTACGGGATAGTTGTGAAAAGGCGATATTCGGAGAGGAGAGTAGCTGGGATAAGTAAAAGCATCTTTTGTACAGAGCAATGGAAACTTTATCTTTTTGCTTTTTGTTGTCTACACTCTACAGTTTGGTTTCTAAATCTCCCTCTTGAGATTCGTTCCTTTGATGGGAGAGGAAGGAAAGAAGGGCATAAAGCAGCTCATAGTCATCATATTCATAGAGGAACGTGCATGGGCATTTAGCAAGCAGTATTAATACGAGACAACACTTGACCTTAGCCAAAAGACAATGTAAAAGAGAAGGTGAACAAAGAGGAGCGGTACGAATTTTCAAACATATCAACTTTATGTGTGACTTTTGTCCGCTGCAGGGAACCCCAGTTCTCTTGGCTCGAAGTCACTGAAAGATCCTTTCTCACCGACTCTGAGACAATGACCCACTTGTCTGTAACTGGAGAATGGCTAAAGCATCATGATTGCTTCCAAGGTTTAGTCGGTATGAGTTGTCAGGCAATAGTCACTGGGAAATTGAACAACTGTACTTAATTTAGTCTAAGAAAACCCAATAATTAATTTGCATCGAATTTTTCTTATTTAATGTTAAATTATTAATCAAATAAGTAATTAAAGATTAAAATATTTGATTAAACTTACACCTTCCTTGCTCTCGTTGTTCATGTTATAACTACATGAATTAGACTTGTTGATACTACAACTACTAAATGGAATTACTGTTCAACTCAATCCAAATGTTATCCTTGCTATTTTCTTAAAATTTGATTAATAAGTATTTCCCCTGTTGAGAATGGCGAGAGTTAGAAGGTCAAAAATGGAGTTTAGGTTTAAGAGCAAAAATATTGTAGGAGTCATGAACAAGTTGGTATGTTCCTCACTTTCAGAAGAAGCAGTAAAGAAGCCGAAGAGAAAGAAAGAGAAACGCATGCAGAGCTATGATGACGTCGCTATGATTCTTAACTTTGTAAAGGTTTAAGGAATAGAAGAGTTTTTGGTTTTGTTTTTTTTGTTTTTGATAAAGGTATTGATATATGTACAATTTTCATTATGTTTCTTGTAAAAGTAGATGATGTGCAATAGAGTTTCGACGCAGTTCTAACATAAGATATAGAAGACAATAGTATCTATATTCATTCTCCTCTTATCGTTATCGTTAATGAAAGTAAAACTTCGTTGTTATCCTAATTATAAAAAAGGGATAATGTACATTGCCTTGTCAATTCCCAAAATTTGTTCAAAAAGACATATCAATCTTAACTTGAAAATGATATCTCTTGGGTTTTGCAAAATGGAACTTGTTAGAGACACATTCTTGAAGAAGACATGCACTGTCTTAGAGGATACGAACATACCTATTTTGTTATATTGATAGAATTATCTTATATATACTTTTGGTATTTTTTATCCAATAGGACCAAGTTACCATATACTAACCTGATAATTGGGTGCTTCTTAAATGTATAGCAAAGGTCTTAGCCATTAAGATGGGATAATCTTGATTACTTAGGCTGTAAAAAGTGGAGCTACCCTCATTTTTACTATTCCTCCTTAAATTTCATCCTACTAACTTTGAGAGCTTTTATGGATCATTTCTCTGTTCTATTGTAAGAAGTTATAAGTGGTTCATTCTTTAATTAGACATGTCATCTTGATATTGCTCTTTTTAATTATATATTTAGGTCACTTTCTTTATTTTCACTTTGGTATCATTGTGTTCTCCTGCCAAAGTAACATTGATTATCCTATGTTAAGGTTGATTATTTGCCTATTATTCTATTTTCTATGATTTGGAGGGTGCTTCCACTCTCTCTCTCTCTCTCTCTCTCTCTCTCTCTCTATATATATATATATATATATATATATTGGCTATCCTTTTCTCTAACCAATAATCTTTTAATGCTCCCTTGGTTAACTATGTATTTGATAACTATATAAAAGTTTCTATAATACTCTGTTTCATGTTTTCTATCTTTATGAAAATAACATTATTTGACCTTACTCTTTCTAAAGGTGGTGGTGAACATTTTCCTTGGTCTACTTATCAAATCATTATTAAAGATGTACTTAATTAACCTATTTAGAAATGTATTGAAGATGTACTTAATTATTCTTTCCATGAGTTCTGTTTTCTCAACTTTATAAATAGACCAAGGATACCTACTTACCTTTTTCCTTTCACCCTTTTTTACTTTATCATCTTGTATTTGTATATTGTAGACTACATCTTCAAACTCTAAATACTTATATGCCTCACTTAAATTTCTTTGCAATCATTGGACCTTTTATTCTAAGTTATACCCCGTAAGTTTCTTTTTATATATTATACCATTTGAAGACACAATAACTACTTCCATTATGTTTAGATCAGGAATTTCAATAGCCACTGGATTGAAGCATTATAAGTAATATTTAAGTCACAGAATGATTCAAGAATAAATACCACAATGAAATTAGAACATCATTAATAGCATATTGAACATTCTCAAACCTAAGTCATACGTCAAGATGAAGCAAATAAACAAGAGGAAGTACAAAATAACTTGAAATGACTAAGTTGGAGTGGTTGGATAATAGCTGCAGAACATCCTCTTCTCTTCTTTCCTTCTTGGTCTTCCTTATGTTATTTCTCAAATTGGCAAATGGAGGCTAGATCCTAGACTTAAGGAGAGTCTTTAAGGTTTGTTAATCAAAAACTTAGTGAATTTCACTCCCTGAAAATTTGTTTTGAACCATGATAGCCTAAGCTCATTTTCGAGAGGATTTAATCTCATTTGCTTATTACTCGAATTTTCAATTTCATTTTTTTAAAATCCAAAAAGATACTTTTTAACTTTGTCCTTCAATTTTAGTTAAATTTCCTTAGTTCTTTCAAATGATCCAAAACCCCCTTTTATCAACTTTGTTTGCATTTTTTGACAATTAGGCTAGCTTAGACCTTTTTCACTTGGTTCCAATTAAGTGAGACGACTCGAGGTTGCATCCTATATTGCAATCCTTGGAATTTAATTATTTTTTATTCAGTTTCTAAGGGATTGATCTTTAGATCGATACGAAGTGTCGATC
This sequence comes from Erythroxylum foetidum, assembly GCA_026546835.1. Lineage (NCBI taxonomy): Eukaryota > Viridiplantae > Streptophyta > Magnoliopsida > Malpighiales > Erythroxylaceae > Erythroxylum > Erythroxylum foetidum. The sequence continues at coordinate 28,440,455 of JANZLF010000222.1, forward strand.
ACTCCTGTAAGCTTTTCTAGAATTTGGAGGTGAACCTGGGGTCTCTATCCAAAACTATAGAGTTTGGAATCCCATAAAGTCGGATTATTTCATCCACATATTTCTTAGCCAAGGCATTCAAAGAATATGTCTGCTTAATTGGCAAGAAATGTGCGGACTTGATTAGCCTATCAACAATCACCCATATTGCATCATGTTTCCTACTAGTCCTCGGAAATTCTATCAGGAAATCTATCGTAATCTTCTCCCATTTCTATTCTAGAATCGGAAAAGGTTTAAGCTTGCTTGAAGGTACCTGGTGTTCAGTTTTAATTTTTTGGCATACTAAGCATCTTTTAGCATATTTCGCAACTTCTTTATTTATTCTTTTCCACCAGAAATTCTCTTTCAAATCTCTATACATTCTCGTACTTCCTAGGTGCATAGCATAAGGCACATTATGTGCCTCATCTAAAATCTCTTCTTTCAACTCCAATATATTCGGAATACACAATCCGTTACCTACCACCATCAATCCATCTTCTTTGATCTCTATTTCAAAAAGCTTACCACTTTTAATCTCTTCTCGGAGCCTACTCAAATACTCATCTTGTTCCTTCAATTCCTTAATTTTTTCATTCAATACTGGCCTTACACTAAAGTGAGCCAATACACAATTAGACTCATCTTGCCTCAATGTCACCTTAAGTTTGGCTAATTCCTTCAACAAAGGAAGGTATACTGTCTCCACATGTGCTATAGTGGACTTCCTACTCAGTGCATCCGTTATTATGTTAGCTTTCCCAAGTGATAGTCTATCATCAAATCATAATCTTTCAGCGGCTCTAACATCTTCTTTGTCTTAAATTCAACTCCTTTTGGCTCATCAGATACTTAAGACTCTTGTGGTCTGTAAACATCCTGGTGGTGACTCCATATAGGTAGTGTCTCCATACCTTCAATTCAAAAATTATGACAACTAACTCCAAATCATGCGTAGAATCATTCATCTCATAGGGCTTTAATTGCCTAGAAGAATAAGCAATCAGTATATCACCTTGCATCAACACACAGCCCAATGAGGCATCACTATACAATGTATATCCGTCATTTCCCGAAGGCAAAGTCAAGACCGGTACAGTTGTAAATATGTTCTTCAATTCCTCAAAACCGCATTGGCACTCCTCTATCTATACAAATTTTTTATTCTTTCTTCTCAATTTGGAAAGTGGAGTTGTTATCATGGAAAAGCACTCCACGGACCTTTTATAATAACTGGTCAATCTCAAGAAACTTCTCACTTCAGCTACATTCTTGGGTGCTCCCTATTTCACAACCGCTTCTATCTTCCTCAGATCCACGTGTATTCCTTGCTTTGAAATCACTTTTCCAAGAAATGTCACTTCCTTTAGCCAAAATTCACATTTGTCGAATTTGGCATACAACTCATTCTTCCTCAATGTCTCTAAAGAAATCTTTAAATGTTCCTTATGCTCCTTATCACTCTTAGAATAGACCAAAATATCATCAATAAAGACAATGACAAATTGGTCTACGAAAGGCTTAAAGACTTTATTCATCAAATCCATGAAAGTTGCAGATGCATTTGTCAACCCAAAAGGCATGACCAAGAATTCAAAGTGATCATATCGTGTTCTAAAAGCAGTCTTTGTCACATCGGACTCCTTTATCCTCAACTGATGGTAACATGATCTCAAATCTATCTTCGAAAAGACACTTGCCCTTTGCAACTAATAAAATAAGTCATATATGTGTGGAAGCAGATATTTGTTCTTAATGGTGACATGGTTAAGCTTCCTATAATCCACACATATTCATAATGATCCGTCTCTCTTCTTCACAAAAAGGACCAAAGCTCCCTAAGGTGAAGAGCTCAGCCTAATGTAACCTTTCTCCAACAAATCTTCCAATTACTCCTTAAGCTCCTTCAATTCTATCGAAGTCATTCTATAAGGTGGAATCGAAATCGACATTGTACCTGGAAGAAGCTCGATGCAAAATTCAATTTTCCTAGATGTCGATAGTCCTAGTAACTCCTCGAGAAAGACATTCAGAAATTCCACGACCACTGGTGTATCTTATAACTTCCCTCTATCTGTCCTCGTGTCTACCACATAGGCCAAAAATACTTCACACCTTTTCCTTATCATTTTCTCTGCCATCAAAGTCGAACCAATCCTCAATGAGCTAAATTTTATGTCTCCTATAAACATCACCTTTCTTCCATTATCCAGCTCGAACTCCACTATATTTTATTTGCAATCTAAGTTAGCATTATTTTTCTTTAAGGCGTCCATACCCAAAATCATATCTAATCCTCCCATCTTCAATGACATTAAATCTACCACTATATGTCCCCTACCAATATGTATCTCACAATCTCTATAAACTTGACTAATCACAATATAGTGGCCTATTGGAGTACTAACCATTAAAGGGGTATCCAGTGGGCTCAGTTCTCTACTATACACAGTTCTACCTAATGTAACGAAGGAGTGGGTAGAACCCGAATCAATCAAAACAATTACATTATCATCAAATAATTTAATCATACCAATCACAACCTCTGGAGCTGTCTCTGCATCCTCCCGCGTCGTTGCAAACACTCTAGCTGGTGCTTACCTCCTTAGTCTTCCTGGAGGATTTACCCTCCTAGCTGCATCAGAGCCACCCACTTCAGTTGCAGTCTTGTGCCCCACTGTCTCAGTTCTCTTCGAAGCTTGTATTTGTGTTCCCTGTCTTCTTGCATACTTCAGACACTCTCTTGCCATGTGTCCTTTCTCTCCACAATTGAAGCATGCTCCTGTCAATCGGTAACATTCCCCTCTATGAAACCTTCCATAATGCTCACATTTGAGAATGAGTGGCTTATCTCCATCTCCCTTTCTGCTGCCTCCCGCTGTAGAGGCTTGATAAGAAACAATAGAATTTCTCATCTGTTCAGACCTGCTCGCCCCACTGCTCCTCTCCTCAAACTACACAGGAAAAGTTTTAGCACTCCTCTCAGGCATCAAAGTACCACCTCCCCTCTTGACTTGTTCTCTCCCTTTTTCTTTTTATTCACGACACTCTTTACATTCTTAATGTTCTCAACCCTCAAAGTTGCTTCAACCAGCTTTGAAAATCACAAAAATTTTGCACCACCACTTTCTCTCTGATAGCTAGATGCAACCCCGATTCAAACCTACGGCACTTAGCTGCCTCACTCATCATGATCTCTACTACATATTAGGATAGCTGTGTAAATCATCACTCATACTCACTCATCGTCATTTCCCTCTACGTGAGACTCAGAAACTCTCTCTGCTTCTGCTGAATCTACACCTCATACAGGTACTTCTTCTTATAAGTAGTTAAGAAGTCCTTCCATGCCAGCACTGGCGGTCTAATCTGGCTTCTTGACACATTTTTCCACCAATGCAGAGCATCTCCCTGTAGTAAGCTTGCAGCATACATAACTTTATCATCATCCTTAGAATCCATCTGATCTAGTATCCTCTCGGTCTTTCTCAACCAAGTCTCGACTTCTTCTAGATCTGTTGTCCTATAGAAATCTACTGCCTCATACTTACTGAGCTTATCAAATTGTTTCCCCTTCTCGATTTGGTCCGGAGCAGAAGATTACGACATCTGGCCTATAGCCTGAGCAAATTCCTGAAACATCCCCATATCTAATAGAGCAGGCACTTGTTCCTGTGGAAGAGAAGACTCTTGCGTCTGTGATCGAACGGGCTCACTACCTTACCTTACAGAAGCCTCAACATTTCCTGGGGTTACTGATTCATCAGTACTCTCCTTCCTTAGTGAAGAGTCAGGTGCAATCGATCCTTGCAATACTTCTCGTGTCCTTCTACGAGGTGGCATCTTACTCCTTCAATGTAAACACTAACTATTAGCTTACATTTCATTTTAAAATCCTAATCTTTACATGTATGCATGACATGCATGTCACTTAATGTGATTCAATCAATTCACAATGCAAAAGGAATCACATAACATAACAGTTCATCCTACTATGCATTCTAAGCCTAGGAAAAACCTAAATTCTAATATCAAACAATGTTGGACCCCGCTTTCGAGCCCAACATTCGGAGTCATAAAACGTGATCTTCACTACCCTGTATTTCTAAAGTATAACTCTTGCTCTGATACTAAACAATACTAGACCCCGCTTTCAAAGCCCAGCATTCGGAGTCATTAAACTGAAACAGTACTTGTCCTCAACCATATTGAACCTGTTTGGGACAATTAGCATAAATTTCTCTATAGATATTGGATTAAGGTGTTCTTTGAATGGTTAGAAAGAAGACTTCAAGATCTACAACATTTAAGCAGACCTTGAAGATAGATTCTATCATCTAAAGGGACAAAAGTGTACTAGATGATAGGGTCAGATGAAACCAAACGAAGGGTCAAATGAATTGGTAAAATTGTCATAACTTTCTCTAGAGATGTCGGATTAAGGTGTTCTTTGAATGGTTTAAAAGAGGACTTCACGATCTACAACTTTCATGAAGAACTTGAAGATAGATTCTATCATCTATAGGGTCACAAATGGGATCAAAAGAAGGGTCAGACGAATTAGGAAATTTGTCATAACTTTCCCTAGAGATGTCGGATTAAGATGTTCTTTAGATGGTTCAAAAGAGGACTTGAAGACTTTCATGAAGACCTTGAAGCCAGAATCTATAATCTACAGGTTCAAAAATGGGACCAGACGATAGGATTAAATGAAACTAGACGAAGGGTCAGATGAATTGGTAAAATTATCTTAACTTTCCCTAGAGATATCGGATTGAGGTATTCTTTAGATGATTTGAAAGAAGACTTCAAGATCTACAACTTTCATGAAGACCTTGAAGATAGATTTTATCATCTATAGCAAAAATTAGACCAAACAATAGGATTAGATGAGACCAGATGAAGGGTCAGATGAATTGAGAAAATTGTCATAACTTTCTCTAGAGGTATCAGATTAAGGTGTTCTTTAGATAGTTAGAAAGAGAAATTCAAGCTCTACAAATTTTGTATGGACTTTGAAGACATATTATACCATCTACAGGGTCAAAAATAGGACCAAACGATAGGATTAGATGAAACCAAATGAAGGGTCAGACGAATTGGGAAAATTGTCATAACTTTCTCTAGAGGTATCAAATTAAGGTGTTTTTTAAATGGTTCAAAAGAGAACTTCAATATCTACAACTTTCATAAAGACCTTGAAGATAGAGTATATCATCCACAGGAACAAAATGGGACTAGTCGATAGGGTTAGATGAATAGTACATAGAAGATACACATCATCACCAGACAATATGATGTCATCATCAGACGATACGTTATCACCAGATGATATGACATCATCACCAGAAGATATGACATCATCACCAGATGATACGTCATCACTAGACGATATGACTTCACCAAACGATACAAACTATACTCCTAAGCATCTCCACTTATAAGGACCATAACTTTTGACTCCAGTGTCCAAAAATTTCATACTATATACCGTTGGAACACTAGAAAGATAAACGACAACTTTCCAGAAGACAACTTTGACTAATTCAGAATAAATTAGTCCAATTTTTCCCCTAAAGTTAGCACATAATTTCTACACCTAGGAAAGACTTGGATTATGAAATGTACATCTACAAAAGAAATATACACATAGACCTAGGGAACTTTTCAATCCTAAACTCATTTGCTAAATCAAAAGAAGTTCATTCATAAATTTAATTACATATTAACATTATAACAAAGGCTTAACACGAAATACAACATACATAGGATGCTCAATGTTTAACATGCTTATAAAGCTATCCAAAAATGATCGAACTAACTTAGTTACAAAAGTTTCTAATATCTTAGAGTTTTCGATGCCTTGCAAGGATTGCTAACCTTCTCGTTTTGCACCTAAGGAGGGAATAGTGGGGTGAGCTACATAGCTTAGTGGCTAATATATTTATAGCCATTGGCAATTGACCACAAATTCAAACATATGTATATATATATACGTATATTCAGTAATTCAACCATTCTTCAATTTAGTTTAACACTCATAGCACATGTCACTCAAATGCATCATATATGACAAATTAAAGATGCAATGCACAACAAAATGGCTCGAGGGTTCCATGAAAACAGAATGGAGAAAATGAAGTTTTCCCTATGAACAGAATGAGTCCAATTTTGGAGCTTATATGTCACAAGCAGGTAGCCGGGAGAATGCTCTTGTCAACGTACACGTGATGAACAGAATGGTTCCACTCTCGCCCAAACAAAAGCACATATTTGTTTTCTCATATACTCATACTTTTATGCTTTGTCTTCTTTTCATTTAATACAAAATGTCATGACCTCTTTTGAGGTATAACATAGTCAGATTTCATCATGTATTTTCAACATTTACAAATAAGTCAAATTCAAACAAATCAATTTTAATATACACATATAGGTAAGAATTTGCCCAATCACACTATAACCATAAATATGTTACCCACCTAATTAGCTTGTGAAAATCCAAGTCAAGGTTGCCTTTCCCCTTACTCTTGGATAGGATTCCCTTGGTTTCCTAAAACAACCAAGGTTCCATTCAAAACAACATTCCAATAAAATTCATAACCTTTAAAAATCACAAAATTTCAACAAACACAAATTAAACTCAAATCTAACCTACCCATGGTCTATCTAGGTTAGAAAACCTAAGACCTAGTTTAGAAACCCTAAAATCAATTGGGATCTTCTTCCAACATAAACCTTTCATTCTCTACACAAACCCCTTTTCTTTTTCTCTAACTCCTTCATCCTCAACACAACCCATTCCTTTAATGAAGCAAGAAGAAAAGATGGTTAATGTTGGGCCCCGAATTTTATTTATTTATTCTTATTATTGATTTAATTGTTTTATTATTTTTAGAATTGAATTTTTAAATTAGCAAGTAGGAATGGGGTATTGAATGTAGAAGTTAGAAATTGAAATAAAGAGTTAGAATTAAATTAGCTTAACGAGTTAAGTGGCTTAAAATAGTAGAGACATAAAAGACAAAAGAAGGGAAAAATTGGGAGAACAAGATTAAAGAGGGAAAAAATTGGAAGAAAAGGAGTTAAGAATTTTATTTAAATTAGAAGAAGAAGGAGAATTGTCGTAGGAACACAAGGAAAGGAGAAAAACGTGAAAATAGAAGAATCGTAGGAAACTTGGAGGGAAGAAGAAAGAAGAAGAAAAGAAGGGGAAATCCACTTGTTGGAGGTAAGTTTTCATCTTTCTTACGTTAGGTTCAAAAAGGGGATTAAATAAAGGCTAGGGTTTGTGTTGGAAATGAAGGAAGAAAGAAGAGAAAGATGAAACCAAATTGATTTTGGGATTTCTAAGTTAGGGTTTTGGTTTTTCTAGCCTAGATGAGCTATGGGTAGGTTAGATTTAAATTTAATTTTAGCATTTCTTTGATTCTTGAATTTTATGAACTTTCTTTTGAATATATGGATTAAATAGATATTGGTTTAATTGAAGGGAATCAAGAAAACCTTACTCAAGAGAGAGAGGAAGGGCAACCTTGAGCTTGGATTTTTCAACAAATTAGGCGGTTAATACTTTTATAGTTGTTGTGTGATGGGCAAATGCCTTATGTGTGTGTTATTGCTTAAATTGCATAAATGTTGAGTTGTGGTGAATATTTGAAAATGCATGAGGAGTTTTGACATGTTTTCTTTGAAATGAATGAAAAGTATGAAGATACGAGAAATTGATGAAATGAAAGAAGCATGAGAATGCAAATTTGTCATTGACTAAATTGTGCATAGATTGGTTGTGATTGGGCAAGAGAGAAACTCTTTTCGTTAGTCACGTGAACGTTGACCTATAGCCTTTTCCCGGCTGCCCGCTTGAGGCCATGAGATCCTAAGAAATCAGACACGTTTTGTTCACGGTGTAAACCGTTTTGCTTCACGGAACTCTTGAGTCATTTGTGTGCATTTCATCATTAATTTGTGAGTATGATGCATAATAAAGTGTTATGTTGATAGAAGATTTCATGATTTGCTTTATGTGATAAATTTTGGCTAATCATGAATGGTGTGATGAATTTGAGGATGAATGGAATTACTTGATACATGTGTAATCATACTTGTTTGTGTGGCTCATTACCAATAACTATAAACGTATTAGCCACTGAGCCATGTTGCTTACCCCACTTTTCCTCCTCAGGTGCAAAACTAGACGAGCGTGAACCTTGCAAGGCATCAGAAACTGCAAGGCATTAGATACTTTTGTACTAAGTTAGTAACTAGACTTTTGGATAGCTTTATAAGTATATCAAACATTGAGCATTCTCTCAAATAGAGATTTATTTTGATTCCGACAATGGAATTCTAATATATAATACACTACAAGAAATGAAGGCATTACTGACGGAAAGTTGACTACGGTTGAGTTTCCGTCGCAAAATTGCGATGGAAATTGCATGTTGTTGAAAAACTACTCTGGAAAAAAAACCATTTAGTGACGGAATAAAAATTCATAGCTGAAATAGGGAGGAAGTCGTGATTTGCATACGAAAATTCTATAACCGTTGGAAAATGTGTGTGAAAAATTTAGGGTTAGCGACAACCGGGTAACCGTCGGTGAATAAAGTAGGAGAAAAAGGCGGTAAGTGGAAAAATGGAGTTTTCTGACGGTTTATGTCGTTGCTAATAAACCGTCTGTAATTATTAAATCAATACGTCACCATCATTTTGACAAATGAACGTTAAAATGTTAATGAAAATGACATCATTTGGTTACCAAACGACGTCTTTTTTTTGGGTTAAAAGCCACCCAAATAACCCTTCAGCGCCCTCCCCCCCGGTCTACATCTTCTCCTTCCTCCCTTCCTCCCTCCTGCAACATCT
>JANZLF010000222.1:28452471-28480647 GCA_026546835.1 Erythroxylum foetidum
TGTATACTGAGTTTTAAATCGACTGATGTAGTACGCCACTCTCGCGGGACACGGACTCGGATATCACCAACGATATCAGGTTCGGGTCTTACGGGAGTGGGGTGTTAAACCCGTAGATATCCTAAGTTGCAACTATATTCTCTCCTGTGAAATATAGCTCATATCCTTAAGTTGATCAATTGAAATTTTTTAGTTGTCAAAACCTCGACAAAAACATTAACTCAATTTGTGAATCCCATGATAAGTTTTACCCTAACCTAGAAGATTTATGTAGTTTTATCTCTAATAACCCATGAAACTCTCATTATTCATGTTTTGTCCTATTTATACATATAATCTCTCGATCCCTATGTATGAAATCTAAAACTAAAACCAAAACTCTAGCATATTTCAATTCAACCTAATATGATCATGAATAATTTTAAGAAAACTGTAATCTTGCAATCAAAGAGCTAATTGCGTAATTCTAAAAAAAAGGTCTTGGTGTATTAAATTCTAAATCTATATCCTAATTAGCTTATAAAATGATAGGTAAAGCCAACAACAATGATAAAGAAAATAATATAAAAGAATGAGCTTACATAGATCTTAAATCTTGATATTTCCTAATTGAATCTTGATTAGAATCCCCTCTTTCCTCCAAAGTTTCTTTCTTTCTCTCCCAAAATGCTTCAAATCAATTATTTAGTCCTCGTATATGACACTCCCCTTTCTTTACCATCCTTTTCCTATTAAAAACAGGTTAAATATAGGACCATGTAGGTCTTTGTATTACTTTACACTCTTGGTTTCTTTTTCACAATTGTTACCACCAATATGGGGCCTAATATAATCTTATAATCTTCTCATATTTCTTTTGGACACGATCAAGTAGAAAATAGAATAAACTAGCATAGAACATAGGTTGAATATAGGTTAAAAATGATTCCCAATTTGAATTGTGTTCCTAAACATAGTCCTTATTCACCAACTCTTCCCTATTTGAGCTATGTTCCTAAATATAGGTCCTTATTCACCAACTCCTTCTTCTCATCTCTGTCCAATCCTCCACTGTAGGAAGTAGTAATGGTTGCAGGCCTGGCTAGCCTAAAGTGTATTAATCAAGCTCAGGCTCAAACCAAGGCTCGATGGGGTTAGGGATAATGGCTCAAGCCTAAGCTAGATCAGGTTTTCTTGCCTAAAGCTCGATTGCCTCAGGTTAGGCCTTTTTTAAGTTAAAATTAAATAATTTTGATAAAATAAAAAGAGTGCTTAAATTTTTACAACATAAGTTTTTATCCTAATGCTTATGTTCATCAAAAAAAAGTTAGTTAAAGTCATTTTGATGTTGTATATACTACAAATGCAACTGTACGAAGTTGGATATTTTGTTCCTAAGAACAACTTAGTAGCATTATAAAATATTTTTAACTTTACAAAAAGTTGCACTTATTGATCTTCTGTCAATAGGCAAGGACATTGAGAATCTCTTGGTCTTAACCTATTGAACACCTCAATATACTTGGTTATTGACTCCAACGTCTTGAATATTAAATTCCATCTAATGGAACAATTCAAAACCAACAACTTCTTGGACAAAATGAGCAGTTATTGTGCAGTTTTTTTCAAAATTTTCAACTCTTAAATATTGCATTCCAATACATTAAGCTATTCTGGCTCAACTCTAAATAGCTTGGTGTCGAGGATTCAGTTAATTAAACAATCCACCAACATAGTTATCAACATTTTACTTATATTCCTTGTTAATACATCAATAGTCGAATGTCTAAAGTCCACTCATTGTCAATATAGTATGTCGTTACAGTGTCAGATGCCCACATGTCTAATATGATGGCTACCCGTTTATGAATACTCGACAACATCATTAATACTTATTTCTTTTTATCATCGTAAATTTTGAAGATGTCTTTCTTGATAATACTCTGAATTAGGACCTTGAAGCTTGATTGGATCGAGATAAGCAACATCCTTAAGTTTTTTCGATCCATAATGGAGAGTGGTTGTTCATCACCAATGATCTTTTTAGCTATCAAAAACTTTGATTTTTTGCTTTCATAACTTAGGGTTGTCATTTCATTCTTCCATCTTATTACATTAGGGGCTAAAAATGTTTAGCCTTACTATACAATCTTCTTTCCATTACACGACTCCATATGTCTCTTATAATGAGAGATTCTACGTTTGGAATTCCCAGTCAACATATTGTGACAATAATTGCATCCCTTTTCTACTGTGTCCCTTGATCTAGTCTTATTGAAGTGATTATAAATATGACTTCTAGGTGAACTTACTCATTCAACTTGAATCGTTTCTTCAATTGGTACCAGATCAGACCTCTATCCAGTACTGTATTAGAACTCGACACTAAAGGAATATGTTTATCCATTTGAAACAATCAACATATATGTGCATTAAAACATCATTAAATTATTCCTTAAGATACTTAAATACATTAAAACATCATTACTCGTGCAAAATGCATAACCTTATATCCAAATTGATTAATTTGAAATAATAAAGAATAGTACTTAGTGTTGATTCAAGTACATCAAGAAGTCTAATAAACAAAACAAATTGGTTCCCATAAATTAGTATAACATAAACCACACATTGAAGCTAAACATCAAACTTTACATAATTAAATTGTGTTTAGTTACATGGAGCAAGTAATCAGTAGAACACTATAGCAACAAACCTGTCTTTTAAAATCCTTTTAGCATAGTAATGATGAAAACACAAGAACATTGGATAAATTGTCAAATAGCCTCCTCAAAGCCTCTTTTAAACTTCCTTTCTGAATAACTACATTCTTCTCAATTTTTTAGAAGTTACATTCTTGTTTGCAAACTCTATACTAATGCATCAAGTGTTTAATGATGAAAAAAATTCTAGGTAAAAGCAATTAAAACAACGAACTTCACCAATTCCATTCCGCATCTTAAAAGGATTCTTACTACATTAAGTCAAATTATAGCAATAGTTGCCATGATAAGAATAGGAATATTATAAATTGAAAAAAAAATATTTTATAGATGACCAGTAGATGACTTTAAGTAAAAGTTCCTTATATTCTCACTGCAATTTCAAATAACTTGTTTTATAAAACTGGTTTTCTTTAGAATTCCAGTCAAAATCAAGTTCATTTGTATCTTTTTACAATGAGAATAACAAGATTTATCTCAAATTTCAAATGATGAAGTCAACTATATTATTATGACCGCTAAAACCAACAAGAACAGTACTGTAAAAGTTGGACAGCCTTGTTTGATTAGTATCGAACAAGTTAGACATCTTGGTCTGATCTATCTCCCTTGAGTAGACTATGTCCTCCATACTGGAAAGACTAACAGCAAAGAAATTGATGCAAAATAATTGATTCTTCCAAAATCATTTAAAATAAATAGCAAGGCACGTTGCTATAAACATGAGCTTTAAAATGTTTTGTACACTATCCTTATGCAGCCCCTATTTATTACTGTCTTAGTCTCACTTCTAGTCCACAAACACAAGACATTAAATTTGGCGTTCCAAGCAAATTTCCAACAGACATCATAAGTAAAGAAGTAATTGATGTGTAAGAAATAGAAGGTTTTTGTACCATATAGAGGGCAGCCGAGGCAAGTGGAGCAGCTGACCTGTATAGTAGAGACTGGAAGTGAGGGTCGAGGAAGGAAGGTCGGTCCGAGCAGTTATACAGAGGAAGGGCGAGGAACATCTTCAGCTAGCTCTAGCTGCCTGTACTGCAATGTAGATTGATTAATCTATAGTGCCGAAGAAGAGAAGAGAATAAGACACCTAGGAACAGAAAAGAGGCTCACAAATTTGCTAGGACAATCCCAGCGTATGCTACTTAGCTTGTACCTAATGTTTCACTTGAGAAAAAGAGGGTCTTTTGTCAATAAAATATCTGACCAGTATTGGATTCCATTTATGATAACTTGACACTTAAGATTTCTCTGGACTAGGGGAGGATTTTTTTTCCAGGATTAGACATAGAGTGGTCTTGAACTATCTTGGGAGCTAGCTGCATACTACTTCGAAGGCTAGGGATAAAGGGAACGAGCGAGGATCATTCATACATGAAGGTTGGAAGCAACACGATTAGCGTAGCAAATGAAAATTGGGAAATATACTTTCAAGGTACTATCAGCCATTTCAGTTCGATCATTCATTACAACAATAAAACGCTTTCATGTTTATCAACATCAAGGGGGAAAATTAATTACGCGGTATTTGGTATTAACAGTATGAAAACACATGATGATGTCTGCAACTGCAAATAGAGTATGTACAAACAAATAATAGGAAACAGGGCCCTGCTTGGAAGGAGATCATTTGATTTAGTCAAATCCTTTTTTATGGCTTGCTTGCACCCTTGTACATATTGTCGATAACATTCTGCAGTCAGCATACCGAAGTCAGAAGAAAGGGAAGGCTGCAAGAATAGATATGAGACGGATTGCTACAAATAAAAGCTACCTGATAGTATTTGAGAAACTGTGGTCTTTTCTTCTTATAGGTTGGAGTTAGAAGATCACGTTCGATATCGAACGGTCGGGGATCAAGGTGAACAGCCTTTATAAACTCAAAGCCTTTCAACTGCCAAAAACAACAGTTACGATTGAATAAGTAACCATATTAGTTTTAAAGCCAAAAGCACTGAAAAGAATTCACCTTCTTCTCTTTTCCAATCTTTGCAAGCTCTCCTAGTAGGTATTGCTTGGCCATTGGATTTTCACATAGTGATTTAAAGTCCCCACTCACACCGTTTTCCTGAGCCCAGTGTTCAAGTGCTTGCTGGTTAGGGTTAACAACAGCAACTAGGAAAGATTCGAAGCTGTTACCATAAACCCATATCTGAAATAGAAAATAGTTTTATGTGTTAGACAACATAGAAATTGGATCAGAACTTTGAAAGACCGCTAAGCATTTTATCAACAAGGAAGCATGTAAAATGAATACAACGAAATCAAAAACCAAGTAATAGGCAGCAAAATATTGTCAAACCAGCACTGATAATACTAAATGTTCTCCAAAGACGTACCGAATCAATATCAGATACAAGACCATAAATATTCTCCAGGTTCTCAACCGCAACATATTCCCCTTGTGAAAGTTTAAATATGTTCTTCTTACGATCTACAATTTTCATGCTTCCATCTGGTTGCCATTCCCCAATATCCCCTGGAGTGAAAATCAAATTTTACACGGTGTGAGTTAAAAATAAACCAACAATAGAAAGTTAATTATCCACCAAGAATAGTCTGGTAAAAACCTGTATGGAACCACCCATCAATGAGGACCTCTTTTGTGAGGTCCTCACGTTTGTAGTAACCTGAGAACAGGGTATTTCCTCTTATACAAATTTCCCCACGTGGTGTGCTTGCAAGGGCATCATAGTTCATCTCAGGAACAGATTCTAGGCAAATATCCACATTTGGTAAAGGCGGGCCCACAGTGCCAAGCATTGAGATCTCATTTGGTAGAGAGACAAAAGTGCCAGCGCAGGTTTCTGTCAGCCCTGCAACACCAAAAGTATAATTTTCTTTTCTTAGCCCTGATAGCAGCAAAACGTGAGTGAGTCGATGACAAAAGGAAAAGTGAAAATTAAGATGCTGCATTGCAGAGTTTATTTGCACTGCATACCATATCCCTGCAGTACATGAGCACAAGAAACCACCCTTAAGAAAGCTTCAACATGGGTAGCAAGAGGTGCTGCTCCGGATAGGATAAGCCGTACATTTCCTCCTAACCCCTGCCTTACCTGAGGATGGCATAAAACTAATGAGATCTCAAAATATAAGCACAATTTCATCGCACCCAATAATATGTTATAACAAGTTCTGCCAAAGGGAAAGAAGGAAAATTACCTTGTTAAAGACAACTTTGTCTGAGAGTGGAGATGCATCAAAATGTGTATTTCCTTTCTTCATATAATTAAATTTGCTGCCAAATTATTATAAAGTTAGAATTTGGTGTCAGTCAAAACATGGAAAATTAATACCAGCAAATGGAGAAACAACCAGATAACCACTTAGATAGATAAAATAAAACTGATTTTAAACTGTATCAGTCAAGTAAAAAGAATTCTCGTATGTAAGCAAGAGATATGCAGTTTAATAAATTTGATTGTAATGAATAAGAATACAAAGAAGATAGTATTGTTTAGTTTTTACTTTTATGTTTTTGTGCAGGATTAGATAAGAACATTTAACATACCTTGAAGGAAGAGAGCAAAAATGAACATTGTTATACATCATTTTACCTAAATGTCTTTGACTATAAAATCCAACTTACTAGGAGTACGCCACATTGAATAATGTCTTCTTTAACAAACCCCCAGCAGCAATCTTCTGGGTCAAACCTGTTAATGCACAAAGCATGAAAACAGATCCATCTCACGATACGGAGTATTTTATGAGGTAAAATAACATAGAAAACTATTTTCATCGCATTCTGCAGTTGACAAGGTTACAATAAACGAAGGATCACAAAGTGTAATTCTTTAGCATCGTCATTCCTTGGCAGATCTGTGCCAAGTTGGGTCTTGTATGTGTCTCTAACCTAGTATTCATGCCTCAGAGAAGCACTCCAACCATAAATAGCATCATGACTAGTGAATCAAACACAAGAACATGAGTAATGCTGCCTCGTTCATCAGGAGATAGTAAAGGATACATTCACTTTTTTCCAACTGGACATTGAGTGTTTAAGTACTCATCCATGGAGGCACAATAGTACTATCTTAAGGTTTACTTCCATCAATACGTACGAAAGAATAACAATCATAATCAAGATAGCGTCGTGGTCAGGAGTTTTACCTGAATATATTCTATCTAACACACGTGGCACAGCACAGAAAATAGTTGGTTTTAGCTCCCCAATATCTTCAAGAAGAAGTTTTACATCCTGAAAACATGTAATATTTAGTAATCTAACCCTATTGCGAAAACATGGTAACCATCCATTCACACTTAACATAAAATCAATCTCAGTGATGGTTACCATATAAATGGTTTTTGAGTGTTATGATGCTTACCCCTCGCCAAAAGCCTATGGAGGCACCTTGTGATATAAAGAATTCCTCAATTACTCGATCAAAGATATGAGCAAGAGGTAGATATGACAGATACACATCCTCAGTGGTCAGCTATAAAATTGATAGACAAGGATTTAATTAGACATAACCTCCCATTTTAAAAAATGTAGTATGAGAAGTTAACAACTGCACATTGTTCACAAGCCAGTTCAGGGTCCAAAAATAACTACACTTTTGATTTTATACTCACAAAACCTAGGATATGATGAAGATAATCACCTTTTCATTAACATTTTCTAGCAGTGCCTTCACACCAGATACAATAGTAACAATGCTATCATTTGAGATCATTACTCCCTTGGGATCTCCGGTTGTTCCACTAGTATACATAATTGTACAAATATCACTTTTCTTTTTCAGTGGGAGATCATAGTGTTTATCCTCACCCTGTCACAACATAGAATGGTCATTTAGTTTCATCCAAGGATCAATCAGGAGTAATAACTAAAAAAAAGGTGAAAAACCAAAAAGCTAGAGCAATTTTCCTTAAGATAATTATTAAAAGGAAAATAATGAAGCTAAAAAGTTAAGAGCAATTTTCCTTAAGATAATTATTAAAAGGAAAATAATGAAGCTAAAAAGTTAAGAGCAATTTTCCTTAGTTTAATAATTAAAAGGAAAATAATGAAGCTACTGATATCCAATGGATCAGAAGAACACCTCAACTGTGTCCCAATCTCAATACTGTCTTGTTTAGTTGAGATATCACTAAGATGGAATCCTTTCCAAATGCAGCAGAGATAAAATAAGAAAAATGAAAAACATGAAACAGAGTTTAAGAGACAGTGCAGGGTATTGACCCAGGGGTTAAGGGACAAAGATTCAAGTCAGATTGACCATAAGGTTTTGTAATAAATAAAAGGTTGAAAAGAAAAGATATCAAATCATATGAGTGACAAATTAGCTATCCCTGCCAAATGAAAAAGAAATGAAAAACTAATGAAGATATAACCAAGTGATTACAAGATAAATATTAAAAAAGTGCAAGATTGCAATTAGGTATACATAAAGTTCGTAATCTAACAAATTAGGGAGTTTTGAACACTCTTAATATGAGGGCTGACTTTTGTTTAAATAAATTGTGTTACCTATCTAAGGAGAGCTTCCCCATTTATTAAACGTTACAGACATTAAGAGAACTTAAAGGCTATAAATGGCAATGTGTAAAAGTTTTCATTCTCAGATGGAAAGATTGGCAGTAAGAAGAGGTGTAAAATGGGATCTACCAATCTAGAACTGCAGGTACAAGATAGGGCTGAACACAAATAATGTCAATGAAGAAAACATTTTCTTATTCTAATAGCTGTCTCACCACTCTCCCTCTCCCTCTCACTCAAACCTACTCTTTGTGGTCTTATACAAGCAAAGTGTTCTCTTCTGGGTTACGTCGTTGGCTTGTTGAAGTACAGAAGCACAAGTTCCTTCCATTTGTCTTCTTATTTTCAATTGGGTTTAGATGTTAGAGAGATGACAATGACAATGACAATGACAACTGAGATGAGGCAGAACTATAGAGACGGATGTTAAATGCAATGGATGATGACGTATGGGAAAAGGTAGAACAAAACCAATAAGTATGGCAGACAACCACTGAAAGTAAGTTATTTGATGTTTGAAAATTGGTAGTATAACAAATTGCGGAATTATGACTTGGGTAGAATTTCATTTCTATAAAGCTTCTTGTTTTGGAGATCACATCAAGCATTCGTTTGAGAACCATAGCTCCTCTATATAGGATATTAATTTTGTGTGAATTTCATGAACAGAAATAGAGAATTGCTTATTGAACTGAGAGGGATTGTCACCCAATTCAACTGTGACTTTCCCAGAAGGGTTTCTGTATGCTAGTTTTCGCCCGTGAATAGACAACGACTCCATATCGATCTTGGGTTTCCAAATTGATATGGATGGACTGGGTCAGGTCTTAGAACACTAACAAGAACAAATTGAAGTCTTAAACTTCAAGATTAGAAATGAAGCACATTACATACACCACAGACAATTACCTTTAATATATTTAAGATGATGTTGGAAAAAATGTTCACTAGGTTATGCGATCTACCGTGAATGCAACAGTTAGCCTCAAGTAAAGTAGCACAGCAATATACCAGTTTTAAAAAATCATCCCAAGAGTAAACTTCCAAACCAAACTTCACAATCTCTTCCCTTTGTTCCTGAGTGACCTCCCCAAAGCTCACAATTCCTGCATAATATAGTAACCACAATCACTTTTCATAAAAAT
Organism: Erythroxylum foetidum; assembly: GCA_026546835.1. NCBI lineage: Eukaryota > Viridiplantae > Streptophyta > Magnoliopsida > Malpighiales > Erythroxylaceae > Erythroxylum > Erythroxylum foetidum. The sequence continues at coordinate 28,461,813 of JANZLF010000222.1, forward strand.
TTGACAAGGAAAAGCAAAACCTTAAAAGATCCACTTACTTTTCAAGTATTGTGTTGAGTTGGGAAATGTTTTCAATAGCTGGTTGAGAAAGAGAGAATTTAAGATCACTAAAGGATGCTATTAGCATACAAAAATGAAATCCCTAATCATAAATAAAGACCATAAAGCAATCTCATCCAGGTCAGATAAATGAAGAGAACTTCAAGAATTCTTCTGAGTTTTTAATTCCAACTCTGGATGATGTTACCCAAATTTGTAGCCAATTTAAAAGAGTTGAAATATCATTAAAATGTGAGTATGAGAGCTATATCCAAATGGATTTTTTTTTCTTTGTCGACAGTGTTCAAAAGTAAATGACAACAAAGCATACCTCTGGAATTTTTTTTTCTTCTGAGAAAGCAATTGAGACCTCTGAATGGCATATAATGTACTCCACTGCTCCAGCACCTAATAGACCATGGATTCAAGAGTGTAAAAAGACAATTTGTCAGGATAACAATTTTTAAGTTACAATACAAGAACACGAGTTTAAATTCAAGCTTTGAACATGACACACTAGCAAGTGGTAACAATGTTTCAATAGAAAATTACTCTAAATTCATTGACACTTGAAAAAGAGTCACATGTTTTGAGCTATCAAAGTGAAAGAGAATTATGTACCTAAAGTATCGTACAAAGGTACACAGTAAAGCCCATGGGCATTGCATGCCTGCAACGGTAACAACAAAAGAATAAAAATGCGATATATCTTTGACATTCAGGAGTCACACGAATCTATTTACCCTTCCCCTTTTGCTATCAGTCTCAGTTGAAACACAAAGCACACTAAATTAATAGCTTGGGGAAGTATAAATATAAAAAAAGTATCAGACAATTACACATATAAGCCTATTACTGAGAAAACACTAATCAGCAATTAAGATGTTTCTGTCCCCTAGCCTGACATTTCAAATGGCATATGAAGCAATGTGCACTCAGACTTCATACCACTGAGAGCTTCCTGAAATGTTAAAAACAGATTCTTTGATGAACGCAGTTTCATCCTAGAACAAAAGGTTTTGGACAACAGGAGTCTCCCAGCAAGTTTTGCTCGTCACAGAAGAGGAAAAGCTTTCCATTGAACTGTACAAAACTAGCAATGCTAATGACAACAGTAATGAGTTACCTCCATGCTAATAATCCACTCTGGGCAGTTGGCACCATAAATGCCACACTTGTCTCCCTACAGATCATCAACAGGCAAAACCAATTAATGCTCAAATTTCATATACGAAGTCCAGATTACCTAACAAGATAAATGATCCTTTACCGGTTCGACACCACAACTGCGGATTGAATTCCCAACTTTAATTACCAAATCATATACTTCTTTGTAGGTTTGCCACTCATATTTATCAGCCTGAAAAACAAATAGCCAACAATCCAAGTTTTAGCAACTAAAAGAGCTGCAATGGCAAGATACACAAATAGGAGGTACAACGAGATTTTTTATAACAAAAATGACTACAAAATAATACCTTCCCATTAACAATCTTTCGGCGACCAAGCATTCGACTGTTGGGATATTTCTCAACACTTGTCCTGTAAGAAGCAAAACGGTTCAAATCAATGTTAAGTGGCTTTGGGGTATTTAAGGGACGCTCTAATTAAAGTGGAAATTGTAGACCGTGAAGGTCAACATATTTTACAAATCTAATTAACGTTCGTGTACTAATGGAACAAATGTATAGAGCACAAAGGTAAATTGGTCTTCCATTAAAACTATACATAATTATATATTCCAAGGAGAAACTGAACTAGAATTCCTCAAAAGAACAAACTTTTGCACCAAATAAGGAAATTACTTTATTTTCTAATTAACAGAAAGAACAAGGAGAGTAAATGCTAAAGGTTCCTGCAAACCAGTCAGGAAAAAATAACTAAAAAAACACCAAAATATCAGTCAGTAAACTAATCCTGCTTCCAAATCGCTCCAAGATACGTTTACACTTGCAACAGAAGTAAGGACAACAAGAGTTGACTTTTTCTCCAGGCGGGAACCCATCCTCCAAACACCAAAGAAAATATTTTTCCCATAAACCAAACAAAAATGAGAAGAAGAGGATTAGAGAAAACGTACCGGAAAATATCCCAACAAGAATCCATCCCGGGAAGAAGAGGAGCAAATCCATCCTTAGCAAAAACACTCCGATAAACAGGCCCCACCGACGGCTTCCCACCACCACCTGCCTTGGCCTTTTCCACCTCAACCAAGTAGTTCATCTGAGCCATTATTTTTCTCACAGACTATGCTCTCTCTATGTATATGTGTATATGTATGTACGTGAGACTATGTGTCTACAGAGAGACGTGTATGTATAGAGGTAAAGTGCGTGTGTGGTGAGGAGAAATAAGAAAATGACACTCTCAGATCGCCGGGTATGAAAAGAAAAGTATTTAGTTGTATTTAAGATAGGCAGACTATTAGGTGAAGAAAAGGTTATATAAATAAGTGCGACTCTTCCCTTTGATATTTTATTTTTTCTTGTTTGCTTGTGTGTGTTGGAACTGGAAGACAAGTCTTGTTAAGGTGGCTGAGAATTTTCTAACTAATAACAGCGAGGTAGACCAGAGGACCACCAAACCGAACCGAACCGAACCGAAACCCATACATGATACAACTACTCTCTTCTTTTTTTTTTTTTTCTCAAAAGTTTCGGTCAAACTCAGGGTGTCAAGTCCGATCCTTGATTAAATGGCCCGTAGGCTGGCCCATGATCCAACAGGCCGAAACTGGCCAGTTGGCCCAACTCATCCTATTTTTAAAAAAAGTTATAAAACATTGTTTTTGTTATGTCGGTCAGGTCATAAGTCAGCTCTACCTAGTTCATGCTCAACCCGTGGCTCAATTAGATCAAATCATTTTGATCCATAACCTAATCAATTCGAGTTAAAAGAGATGATGTCAAAACTGTCATCCTTAAACTCAATTCTCAAAGAGATGATGTCAAAATTCATAATGTAGAAGTATCAGTGTGTGGTTATTTGGTTTTGTCATATTAAATAGCGAATTATCCAAAGTCTTATTTTTATGACTTTTTTACTTTTATATTTATTTATTTATCTTTTTTTGCTATAAATATATATTATTTACTACATATTTTTGTGATATCAGTAATACCCATTATAAAATATCATCACCTTTTTTTATTTACTTTCAAAAATTTTCTTTAAAAATGCTTTCCTAATTTTCATTAATTTCTAACTTATAGGAAGGAATTTATCATCACTTTTTTTCAAATTATTGCCATTTTACATTGTATAGTTGAAATTGAGTAGTCCATTTTTCACATTATTTTAAATTGAAAGAGAACTCTCATTTTGTACCATTTTTTCATATAAATTTTGATGAATACAATATGATAGACCTCTCATATTTCATAGAAATTTTAATCATAAAAAACAAATCCTTACTATGTAAATTTATTTTAGTTAAGGCTGAAAACATCTCCTTAATCCTAGCTACACCTGTCCAAAATTTATTATACTAAGACCAAAAACATCTTATTGAATTTTGATCTCAACTATATCAAACTAAATATTTGTTATGTTAAGAAATTTTAAATGATACTAATAAGCATTAAATGTTACTTTAACTTTCTTTTAGTTTATGTGCCGACTCTCAAATTATTAAGATATTGGTACTAGATTTTCACCTTTATCAACAAAACCACAAAATAGACCAATAAATACCAATATTAATTTGCATTTTAAGCCTATATTTAATTATTTCACAATTAAAACATGGAACTAGTGCAAACATTAGTGGGGTATATGAGTTAATCGATTAGAATAACAGATGATAATAAGGTGTTATATTGTTAACGACAATCCCTGCTTATTTAACTGATGATAATACAATTGCATTTTCTTCTCTCTCCATAGATATCTTAAATTGCAAGTTAATTCTAAGTTCCTGAGATTTGGTTACAAAAAATAAATTAGTACCAAGGTGATGAATCCCCTCAAAACCATTATAATATTAACCTTTTATTATGCAATTGTTTTATTGACTATTAAACTATGAAAATTAAATTCCTATCATATGCTAATAACTCACTTAAGGCTACTAACAACTAATATTGGGTTTATCAACTGAATTACGCAGGTTAAAGTTTCTAAGATTGATTTATCGATTTGCAAATTTCGATATTACGTTTGACCCTAATCCAAATGATTTATATCCACCTATCTCTAGGTTTGTAATCAACTCTTTTCAATTATGATAGATCTATTTATACATAAGATTTATCAATCTTTATGTTATGAAATTAGATTATATACTAATAGTCCAGATCTATTAGAACATATATTAAGTACGTAGTTGAATCTTAATAGATCAATCGAAACAATTGCATTAGAATACAAAATCAAAACATGTTATAGCACAAACTATGGTTCATCTCACCTAGATATTAAAGATGGTTAGTTACACATGATAGAAAATGAAATCAAACATAAACAAAAAAAAACAAATTAGTTCATAATTCTAAATCTCCCTTCTTTTCTATCAAATCTTCTTGCAAAGTATAGGTTTGATGTTGTAAACTATTGGATCTATTAATGATTTCTTCATGATTTCCACATCTTTGGATCAATATTGCCGCTTCTGAATTATCTTTATCTCTAGAATTGCCTCTAAAAGCCTCCTCCAATTTGCCTCTACTCACGTCCTTTTATAGTAAATTTAGGGTTTCTAGGACATACATGGTCTAAGACATGGATCTGTATCAAATTGTTTATCTCCAAAAACACTTAAAATCATGACTCAAGTTTTGAGAGACTTACACGGCCACATACATGATCGAGTATCCCTAATTGCTTCAAATCTTTGTTTTATGCCACAATTTCACCCAACTTCCTCTCCTTTTGATCTATAAAGGCAATTATAACTTATAAATGTACTCGTGGAAAATTAAGTATCAAATATATAACAAAATTACAAAACATCAAGCAAAATACATCAAATATGGGTGAATAAATATAGTCTAATATGCATCTATTAAACATAATCAAACTTAAGCTTTTACTTGTTCTCAAGCAAATCATAATCAAAATTATAAATTATAAAATTTACAGCATCTATCCTTCATTAATCTGAACTTATCCAATGATACTATAAATCATCATATTATATTATATTAAATTACATACAATTATATTCAAGTTATCCTAAAACTAACTTCCTAAGTCAATATTAACAGTAATCACATAAATAACCTCATTAAAATCTAAAACGTAAACCTTTACACCCTACCAAGATTTAACATAATACACTCAAGTGTTCAGGTTCAAAAGTATCAAACTCTCATAGGAGAAATCTTATTATAGGCTTGCAATTTTATCACATCTCAACCACTTGTATGTAAACTAGAAACAAAAATTAAAAGTTCTTTATAAGGGTTGTAATGAGGCTTAGGTATGATATGATTGGGATAATAAAAAGATGATATGGAGGAAATTTACAAATGAGAATATTAAATGAAACTTGTTCATAATACACACAGATCCTTTTATCATAACCCATTGGATTTTTTTTCCTCTTTTCTTGTTTTATGCTCATTTTTTATCAAAACAATTTGGAGCATTCATCATGTACCATAATTAAAAAGATATTAAACCTATAAATAACCTTCAAGGTTCAAAATAATAACAAGGCTCCAATGAAGAATAGGATAACGTTAATAATTTAGTTAAAATAAATGAAAAAGGCTAAGGCTTAACTTGGTTATTCCTAAAGGATAAAATAAGGTAAGGTAATTATCAAAGAAATAGGCTACAATAAATTGTTGAATCTAAGTGTCTTTATCATTTCAATGCTTCTAATTTAACAACTGTGGTCTAAATATGAATAATAAAAAATTATAGAATAATTCAACTACGCACTATAATACTTATGAAAGAATAAAAGGAGCTTAAAAATTTTTCGAATTTTAATTTTATGCTTAAAAGTTCACAAAAAAGATGAATTAATGTGTGTAACTAATGTGTGATTTCATTCAACTTGATTACTTTGATGATAAATAAAAATATGACTTATAAAGGCAATTTAATTCTAACTATCATCCTTTTCATACTAATTCAAATTAGTATTCAATAATGAAATACAATATTTATCAACCGATTTCAATTAAGTTAAGATATCAATTCATAAATTTTAATAATTAAGATTATAATAAGCTTAAGAAAATCATTAAAATCATTAGCCCCTTCCCTATACTTAAAGTTATACCTTGTCCTCAATATACATAATATAAGCATATAGAATAAGTGAGAAGGTTAAGTGGTTCCTAAGTAAGACAATTTTATGATTCTAATCCATCCAATTTTAGACTAATATCCTTTCAAAGTAGAAAGAAAAGGGGATAAAACAATAAAATAAAATAAAATAACAAAAATAAAATAAAATAAATATGCAACATGAAAATAAAAATAACATAAAATTTAAAATAAAACTATCCTAATTCATAGGTTTCCTTCCATGTAGCACTTGTTTAATGTCATTAGCTCGACGTACCTTGTACGTTAACCTCATCTTAGGTCTATGATTAGTGACTTGCTTCCACCCTTTTCTCTACAAAGAGGTTTTTTAGCCTGTAAGTAAGTCACCTGTCGCAAGATAATAGCAGGATCATAATTTATCAAATTAATAAATTCTATCAACTGCATTAATGTTCTTATTAAGGACAAATTATTAATAAAATGAGGGATAATGAAACTCCCTGAATCTTTTGTTGACCAAGTAATTTGTCTTGGAGGGAGTAGGAACTCTCCGTACTTAAGGTGGCTACCAATAATTTATTAGTAGTTTCCTTATTGGGTTCCTTCACTAGCTCTTCCTCAACCACCTTTGTCTATTATTCTTCTTTCTCTACTTAGATAAAATTTTTTGGCTCATCTTCTTCTTCAATTATCATTTTCCACTCCTCTACTTTCTCTTCTTAGATGGAGACTTCCTCTTTTTCTATGTTTGCTGCCTCAGTCATATTTTTGTCCTCCTCTACAATAATAGCAGTTACCTCCTCATCTTCTTGGAATGCCACTTCATCTATAAACCCAACCTTCATCTATTCTTCACTCTGCTGCATTAATAGGCTCAAAAAGTATTATGTGTTATGTTCAAAATGTTCAGGTGAAGAAAATTTTTCTTCAAATTCACATAGGCTAACTTTAAGTTTGGCAAGTCATTTTATTATTTTATTTGCAATGCTTTGTTCTTCTTCTTCTTTTTCTTCTTCTTAGAGTTCGTTTCCACTCTTAAGGGTGATTTTCATTCTATGTTCTTTAGGATTTGTTTTAGTAGGAATAAGCAGATTTCTTGACATCTTTTCAGATATTATCTTGTCCAACTAATCAATCTAATTCATCATATTTTGTATATGAGCCTATGTTTCCTAATGCCTCATGATTGATTCTTGAATAAAACTAGCCATCATATCTTTCAGAGTTGGCTCCTTATTGGAGGTTCTTGGTACTATAAATATTCAACTAGAGCTTAATCATTCCATACATAAGCATAAGAGTTGCTCCACTCTAAATTACAACCATTTTCGTATGCTGCACCTTGAGTTTGGTTGTACATACTTAGTTGCTCTCACATATAGGTTGGCGTCCGACATTTGTGATTGTAATGGTTACTCCCACAAAAGTTACAACATGGCATGGATACCAATTGAGCCTCTAAAAATATGTGAGGAAACCTTTCTCTACCATATGGTGATGTTATGTACTATAAAGACACATCATAGCTCCCATAAGAGTATTGTCTACTCCATCCTTCCATTATGAGTTGTGGTGATGATGATAAACCTTAATCCTTAAAATAAACCACAAACGCACTGTTAATATAAAGAAATTCAAAAGATAAATAAATGAATAAGTTAAGAATACAACATGATATAATAAAAATAAAATAAAAATAAAAATAAAAATAATGACTAGAGTAATAGCATCTTGGTGTTCCTAATATCATTGTCCCCTAAAACAACGTAAAAAAACTTGATTGATTATTTCTATACCAATATTAATTTTCTTACAAGTGCACAATATAGTTGACAGCTACCCATGAAACCACAACCTAGTTTTCCAAATTCACATTAATCTAACAAACAATCCACAAATAACATCAACTATAGCTAACAAGATATAGCCAAACTATTGCTTTTTTCATAATTAAATTATATGCATGCACATATGCTACTTAATCAAGTAACAAACAACCGACACTTTTAGAGGATAACTTAAGTAAAATCTTAGCTAAACTCAATTATAGGGAAAGAAGAAGCTTGGAGTGGATGAGTAATTGATTGGTTATTCCTTTACTAATATTGAGTTACTGTAAGTGCACGGTGTAGTTGTAGCTAGCACAGGCAAGTGCGTTCTATCCCACGAAGACTATAAGTTATAGTAATTACCCTTTTTCTATTATCTAGCCTAAGAATTAAAATTTATATTTTAATTAAAATTAAAGATAAAAATAACTAACTTAAGAATCACTAACTATGATCTCAGGATAAGTAAAATACGAAGAAAACTCCATATCAAATTGTAGTGTCTAAGTGATGAATCCTCCTTTTATCAAGCAATCATACTATTGAATATTGTACCGTAAAAAATCCTATCTTATGTTCGTAACTCTTTTGAAACTATTAACAACTAATCCATTAGTTAATTAGCATAAATCTTTCTATTTTAAATCCTTAAGATTGATTTATCGATTTATGAATTTCCTTATTATGTTTGACCTTAATTTAGAGGACTTATGTCTACCTATCTCTAGGTTGCAATCAATTCCTTTCAATTATAGTAGATCTATTCAAACAAAAGGACTTCATAATCTCAATCATATGAAATCAAATCCTACCCTAGATATATTAGATTAAGCATAAAGCACATAATTGAATCGAAATAATCAATCAATATATTTATGTTGAATAAAATATTAAAAGATGCTTTTATCCCAAAATAGGGTTCATCACATCTAGACACTAAACACATTTAGTTACTTATAATAGAAAAAGAAATCAAATATAAACACGTATGTAAACTAATAGAAAACAAAGAGTTTATAATTCTAAATCTCCTTTTTTTTTCTCATATTGGATCTTGTTGTAAGTTTGAGGTTTGATGTTGTAATCTACTGATCTTTTGATGTATTCTTTATGTTTTCCTTGTCACTTGATCAAAATATCTCCTTTCTAGATATTTCATGTCTGTAATTGGTTGCAGAAGTCAACTCGCCTCAATTTGCCTCCACTCACATCCTTTTATAGCAAATTTTAGGGTTTCTGAAATATACACGATCACTTATATAAGTGTGTGAGAGATCGTGTATAATCAAAAATACTTGAATTCGTAATTCTAGACAAGCACAGAGACTTACATAGACAACATACATGGTCATAAATCTTAAGATACACGGATATGTAACTCCACACGACCAGAAAACAATTTCTTCAGTCTTCACACATTTATAAAGACTTACACTATCTCTATACACAAACGTGTAGGTATTTAGTTACTTTAAATCTTTGTCTTATGCCACATTTTCATCATACATGGGTGTGTAACTCTATATGATTATGCCACATTTTCATCATACATGGGTGTGTAACTCTATATGAACAAAAACCATTATCTTCAATCTTCACACCTTTACAGAGACTTACACCATCTATATACACAGGCTTGCAGGTATTTATCTTCTCCAAAAAAAATTGATAGTTTTATATAAAAACTTTCAATGTTGCAAGTATATAAATCGTAACTTATAGTATAAAAGATATCATTCCCATGAGGATTAGATTTGTCACCTAACAACTTGAATGCACTTTATCTAAAATCATAAAAGAGTAAATTAAAATAAATAAACTGAAATTAAAATAAACAAATAAAACTAAACAATTGAATAAGTGACGCTAGTAATAAGAATAAAGTTAATCAACGATGGAAACTTATGAGTTATTTTATCCTTGTTTTATCTTCCCTTTATCTTGTTAATTCAAATTAGGCTTGATCCTAGATATCCTAATGTTTTATTACCCTCTCTTAAGATCTAATCAAGTAATCCTAATTGAAATAAATAACAATATCATTGCAATGCCTCAATTCACAAAACTACTCCTAACTACTCAATTAGAATTTTAAGCAATCTAAGGAAAATTAACTCATAATTAAAATCCCTATTCAGTTGTTTATTAATCTGATATTTGTAGGTTTATTAAGATACCAAGTCTCAATATGCAACTTAACACATATAACTTTGATTCAATTTCTTGATTTCTTATGAAGTATAAGCATAAAAAATTTCACAAAGCATTAATATATACTAAATTGAACAAGAATAAAGTTAAACAAAAAAATTCCAGGATAATCCCTAATATGGATTTAAAAATCCATAATCATGTTCAACATCACACTATTCCAAATTAACATCCAAGATAATGAAATATAAGAAAAAAAGAAAAAATAATTTTATATAAGAAAAAAAGAAAAAATAATTTTATGCCTTGATTTGGAAATTATAGAAAATTGGGGTTAATCTTGATGTCTCCACTTTGATATCCTTGTTTATGATGTGCAACCTACTTTTTGGTGTTTTTCTTTGCCTTAGATACTTCTTGAGGCTTATAGGGTTTTTTATAAAATTTCGCCACTTGTTTCGGCTCCAAAAATAGTCTTAAAATAATAAGAATACAAAATTTTGACATTTTAGAAAAACCTGTGCATGATTGTGATAAAGGCTTATCCCCATGCAGTCAATCATTCACAATTGTGCAAAATCATTCACAATCTTGCATGCTCTTATTCTTCAAGTCCTTTTGCATCTTTTTTCAATTTTTCTTGTTTGCACTTACTAAAAAACAATTCAAACAAATTAAGATCAATCCATTTCTCTAAAACAATCAAACAATTAAAACACATAAAACAGTAACACGAACACAATTCAATGTCCTAAACACATTATTATCGTCTAAGAAATATTTAAAAACACAGTTAAACATCTAGAAACCATATTATATTATACACCTATCAGAGGGTGCCAAGAGACAAGTTTGAGGATTAAAGGATAAAAACTAAAAGAGAGCAAAAGGCTGGGATAAAATACTAGATGCTTTCGATTAATGAGGGCGAAGAATATAGTTGCCAGGCAAAGGAACAAAATCATCCAAAGTCAAGGAGGACCTTTTGTTAGATACCAATTTGGGAGGAAACCTTGATACCTAACAAGGAAAAAAAAAAGAAAGGGAAGGAAGGAAAAATTTTAAAAACGTTATAAAAATGGTAGTTAAAGGAGCAGGAAGCAAAGGAGAAAAAATAAACTACCACTACTATTTGAGCATGAAAAAGTCCAGGCTAATTTGAGCAAGAGTTACTAAGAAGGTTAAGAATAGCTAAGGAGAGAAAAGGGTGATTGAGGTAGTGACTTCTAAAAAAAGGAATGGTGAAGGAGGGAACGAGAGGTGAGGAGGATAAATAGAATGAGGAGAATGAGTTGGATAGAAACATATGAGAAGAAACACATAAAGATGAGACAAAAAGGAAGGAAAAAAGGCAAAGAGGTAGAAGAAGAGAGAGCTGGTTGGGTAAAAATGGAAGTTATAGAAGATCAACTCTAGCAAGGCCAAACCATCGAGAAACCTCAAACCATAGAGAACTCTTCATCATCATTTATAAAATTGATATATGAAAATGGTTTAAAGTTAATATATCTTTCTCTATGTATGTTTACTTTAGGCAAAAAATTGAATTTCTTTTTCTTGAGTTAAAGTTTAAATGATTATAAAGTTGAATTTAATTTATTTATCACCTAATGCAAGTAGATAAATACATAACAAATTAATGAACTTTAAAATTGAATGAATAATAAATAATCTAAATTGATGTGATTGATTTGTTAAGTTGTTTTCCAAAATTACCACCTTTTTTTAATACAAAGGAAAATACACAACAAATAAAACTAATTAGCCGCTGGCACGTGGGTGCTGAACACCCTGTTGATCCCGCAAGAGGAGCTTCATAAGGGACATGGGAGGTGCAGTGAGATAATGCATCCCTGGGCCGGTGCGAACTGCGAGGGTGGTCAAGAAATCTGCACACTGATTTCCTTCTCGGAGTACGTTCTGGATCTGAACTTTCCAGTCTCGGTTGAGTAATTCCCTGGTACCTGTCAACAAAGAAAAATTCTCAGTAAAATTAGGCTGGGACGATGAAAGAAGATTAATCACCTCTATGGAGTCGGTTTCGACAATGACGCGTCGATACCCCAACTCCCAAGCCAGAGAGAGCCCAGAGTGGAGGCCCAAGAGTTCAGCAATTTGCGGGGATGCAATGCCAATATGTTGGATAAAACCACCGCACCAGCGACTGGTGCAATCACAAATAAGACCCCCTGAGGAAGCAATGGACGATCAGGGCTGATAAGCTCCATCTGTGTTGAGTTTAACCCAGGGGTCCGGTGGTTTGGACCAACTAACGAGGTGGCCTGTAGGGAGCTCTGGATCCGGAAAAACACAGCTCTCCACTGTGCGGAAATTACCACCTATTTAAGTTAAGAGTAATGAAGTTGATTTGTTTGAGGATAATAAATTCTTAAATGCAAGAGAATATGATAAGTGCTAATTAGATTATGTTTTTGGTATGATTTTGAGAAAATTTTACTTATATTTAGATTATTTTGATTGGATTTGTTATTCAATATGACTTATATTTTGCTTCCGAGCCTTATTTTAGTTTTCCAATGAAAAAGGAATGAATAGGACAAGTAAGAGTCGAGTTGAAAAAGTTTTGACATGAATTTGGATGAACATAGGTTGAACATAGACCCATATTCAAAGCACTAGCCAAATATGACCCTATGTTTTTGTTTTTTGTTAGCCCTTAGTCTACTTAGTTTATTTTGAAACTTGCTATTTTGAAACTTGCCATACGAAGGAATATTGCCTGAACACGAACCTGTGTTAATGCCCTTTAGACTTGTATTCCTACGATAAACCCTCGGATGCACAACAGAGGAGTTGCTATGCTATCACAGGTGAAACATGAAACCATGTTTATGACTCGTGTTGATGATGATTTTTACATAAATTAGGATTCCCTACTATTGTGAAGAATACGAAACAAAAGGAAATCAAGATTTCAAGATCTATAAAAATTCTCTTTTATCTTTTTTTTTTCGTAATTTCTGCTGACTTCCTTTACCTTGATATGAACTATATTAAGATATAAATCTAGATAAGATGAACTTTAAAACTATTATTTTATATTGATTCTTTGATTTAAAAAAATACTCAATTTTTAATACGAATTACTTGTGATTATTTTGTGTGCTTGAATTGAAATATGTTAAATACTTTTATTTAATTTTAGATCTCATATGTAAAGATTTAGAATAATATGTATAAATAGATAATGAGATGAAACTATAAGAATTACATAAAATTCTAGAGATATGACTACACAAATATTCTAGGTTAAAGTTAAATCTATTAAAGAAATTAATTAAAAAAGTTAATGTATACTTAAGAGTTTCGATTAAAAGGGATTTCAATTAAAACCTAAAGATAAGGGTTTTATTTATTAAAAATATGATTGTAACTTTGAAATTTCCATCGATCTAAAAAAATAATATCAATCATTGAATTAAGATAAATCCAAAAATGGAAAAGTTCAAATGAAATTCTTATTTATATCTTGTTTATCTATTAGTTATTCATCTTATTCATTATTTTTGTTTGTTAAATTAATTATTTTAATTTCATTAAAATTTTCCTTTAAAATCAGTAATTTACTTGCTAGATTAAATAATAAAAAAGCTATTAGCACTAAGATTTGTAATTCTCATAGGAACAACACTCGTACTCACATAAATGTGCACTTGCATAATAATTTTTAGCATAACTTTAATTTGATACGCAACATCACAATACAAAACTAACTCTAGGACTTCACATAAACACAAGGTAGTATCGGTGATTTGTTCCAAAGGCCAATAATGGCCATCATTGCCACCATTTAGATGTGAAAAAGGTTACACTGGCAATAGTATAGAAAGCAAGATCAAAGAAAACTTCGTAGTAGGGATAATTCTCCTAATCGAATTGCATCTTGAGTTCCATCAGACTTCCTTCAGGAGTAAGGGGCAGAGAATGATCCTGTAATGCAAGCAGCCTCTCCCTGCTGTACTTGAATCTTTGATCTAGTAAGTAGCAAACAAGAAAATTTAGGACAAAAGGAATATGCAGTAGCTATAAAAAGTTAAATTCAGTTTTTCTACCAATGAAACAGTGAGAATTAGGCCTTGACATAGACATCTTTCCTTGATTTCGTCTCATCTGTGAAGGTTCCAAATAAATACGTGATGTAGATGTCCAGTTGGTGCCACGTTGACATGATGTAGAGCAACTTAGATGTTCATGTCGTATTTCAATTTGTGGATGCCTTCTACAGAAAGCCAAGATGTCATCCTCAGTTAACAACCAACAGCCCCTCAAGTCTAGCATGTCTAAAGTTGCGGGGGTTTTGAAAGAATCTAGCCCCTGGCTTGTCAAAACAGCATCACAAATTCCAAGACGTTTCAAGTTCAACAGGGATGACAAGAAATGAAGGGAATCATCTGTAAGTGAAGCACTTCTTAGGTATAAATTTCTTAATTTTTGAAAGCTTGGCAAGGGTGGTAGAGCTGCATCGGTTACTTTGGTGTTCTCCAAATTCAATGTTTCCAATACACTGAGGCTCTTCAGAGCTGCCAGGGAAGGAATCATATCTGGCTCTGAAGCTGTTCTATTCGACTCTAAACCTGGTCGGGGAAGCAATCCTGCAATTTCAAGGAGTAAGTGAGAAGCTGAAATGCTACATTAGGACAATCCTACATGCAAGATAAGTACTAAAAGTCTGTTTTTCTATAAGATGACTTCATAGTTAGTTCATAATGCCATGGAGCCAAAAGTTCCAAGGAGGCAATAATACATTTTAGGATAAGAAATTCAAACCTTTGGTATTGGTGTTGCTCAAGTCAACATGCTTTAGAGAAGGCATCAGGCTGATATATGAAATAGCCAAATCATCCACCAAAGCATGGGATAATATTAAATTTTCCAGCTTGGGAACGTACCCAACTAAAATTGCAAGTCCAGCGGAGGTTACTCTTGTTTTGCTGAGATTTAATTCTGTTAAATTTGTTGCCATATGTGTAAGTAGATGAACCGAATCATCTCCAATCATGCAAGATCTGAGATCCAAATACTCCAGTGCTTTCATGTGACTTAAAAAGCAAAACCCATGAAGAGAAGAATTGGAAATGTCCAGAAAGGATAGGAAACTCGTTTCAATATATGAAAAGACTTCAGGCTCATGCTCAAATCTGACTTCAGAAAGTATCAGCTTCGCTAAAGGTGCTTTATTATCATCACCTTCAAGTAGAGAGTCAATGGTACAGTTACTCATATTTAAGCATTCAAGATTTGGCAAATTTGGCAGCCTCGTTACATTGGTCCATGCAAGACTGAGAATGCTCAACTTGGGGAACAAATGAAGACAGCCTACCCCTTTGTTAGATATGTCACTCCCCCAAAGGTCAAGGTACTCGAGCTTTGTCAATACCTAACATGAAAGTGTAAGAACATAAGCAGAGAAACATGAATGCAGCCCAAATACCAAAGAAACCATAATATACAGCTCTATGCCAGTGTAATTCAGTAAGAAAGTACAGGGATCAAAATTGCACGAGAACCAGCTGGCTTATGAATCAACTTCAACTAACACTTCAGTCATTATCATCACTTGCTGCATCTAACATAACCGAAAGACAGTCCTAAAAAGAAAGTACACAGGTAATGTAACGTTACGCAGTAGATTGATTGAGTTTTAGATCAGGATAGGTAGGATATATTACCTTCAGATAATGATCTGATTATTTATATAAAAGATGATATGGCATAACAATATTGAATAATGAAATCCAAGATTTTTGATATGCCTTTTACCTTCTAGCCAATGACATAAGAGTTCACTCAATAAATCATCAAAAGCAAGAACATATGAATCAAAAGAAAGTTGATAATAACAAACAGCATGAGCATAAGTTGCCAGGTTATGGTACCTGAAGAGAACTCAGTGCCTCATTAGACACAGGTAAACCACCCAAGTCCAAAACAGACAAGTTTTTAAGAGACGGGAGAAGTTTAATACCATCTGCAGTTACGCCTGTTTCTGAAATATGAAGTCCTTCTAGACTTGGAATAGATATAAGATGCTTAATAGCAGCATTGTTAACCTTAGTGCATCTTGAAAGGTCCAACTCCTTTAAACTAGTCATACCTGAACCCATTGACATATCAGACAGATTTATAAATCTGGTTCAACTTGAATTCCTTGGCAAGATATGGACATAATTCTATAGCAACTTCACGAGGCACACTCCATGTTTTTCACTTGCTACAAACAATTTATCAGTTATTGCTAGTTCAAACTTCTAATTGTTACACCAAGCATTAAAAAAACAGAAAAAGATGAAAATAAATACAGTATAACCTTACCAGTAAGAGGCCATAAGGCAGGACTGGTGATTCTGTGACAATCTGCCAGATTTAAGGATCGCAAATATTGAAACGCTCCTAAATATGCCATCCACTCAGCATCCACTTTGTTTTCACCCCGGAGATCAATCACCTCCACACTATGTTTGAAAAGTCTACAAGAGCAAATTTTATTTGGTGATGTGAATAAACATTATATGCACAATGTCAGAATTATGACGACTAATGCAACACATTTCTAAGAAAGGTCACAAACACAATAGACTATTTCTGGCATAAAAATGCTATTCAAGTTCCATCACAGCTGAAGAAAGACCACAGACAAACTTGAACTGTCTTCATCTTTTAACAAGAAAGGCTAAAATTAGACTTAATATCATGTATATAATTACACACGCCATCCAGGCACATCCTTCAAGCTAAAGGAATATGGATTCTCAATGTGATCCTAATAAACATACTAAATTAGTTAATTTTTATCACACTTGGACAGCCTGAAAATGGGATGTCAATATGAAAGAGTAAGAAGATGCCAACAGTTGGTGGATAAATGATATTAAAAAGCATAACCTTTGCGCAGTTTAGCTTTGACTTCATTCTGAACTTCAAATGATAGCAAACATTTCAAGTAATGGCCTGCTGTTATCCACCATCTTTATAGGACCTGATGCATTACGTCTACTCTCAAATTCTTTCTAATAACTATACCTAAAAGTGTGAACTCTTTTCTTTTAAAAAATCTTGTGTTAAAATTGTACTGTAGACTTTCGACTAATCTATTACCACCCGTCATCCAGACTTCCATTGACATTAGCATGGATATCAGTCAAATATGCTCAACTCTAACACCATTACGTCATTTTCTTCAGACAACTCTCGACACTTAATTTTTATATAATTGAAACTAAATGAAAATTTGAATAAAAAGGAAAAGCGTACTCGAGTAAGGAAGGAAAAAGCAGACGGCGGTGGAGGAGGCGGCGAAGAAGAGAGTCTGCGAGAGAAGAAGGCAAGCGCTGCAGAGATCGTCGCTGTCTCCTCCACTTTTCGATGCTCTCTCTGCTTTCACAGGCCGCCTCTATGCATAGGCTAACCAATCGGCTGCTCTCGCCTTCCGATTGCATTTACCCGATTTCCAATTGCTCCGCTCCGATCTGATATGATCTGATCGCTAACTCACTATTCTGGTTGGGTTGTCTTAACACTTGTTTTGTCAATTAGACATATAATTAACCCCCAAATAGTATGTAAGTTAGTAAGGGCTTCTTCTAGCTTAAGTGAGGTCGTAAATTTGAACCGCTCTTATATATGTAATTATTTAAAATTTGAAAACAGAGCTTTGCTTCTTGTAAGGAATTTATTCGGTTTGAGCGAGAATTAATCTGAGAGTGGATGACTTAAAGTTGTCTTTCTATAGTTAAGACCCTCAAAAAATACGTTGTAGATAAAAAAAAATAGGCATCTAATTTTATTTTATTTTCTTACGAGGAATTTGTAAAAATGGATTTAGTTATTATAATTTGTTCAAACATTAAAGTAAGTTAATGGACAGTAATCGTAATTTGATATTCACAATTTAAATGAATAATATTAAAGAGCGCACTTTCCAAAGTGCTAAGAGTTAATAAATTTAATTCTCAACAAGTACTTCAAGAACAGACCAAACCTTTATAAATTGCTTCCCTAATCTTTTCTTTAAGTATGCTAATTGTACTTGTGTATGCTTTTGTGATTTAATTATTTGATAACTTGTCATATGATTAACTTTTTTTTTTTTTTGAAGAAATGATTAAATTGTTAAAGAGCATAAACTTGATCATTCCTAATAGAGATGGTCTCTCACGCGTCATAAAAACTAACAAGCGTCATCATAATACAATTCTTTGAAAGTTGTCTTTGTGTTTACAGTGAAACGTAAAAGAAGTCGTAGCATAATTAAGATGATCATCATCTAACCAAAACGAAAAAATATAGATGTTTCTTAACCTTATAAGAATTTTTTAATTTAAAAACACCAAATACACGATGTAGCTATAGCTGTAGCTAGTACAGACAAGTTCATATTTTATGTTAGTATCTTTTTCAAGACTATTAATAACTAATCTATTGTTATAAAACCGAAATTAAAATTTAAGAATATTTGGGAGAGGAGAATTCTTCTTATAAATTGGTGTGTCTTACATTAAGTTAACCCTTCTATTTATAGTACAAAATTTCTAATAAAATACTATGATAATAGAAGTGGTTCACTAACTATTAAG
>JANZLF010000222.1:28484483-28496838 GCA_026546835.1 Erythroxylum foetidum
GGTACCCACTTAGCAAATTTATATAGAATACACATACACCATTCCAATTCAATTTTTTTTCAAACACATTATTTACAAATTTCATAGAAATTACACTTATAGACACATATGCTGGAAAAAGTCACGAATGCATGTATAATCATGTGCATTTACAAAAATTACCATTCATATCCATATAGAGGTAATTTTATGCATGAAAAAACCGAGATACGTGTACACACTCACAACCCGACCCAAATTTACTATTTTATTCTTCCCATCGGTGATGAGATGTTACATTAATGATCCTTAAAGTCTCCTTTGTTTTATGGTTAGCAATTAGTGAATTTCTATCCACTTTTAACATAACCAAAGGAACTCTCATACTTCACTCTAACACCAATTATGTCATCATCAATATCATCATATCCTGAAGTCCTGTAGTGAAGCAGGATTTGGAGGGTCTGATAGTACGCAACCTTATCCCTATATAGTAGAGAGGCTGTTTCCGGTAGACCTACATGCAGATGTGACAAGATAATAGTGATACAGGTTAAAAGTTAACTAAGTAAAACCAGCATGCTAAATTATTGTGTAAATAAAATTACAATAAATACATAAATAAATAAAATATAACTAAAGGATATACTTGAAAACAAAATATAACATGAAGGAAAAAATTACTAAAAAAATAAATAATAATGATAATCTAATATCCAACAAAGAATCTAATATAAAAAAACAAAAAATTTCAGAAAACTCAACAAAACCCAAAAAACACCAAAGTAGAAGAGACTGATTAATCAAGAACTATACCCGAAAAGAGGAGGCTGCGGAGAAGGAAGAGAGAATGAGAGCACCAAGAAAGAGAGAGAACAATATTTACATAACTCTTATTCAATCCTAAAAAAAGAACTGTCTACTTACGTACCTCGTTGCAGAAAAGGGCATAACCTTCATAAGAAAAAAGGGCGAGAGGATTGGCAGAGATCTGATGCTCCTTTATCATCATCATCATTAGTTACTTATCACTATATTTGATACTTGTTGCTTTGATGAAATAGGACTACCAAACTAACCAATAAGACTTGTCAAACTAAACACACTTGATACTGATAAATCAAAAGCATAAAATCGCCACTTAGATGCAAAAAAGATTTAGGTGTTTATCGCACTGAGAGACTACCCAGATGCTTAATGACCACCGTTTGGATCATTTGGAGCAAAGTGCCTAGAAACACCATAGTTAAGTTCGTAAATGATGCAAAATTATCTTAAATCTTGATTGTACAATAACAACCTGTAAGAGTGCATAACTGGCAAGCTCAACTTTGCCAACTTAACCGATGAATGCCTGTGTCACCACTAACACACCGAACTGACTCGTTTGTCTAACATTACAACATATAAACACTAAATACTTTAAACCTGTGGCGTAGCTTTTCATAGAGAATAGAACAACCTCTCAAATAAATACACAGGAAATTCTCAACAATTTCCCCTCTTTTAGTTCCTACCTCCCCAAAAAGCCCACTGCTTTCCCAATATGAATAATCACAAAAAAGTAGTTCACATAGCCGAGTAGGACTACACAAACCCAAAAAGCTCTAAACTTTCCTCTACCAATCACACCCAAATAGCAAATTACCTAATCGCAACTAGCAAGTGTAACCTTCTGCTTTTCGAACATCGAGGTCTCAAAAGTAAACAAATGGAAAATAGAGAAACAGAAAAAGGGTATTAAACCAATCCAAACTTCAAAACCCAGAAGGATTCGAACCCTAAAGGATCCCAAAAAATGAAGGTTTCATGATAAAAACAGCAATAAAAGATAAAAGATACTACCTAACCTCATAAAAGTCAGAAAACATGACAATAATATAAACAAGACACATATGAAAATTACAAGAGGAGCTACTTGAGGAAATTAAGAACAAATATGTCAACCCTAAGACATAACAAAGAAACACCATATATATGTAATTATATGCTAGATTATACCACTGAAAGCGAGAAAAAAAGCTAAGATATGAAGACAAACTAGGAAAAGAGCATGTCGAAAATCCCAGATCTGACAAGAAACAATTACCTAAAGCAGCTATTTCTAAACAACTTAGCAACTAATCACGACAACTAATAGAAACACCATAAATCAGCAAAATCCATGAAGAGAAAACAATGATCTCGCAGGAACAGAACACACAAATAATTCATCTACATCCTATGCACACACAAAAAAATCAACAAATCCAAGTTGCAAGAAGCTGAGAAATTAATAAAAATCTAAACTTTACAACAGTAGCTACCTCAATCACTCATTCCAAGCTCCTCCATTTTAATCGAAACAACCAGCCGCCTCAATCACTCATTCCACTGCTTGAACCACCAGATCTCAAAACAAAACAACACAAATGGAAGAGTAGAAAGCAAAAAAGAATCTCACCACCACCACTCCCTTATAGCATAAATATCATCGTCTCTGGAAGAGGCGAGCCATTCCAGAGTGCGGAGTTGAGGATCTGTTTAGAAGCAATTTTTATAAGGAGTAAAAAGTTTTCTTACCCAGAAGAACTAATTCGGCTTGAGGAATAACTTTCATATGCTCCATAAGCACCTCTACTACCACCAAGCTGTGCACCTGAGATGCTTTTTTATTTATATGAGTTAAAAAGAAAATGAACGAGAAAAATACTTGTCGTAGCTGTTCTTCCCCATTTTAATAACTTATTTTTCAGTTACTCTTTCTCTCATATGTTATGGTAAGATATTTTAGAAAGGTATGGTATTTCATTCTCTATTAATAGATGAACACATATCATATCATAGATCTTAAGGCTTTTGAACTTAGATAAAGATAAAACTAAGTCTCTCCAAATGGATATAGGATGCACATTATATAATTAATAGAGAGAAAGAAATCAAAGAGTCTTAAAGAATACAACCAGTGATATAAGGGCTATGAAGCATAGGAATCTGACTATGATTAGAGAAATGGTCTTGGTCATAGGTACTCGACTTTCCTTATTCTCTAGCTTGACCTCCAGTTGGATGCAATAAGGAATTCTATCCTATGGTCTTCTTATATAGCTTCTCTAGCATCCAAAGTCTCTAAACTCACTTATTTTGGAAGTTTAGATATTAAGGTTAATAACTCATAAGTGTTAAAGCTTTAAGTCAATTACACTTCAAATTTGAAAGTTAGTTTTGATTCGCAAATTACATCTTATATGATGAAATTTGTACCCTTATAGGATTTTCCTAATTTTAATATAATTCTTTAACTTTAAAAATAAAATTCAACCTTATTTATAGTAATTTAAAGAAAATATTATAAAGGAAGTTAAAGCATGAGATTGTTCAATACTCATCCAAGCAATTAGGATTTGGGATTTTAGGGATCAAAAAGAAAAAGGTCTTATTAATTTCTTTAATAAAAACACCTTTTCAAAATACTCTAAGATAGAATTAGTCACCATATCTTTGATTAGAAGTTAAGCATTTAGGTAAAAATTTCCATTGAGACCATCTCAACCCAGGGCTTTCTCTGGATTTATCTTAAAGGCCACTTCCTTATCATCCCTCTCATTAAAGGTTTTGTATAACAATTATAGTTCATCTATAGAGAATTTATTAGTGATGAAATACTTGAGTGTTAGAGTTTTCGAACTTATAGAAGACACATTCCTTAATAAGTTTTTGAAATATTTAAGGCTTCTTCCTTTAACTCCGCTTTAGTTATAACTAAATCCATATACCCTCTCTTTAATAAGTGTTGCAATTGAAATTCCTATAGAAATACTTAGTGTTTTTTTATCGCACTCCTTTATCTATAGTATCCTACATTTCTTCTTGATCATCAAATTACAATTCCCCACTACTTTATTATAAGATATCATAGCCCCTTTCTCCTTTTTTAGTCATCTTGGATCACCAGGATACTTATAAACTTCTTCATGAACCTCTTTCATAAGGTTTTTAGTGTTAAGTACCTCTTTAGAAGTGCTTAACTTGCTTAGCCTTTTTAATTCCTCTTTTATAAATTTTAGTTTCCTAATACATATATAAGCTAGGTGATCCTAGACATGTTTTAATAAACCTTTTTAAATTGTCTTCATGAATCCATCAACATCATATAAACAATTATTAAATCTAAAAGAGAAATATTGTGTACATTTGTGGAACATGTTTTAAATTACCATATAAGATTGATCAAACAATATAAGACTCAAAAAATTGGCATAATCTCCTCAAATGTTTTCATCCATTCTTGATTCATCATTTCTCATTTTAGCTTCATATGGATATTCCATTTTGAGTTTTATTTGTTATTCTAAAAGCAAAATCATCCTTAGTATTTTAGGTCTACAACTTCTAGTTTTTTCCACACACTCTTCAAAATATGTTGAGTAATTTCTTAAGTTCACTTTTCCCTGAGCTTATAAGGTATAATTAAATTGCCCTAAAATCAACCAAGGCTTCTGACTTAGGAATGAATGTTCTCCAACTTATCCCAAAGCAATCTTCTATAGATTTCAAATTTTGATCTATATATAAAAGACACTAGGAACTTAGTTTTCCCCTATAGGAACTAAACTTCAAGATGCATTATTTGATTAGTTATTTTCACTTTATCCACCTTATTGATTCTTGGATCATAAGCAATAACTATTCTCCCATAATAATGACATTAGTGGTTAGTCAAAAAGCACCAATGTTTCCAAAGAGTTCTAAGGTTGACTAGATTTTCTATCTTAGTTATGCTTCTAAATTCCAAATAACACTAATTTTATCTCCACTAAAAAGTCCTTTAAGGATTGTTATTTATTAGGGCAATCTATGCCCTTAGTCATAATAAGAAATTTTTAGTTCCCTTAAACCTATTTTTCTCACTAATTTCCTCCTAGTGTCAAGTTTGAACTCAGTACTTACCTCATCTATAATCTTTATTGTTCACTTGAGCTAATTCAGTTGTTTCATCAGGACTTCCTTAAGTCCCTTCCATTAAGCTAATTCAGTAGTTTCATTAGGACTTCCTTAAGTCCCTTCCGTTACATTAACCATAGATGCTTATATATTTAATAAACTTTGATTATCATTATTACCCTTCTACCTATTTGACATTTTATTTCTTGATCCTTTTTCCAATGTTCTATCATTGATTTTATCTTTTTATTGCTTTCTTCCTCCTAGACTAAGTCTTTAGTTTCTCCTTGAGGCTCTTGCTCAGTAACTTTGTTGATAGGATATCCTATGCATCCAATTCCATCAGCACATAACAATCCCCCTTATTTAACTTTTCACCTATAAGTCGTTATCCTTTTCCTTATTCTTCAAGGATGGTTTACATCAGCATGACACCTGAATTGTGCGCTCTATCCCCCTCTCCTAGTCTTATTACGAGTATCTGATAAATCTTGGTTAAGTTCCAAACTTTTGCAAACTTTAGCAAAGCCAATTTTCTTTTTTCTTGTTGTCATCTTATCCATACAGATAGGTTTTACAATAAAACTTACAAGTGTATAAAATCCCTTAGTTGACTAATACTTTAATGGCACATTGTGTAGTTGGATCCATATAGGAACACTAATTACTTCTAACCTTATGTTTGGAAGTCATCTTTATAGAAATATTAGTATACTCTCCTTAGCTGAACAAACTTGAACCTTTTTAGTTACTTTGAGCCTATTTCTTAATTAAGGGAAAAGGTGGCCTTTTTCCCTAGAAAAAACCAACAAAGGTACTGGACTAACTTTGAGCTCCTTCCTTCATGATCTCAAGATCTAGTGAGACTATTTATGACCTTATAAGCTCAAAGAGGGTAGTATTGTAAAGTTGATCTTGAAGTTTCCTTAATCGCATGTCTCCAATTCTAAATCCTTAGAGCAGGGGTCAAAATCCTTTACTTCATTAGAAGCTAGCTTGAGGAAGCAAGGGGACTAGATGGTTTCTAATGATTGTTCTAGGAAGTAGATGTGAGGGTAGGGGTGGAAATTTGTCTAGTTTAGGAAATTTCTCTAGTTTAACTTTTGATATCCTGTAATTCAAGTACAAAAGAAGTAAAGGATCAGAAACCCATAAAAATATTTTGAAAAACCATTTTATAAATGGTAATGTTTGAGAGTTGGGAATATGCAATAAAGATAAAAGGCCTAAAATATCCTTACATGCTAAAAATTAAGGAGAGTTAACAACTTCAAAGTTGCAGATAGTTTGTCTTGAAGCTTTAAGAATAGAAGGTAAAAGAGATAATGAAACAAAGTGAAGGGGTTAACAAACAGGTGAAACATGGTTTAATGTTCCTAAAGCTTTTTTAGAAAGAAGATGGAAAGGGTTATAGAGAGACCTTAAAGACCTTGAAATTTTTTATTGCAATAAATGGTGGTATGTATAATGAAGGCAATGTATAAAGGGGAATTTATGCCAATTAAAAATTAAAAAGAAAAGAAATACAAGTAAATATAGATAAGAAAATTGTTAAAAATCGATTGTTATGGATCCTTATGTTTGCAAATAATGAAGTAACATGGATTCTTGCAAAGATATGTGGAATTAGTGGAATATATATATATATTATTCTTGTATATATCTATTTGACTAGTAGAAATTAGATTATTTTCAAACTTATGGTAAGTTTAATTTCCTAAGAAAATGATGAGAGTACCTAATCAAAATTTGAAACACTTATGTGAATTAGTGATATCTTGTGAGGACATGTCAAAATGACTTTTTGTTGAGCTTAATGAACAAGGTAGAGTTGGATTTACTTTGGCTTATTTGTATAGTGATCTATTTAAGAAATATTTTGTTTAAAATTTTAATCCAGTTGAGACTTTAATATGCGTATCTTATACTATTAATTGTAAATTTAAGTAATGTTTACGGGTTGAATTTTATGAGTATCTTTATAGTAAATCTACATAAGATTATAACACCTCCACTAGGACGCCTCGGGGTTCAAAGGCTTATAGTACATTCTAAATGTCACCATATACCTATGAAAATGGAATTGTTTTTGTTTTAGTTAGAAGAGTCAAGGGTAGTAGTTAGGGTTTACTTATTGTTGATTGCCTAAGGACAAGTAATAAGTTAAGCATGGAGAAATTTGATAGTTTATATATTATACTTATTATTAAGGGTTAAATTGATTCTAAATTAACATATGTATATAATGTTTTATACGGATTATATGATGTTTTCCTATATGTAGTTCCTTATCCTATAGATGATTATTTTGGGGAAAAAGCTCGAAATTGAGTGCAACCTTCTCCATAGTTTTCCAATTGAGGCAACTTTATAGTCACTAGGAAACTAACTTAAAATAACAATTTTTAATTAAAAAATTAAGGTCAATCAAGCTCGAATATATCAAAAAATGAGAAGTTGATGAAAAATACATAATAGGCACCAAACATACTAAGGAAAAAAGTGTTTGTCTCTCATGAGATTCAAAGGATTGAGAAATAGTACAAAACTAACATTAGAGTGATATATCTGATTAATACTAAACTTATTTTACTTTTAAGCAAAATGTTTTATATCAAAACCAATTCTAGTTACAACATAGAGTCAAGCACCAATTACACATTGTCTTAGGATACATAAAAGATTAAAAATAAGACCAATTTTAGTATTGATACTAGCTGGTTTCATTTCTCATATACAATTTTTTAGGATGTGTTAAATCATAAGTTGAAATAACCTAGGGAATTATTTCATAACCCTAACTATAAATATTATCATTAAGTTTAACCCAGGAGATTTTTAGAAGGTAAGTGGAAGTTGCCTTGCATTTGTTATCGTTATTTGAAGGTTTTCTTAGCATCAAAGGAGGATTAAGGGCAAGATTAGAGGACTTCTTTAACTCTTTGTTAGTTTTGTCTCTTATATTAAGAATTATTTTTTCTATGTTTAGGGTATAAAACCAAGTTAGAATAGGGATGTAGCTTGGGATGGATCTTTTAATTATTAATGCATAATTTGATTATTTGTTTAATTGAATTTATTCTTTTGCTCTTTATTATTGGATTTGCAACTGGCTATTATAGATTCAATCTTAAAGATCACATAAAGGACCAAGAGGTGAAATAGGATTCTTCCATTAGGAGAATAGACACCTTTAATATAAAGAAAGAATGTATCATAGACTTTTTTAAAATTAAAAGTTAACATATTCACAATAGTAGAAAATATTACACCATTACAATGAGTTTTATATGAGACAGAAAACTAAATAAGATTCAATGCATAAAAAGATGTTGAGGAGAACATCAACTCCTAACGAATATAAAAAGATTAAATAATTATAAATGCCATTTGCATTTGATGTCCAGGTTGAATTGATTCTTCAAGTTCTTAGCAATAATTGATGCTCTTAGCTAGTTGATAATTCTATCCACAACTTCGTATTTATCCTCACTGTGACCTTGATAAAGACGCTTGTTCCTTTCCTTCCTAAGAGAATATATGGTTGTCGCAAAACCAACCTTAAGCAGCACCACATTTAGTCATCTATAATTTGGACATGGATATAATTTGTTATAACGTTAATTCCCATTCATGTGTATGGTTCACCAGGTTCATCATGTGTTGGATTCTTCCCCAGGATACTTTGGAATAACAATAACTGAAAAACAAGTTATTGTGGGTTTCCTCAAGCTCACATAGCACAGATGTTATGATAGCAACAAATTTTGGTCTTTAAACGGTCTTTAATTGCAAGCCACACAATAATGGTAGCTCTATGATTGATAGTGCTCTACCAAATGAGTTTGTACCAATCCACTTTGTGAAATAACCTATTTAGATTGCACTACATGAACTGTTGGTGACTGAGCCTGATAACTGTGGTGACCAGATAATCTATTGGTGAATGAGCCTGATAACTGTGATGACCAGATAATGCCATCTTCAAGCTGGTTATCATGTAATACAGGTAAAAATGCATGTAAAGCAATAAATCCTCTTACTCTTTCATGCCATTACCCACTAGATATAATGCTCGCTACTTTTGAATAGGGAGGCAGTCTATTATGTAGATGAAACAGCTCTGGTCTATGGATTAGAGGACTAGCAAGAGACCAATTATCATACCACACATATGCATTCTACCCATTCTCAACTACATGTTTAACGTATAGATATACAAAGCTGCACATATTCAGTATCTATTTGAATATCCATGAATGTTGACTAGAAGGGGATAACTGCCATAAATTTACATTGCGAAGATGGATCTCACATATCAACTTAATCCATAACACCCCTAGATCATTTAAAAGCCTCCATATCCTTTTAATCATTAACACCTTATGCATAAATGACACAGAAATGATTCCTAGCCCTCCTTGGGTCTTTAGTTTAGCAATCTCGCTCCACTTTACTTTAACTCTCTTAGCATGGTCTATTGATCCCCTTTATAGGAAAGCTATTTTGTCTATTTCCTTGAGCACTTTCTTAGGCAGAGCTATAAGAGCAGCCCAATGCATATGCATGCTATTCAGAACCGAAATAATTAAGATCACCTTTGCAGCATAAGAGAGATGTCCATTTTGCCACGCATTTACCTTACCCTTGAGCTTTTCCATGAAAGGGATGCAATCTAAAAGTTTCAGTTTGGAAGAGGTAATGGGAACACCAAGGTATTTAAAAGATGGAGAGTGACAGCTCATACTAACGACTTTACTAAACGACTCCAGGTTACGCAAACATGAAGAAAAAATAGTTTACTCTTCTGATAGTTAATCTATAAACCAATCCATTTAGAAAATAATGTCAAAGTGTTCATCGCTAGTTGCATGGAAGTTTACTTATCTCCAGAGTGAAGTACAAGATCATCAGAGAATCGTAAATGAGTGAGTTTGTTGCCTCCATAATTATGATGGAATTTGAATGCTCCATTAGTAACTGTTAGCTTATTGAGTAATCGAGACAATCCTTCCATGGAAATGGTGAAGAAGTATGGGGATTGAGGATCCACTTGCTAGATACCTCTAGTTGTATGAAAAATTTGGGACAGTTGGTCGTTGATTAAAACACTAAAAGAAGCTTATTTGAGACACAACATGATTCACCACACATAACGAGCTAGGAAATCCATAGGTTCTAAACAAATTTGAAAGAAGTTCCAACTAATTGTGTCAAAAGTTTTAAAGAAATCGATTTTCATCATGCAACTCTTGATTTTCTTATTAGTATTATAATCTCTAATCAAATCTTGCATAAGCAGGATATTGTCATTGATGTTTCTCTCCGAAATGAATGCTCCTTATGATATATTGATAACCTACTTAAGAACATTCTTTAATCTGCCCACTACCAGCTTTGGAATGACTTTATATAGCATATTGCAATAAGAAATTGGTCTAAAATTAGACATAGACATAGGTTGCTTGAGTTTTGACACTAGATAAAAGTAAGTATGGTTCATCTCATGTAGCATTTTTTATAAAAAAAATTCTAATACAACCTCTATGAACAATTTCCCTATGATTTCCCATGTTTATTGAAAGAAACCTACTGAAAACCTAGCGAGACCTGGTGCTTTATAATGGTTCATACCAAATAACGCTTGTTTCACCTCCAATTTAGTGAATGGAGCAACAAGTAATGTTTGAGTTAAGTGAGCTTGCCATAAGTTGTTTCATATTGTAATTCATAGGCTCCAATGTGTCCTTGCCCATTAATTCCATAAAGAAGTTTTGTGTCATATCTAAGAGAGCATGCTGATCAGAAATAGTGTTTCTAGAATTGTCTATTAGCTATGAAATATGATTTATATTCCTTCGGGAGAACAATGAGGAATGAAATTACTTCGAGTTGGTGTCCCCCTCCTATAACTAATTTACACAAGCTTTTTGTTTAAGGATATAATTTCAAATAATTTAGAGCTTGCTGGTATTCCCATAATGTTTTGACTTTAACTGATCTCAAATCATTATCATAAGGGGCATTATAGCAACACTATTGTGCTATCTTAAGTCACATTTTAAGTTGGGTAAGGTTAGAAGATTGAGTTTAAATAAGAGTTTTAAATGCAACTTTTACCTTCCTCAATTTCTGCATAACTTGAAAGGATGTGCAACCTTTCACTTCTTGATTCGAGCAAGCTTGTATGACACTTAAAAAGCCCTCCATATGAGCTAAGCCATTAAAGTAGCAAAATGGAGCTCTAAATTTACTAACTTGTTCAAAGCCTTGAGCTGGCATGTATGAATGATCAAAGAGGAAGTTTTCCCTAAAATGCACATGAGAAAGTGAGAACTGAGTAGCCAATATTAGATTAACCATAATCTGTCAAGTTTTTTAAGAATGAACCACTTGTCTGATTGTTTATTTGACTAGTATATAACTTGCCAGTTGATGAGAGATCCAGTAAGTCCATTGTGTTTAGTAGCTGAGATAGTTCTTTGGTGTCACTAAGAGCAAATTTTTTCCCTCCTTCGATTTCTTGAGAGCTTAATGTATAGTTAAAGTCCACTCACCATCTGTGGAAACTTGATCATGGAATGCAGCCTGTTTAAGTCTTACCATAATCTATGTCTCTGAAATGCAAAGTTAGAAGCATATATAAGGGTGAGAACAAACACAATATTTTGATCGTGAACATGGTACTGCACATGCATTAGCTGATCGCTTTCTTCCACCTTTTGTACTTCAATTATATCAGCATTATAGAAGAAAAATATTCTAGCATTGTAATGGGCATGGTGATTTGAAAGGAACCTCCAATTAGCACCTGAACACCTTATATCTTTTTTAATAAGGGGTTTTTTAATCTTTGTCTCAAGACATCCTACTAAGTAAGGTTGTTTATCTTTAACCAAGTCATTCATCATAGATCATTTAAGAGGGTCATTAACTGCTTAAATTGTTTAATTAGATTGAATTGTACATTGGGAGGTGTCAGTTATCTAATTGAATATATATGTGTGTCTTGAGAAAGAGTATACATATTTCAGGTTTGTTGGTATTTCAACTTAGATAACTTGTCTTGCATAATAATTGGAATTTTGTATAAATAAACCTTGAAACCTAACATTTGTCTCATTGATTTTTTTCTCATTAGTTTAACTGTCATGTTTTTATTAGTTTATTAGTTTAATTATCTTTTATCAAGCCTTGTTTATTATTTTATTGATTAACTAAGATTAATAGACATTGTGATGTAATTCTTGTGGGACTAAGGGAGCGTTTGGTTTGAGGGTTTGGGAATGAAGGAATGGAATAATTGTAAAAAATAGTGTTTGTTTTGGAGTTTTCAATTTCAAGGGAATAGATTTATTCCATTAAGTTTGGGAATCTACTAAACCCTTCAAAATGGGTGGGTATCAAGTTTTCATTCCAATATAGTAGTTACTATTTATACCCCTCCCCACAT
>JANZLF010000222.1:28500229-28511063 GCA_026546835.1 Erythroxylum foetidum
CTAGGTTATGATTTCGTACCTCAATTATGGGAGAATTATACCTTATATATGGTTTTGCAGTTAGGTTTAGGTCTTTTATGTGTTTGCATGGGAGATTTCCTTCTACGAGTGGGCCAAGGAGGGCCTGGACCTTGGCATAAAACTGGTCTGCGAAGAATGGATCGATCGGTCCACGAGTCGTCTATGGCCGACCCGACCAGAATCATCTCGGTGATGGGACGTCAGAGAATGATGGAAAATGCGGTTACAGTGGCTCCAGGGCTATTTAAGATTGGTGAGCACGAAATATATGATTTTTATGCCGTTTATGACGGGCATGGAGATGCAAGGGTGGTGAACGCATGCAGAGAAAGAATGCACCAGCTTCTGGTGGAGGAGGTGGAGAAAAGTGAGCCATGTAGTAGTAATGGTGGGCAGGGATTGAGGTATTGGGAGAAGGTGATGGGAAGTTGTTATGGGAAGATGGATGAGGAGGTGAATGGTGATGGTTGTGAGGGAGAGGTGGAGCTCGGGTCCCGGGAAAGCTGGATGGACAGTGCGGACGGTTGGATCGGCTGCAGTGGTTGTTCTTGTGAGGAAAAGGGAGGTTGTAGTGGCGCATTGCGGGAATTGTAGGGCGGTGTTGTGTCGGGACGGCATGGCTGTGCCTTTGTCTCGTGATCATAAGGTTATGTGCCACTGTCTTTTTTTGTCTTTTACTTGCTAAGAGGTCTCTCGTATGCATCAAATACCTTGCTTCTGTCCTGCGTAAAACACAAGGTTACATGTTGTGGGCCAAAAAAGGGCTAGGCCCTTATGTGAATAGGTGCCCAAACGTAAAGTCCGTACACATTTCGAACCATATCCAATCCAAGCTTTGCACAATTAGCTAGACCAAGTAGATAAATTTGGTCAGTTTACCTAGAAAACGTTCGTGGCATTATCTACACTGCAACTTTCTTCAATTTTTAACGTCCCCTTTTCCTAAGATGATGTGAATATCTGTTGATATATGTTAAGATCCCCCTCAAACTCAAGGTGGTAGTAAAGATGATAATTTGAGTTTTGAGAAAAGATTTTGAAAACATCTAAGCATATGTGATTTGGTGAAAAAAAATCAGCAATTTGTGCTTGAGATGAGACTGAGACAAGTTGTAAAGCTCCGTAAAGTATATGACAACATATAAGATGACAATCGATCAATATATATTTAGTTCGTTCATAAAAGACATCACTGTGAGCAATCTGTATGGCACTGTGATTATCACAAAAGAAAGGGACTACTGAAGAAAAGTTGACAATGATAGCTTGAAGTAGCCATTGTAACCATAAAAGTTTAAAGGTATTGTCAACTAGGGCATGGTATTCTGATTCAGTGCTTGAGCAAGAGACAATTGTTTATTTCTTGCTATGCTAAGAAATGAGAGATGTGCCAATAAAGAAACAGTACCCAATGGTAGATCGACGATCGGTTGCTCCAACCTAGTCAGCATCTAAATACGCATATAAATCTAATGAAGTTAATGACTGAAGTGAAGTACATGAAACAAAGTTTCTCAAATGCATCGGAGTATATGAAGAAGAGTAGAAAAGTGAGTGGTACGAGGTGCAGACATGAACTAACTAATAATGTGAATTGCATGAGCGATATTTGGACGAGTGATAATAAGATATATAAGACTACCAACTAGCTGTCGATAAAGTATAGCATTATTCAAAGGAGCTTCGTTAGTGGTAGAGATATGATCATTAGAGTTGAGTGGAGTGCTAGCAATCTTAGTGTCAGTGAGACTAGTACAAGAGATAAGATCAATAGTATACTTGACTTGTGATAAGTAGTAGCCTATATCATCATAAGATATTTCAAGGCCTAAAAAGTAGCACAGTGGACCTAAATCTTTCATTTCAAATTGCTGATGAAGACATAATTTAAGAGTAGCGATCCCTCGAGTGTCATCGTCAGTTATTATCATGTCATCGACATATAGAATGAGAAGAGTGTACCTTTAACCTATTTTTTGGATAAACAAAGCATGATCGTAAAAATTGGAACTAAAGTCAAGCCGGTTGATGGTGGAACTAAATTTAGAAAACTATACTCGAGGAGCTTGCTTAAGGCCATATAAGGCTTTGCGAAGATGACAAACTTTATTAGGTGGAGAAGCATACCTAGGTGGAAATTACATATATACTTCTTTATGAAGATCACTGTTAAGAAAGACATTCTTGACATCCATCTGGAATAATTCCCAATGCTTGCTCGTTACTAGGGCAATAAGACTAAGTTAGGCAAGCTACAAGAGCAAAGATCTCCTCATAAACAACTCCATATTTTTATTAAACCTCTTTACAGTCAATCGTGCTTTGTATCTTTTGACTAATCCATGAGCTTGAGTCTTAATTTTATAGACCCATCTATAGCCAATAAGTCTCACGTGTATAATTCTTCCACCATTGCTTTTTGCTATAAGGGGTTAGAGTTGGCTTCGCAATAGGTGCGAGATTCATATAGAAAAACAATAGTGAAATAAACATGAAAGTTTTTAGATAAATAGATGATTGACTTACAGTCGACAGAGGGGTTGTGGAGACTAAATAGATTCTCATGAATGAATAGAAGAGGAAGAGTTATTTGGTGAGGATAGAGGATTTGCAACCAGAGAAGACATAATATAATCGAGTGTTGGTTGTGTTAAGTTGTTAAAGCTGTAAGACAAACTTACAAAAGAAATATCAAGAAACAAAACTATAGTAGGATTAAAAAAAATTGTGTGAGGGTTTGCTAACTCGAAAATTTGATATTGTTGAGAACATTTTATGTTCCCAAAAAGTGATATGTCGAGAGATTCAAAGTCTTAGAGATAGTGGATCCCAACATCTATATCCTATGTGCTCTATCTCATACCCTGGAAAACAACATAAACATGCTCTAATTTCAAGTTTGGTGTCCTCATGAGATTGTAATAAAACAAAGCATGCACAACTAAAAACTTTGAGAGACTGATAATTAGGAGCATGATTGAATAAGTGCTCATGTGGAGAGATATTGCCTACGATAGGAGAGACAATGTGACTAATAGTATAGATAGCATCAAAGGATGCTTCCCTCCAAAGAGTTTCAGGACAAAAAGATTATATAAGAAGGGTTCGAGTAGTATCAAGAATATGTCTACGTTTACGTTCAGCCCGACTATTTTGTTGACATGTGGCTAGTTAGGATCCCTACATGATGGTACCTTGTTGGTTAAGAAAGTTGATAAAATTTATATCTTTGTATTCTATTGCGTAATCAGTTCGAAATACTTCAATCTTGCAAGAGAACTAAGTGTGAACCATATTAGCAAAATGAGAGTAAATGGAGAATAGTTAAGATCTATAGTGTAATAGATAAATCTACGTATAGTGAGAAAAATCATTGACAAAGATCACGCAATAGTTCATACCAACCATAATTTCATAAGGTTCAAGACCTTAAATTTTAGAATGAATTGGATCAAAAGGTGTTAAGAGATAGAATCATTGAGAGAAAATGGTAAAGCATGATTTTTAGAGAGTTGACAAGGGACATAATTAAAATGTTTAGTCTTAACCTAGCCTAGGTTATTGCTAGAGATTAAAGACTCTAATCTAGAGGTAGAAAGATGAACCAAACGAGAGTTCCATATAGGTGACAACACCAACTACAAGTTTTGATGGACGATTTAGAAAAGTAAGCTCAAATAGTCATCCAACCTTATGCTCTTTCCTAAGGATTGCTATTTGTGGATCCTGCACAATTCAACTATGACTCAAAAAGGATAGGTTAACACCAAATTCACTTAATTGTCCAACAAAAAAATATTTAATGAGAGCTTGAGAACAAGAAAAGTTTTAGGTAAATGTAATATGGATGTGTGAACAAGACCTAAATGTTGGACATGCATAGTAGAATTATCGGTAGTATGAACAACCTATAGAATAGATGATATTGTTAAAGATTCAAGAATAGAAAAGTCAAAAGTCATATAATTGCAACCGGTAGAATTAAGATACCAAGAGTTTTGAGGTAACTGAAGTGACAGATAGGGCAGACGAAGAGATTGTATTAGAATCTAGTTGATGTTATTGAAGAAGGACAAGTAGATCCTTTAATGAGAAATCGGGACAATTGCTTACTGTTGACCCCTCAATGGCAGCAACAATAGTGGAAGTAGGCTTTCGAAAAATTACCTTGTCTAGAGTTTTGTTGAGCCTTTTTCTACATTCAGAGATCTAATGTCTAAGCTTTTTACAATAGCTGCAAGATCCTTTATAAAACTTCTTACCAAAGTTGTGAGAAGTTTGAGACGAAGTATAAGTTGAAAGGACAATATTAGTAAATGGAACAAATTTTTCAATGCGGAGTATACTAAGGTGACTTTCCTCTAAGATGAGCTCGATAATAATAGTGTAAATAAGTGGATATAATATACATCCACTTATTTACATACTTAGGTATCTCTAACTAAAGTAACAAATTAACACAACATATATGTACATGATTTTTCCGAGAAAATAAAGGGTAATTATAAGGAATAGTTGGCTGAATAAAGATCATGTGAATATCTTTTGATATACGTTAATAACTTGAATTCTT
Source organism: Erythroxylum foetidum (assembly GCA_026546835.1). Taxonomy (NCBI): domain Eukaryota; kingdom Viridiplantae; phylum Streptophyta; class Magnoliopsida; order Malpighiales; family Erythroxylaceae; genus Erythroxylum; species Erythroxylum foetidum. Next base: position 28,504,824 of record JANZLF010000222.1, read on the forward strand.
TCTACAGCCTGACAGGCCTGATGAATGGCAGAGAATCGAAGCAGCAGGCGGACAGAACATTGACTGGGAAGGAAGTGATGTTTTAGGAATACTTGCTATTTCAAGATCGATAGGTACAAATGAATACTCAAGTTCCACTTTAGCTACTGGAACCATATAACGCGAAGTTAAGTCTGCAATTACTCTGTTTTATACATTAGAAAGAAATGAATATGTAGGGAATATCTATTGCAGGTGATCTCTCATTGAAGCCATTAGTTATCTCTGATCCTGAAGTTACTGTCACCGAGTTAACTGAAATGGACGAGTCTGTTGTTATAGGTACTGATGGCTTGTGGGATGTGGTTTCCAATGAGATGACATGCGAGATTGTCAAAAGGTAATTTAATGGCCAAACTAATACTCCCTCTGTTTCATAATAAGAGTTATTTTAGATACATTTTAATTATTCAAAATAAGTGTCATTCTTGACTTTGTATGCATGTTTGTAACTTTTCTTCCAAAATTAACCTTTCATTTCTCTCTTCTTAATTATACAGATCACAATTTCAAGACAATTTCTCTCACAATTTTATTTAAGATACTGATTACCGAGATAATTTTATGGAAGTATTAATAAAGGTATATCTATAATTTTATTAGTTTTCTTAATAAACGTGTATTTTTTTAAAACGACTCTTATTATGAAACGAAGGGAGTAGAACATATGATGGAGTGCCAGGAAATTGTGCTACCGATGCAGCAGTCTTGCTGGCCGAATTGGCAATGGCTCGAGGGAGTAATGACAATATTAGTGTCATAGTAGTTGATCTAAAGAAGTCCCAGCAGTAACTGCTCATGATCTTTATTCCATGTCATTAGCCTTTTAAGAGTTTTGTGTAGTAAACAAAGTGGAGAAATGAGTTGATGTTAGTAAGAGTTTTGAACATAAACGTTCATTCCAGCAAAGACCATTTTTAATAGAAAATTCAAAGTGTTGCAAAGCCTACAACATCGGAACAAGAAAAGGGCATCCAAAGGTGTTTTCCAAGTACAGTGAGGAAAGACTTGTAGAAATCTATGAGAAATGTTTCTTTGCACTTCTCAGTTACTCTCTCTGTATGTATCTTACTCCTGCACACCAGTCTATATAACTAACCAGTGAAGCGGAAGGGAAAGAGGATGAGACCTCTTTTTATCGTCTCTTCACTCCTTTCGTCCTCCATGCTTCATCTTATTTAACCTACTATAACTAGAACCCTACACACAAGCAATCAGCAAGTTGAATATCCAAGAGAAGAGTCCGGAACACCTTTCTGGTATAGCTGCACAATTCTTACATTTCAACCCAGAGGCAACGGCTAACTTTTTCTCTCTTAACGAATTGCCTTTCTTCCGCTTTTATGCAAGATAGTAGTTTGAAACAGAAACATCTGCGGCAGAAGCAGAATGAATGTAGACAAACTCAAGGCTTTTTCCAGAAGGCAAAGAATTGATCCATGTTGGGAAGGAATAAAAACTTCCATATTTTTTCAGCCCCCATAGAGGACCATAAATCTTAGATATTGAGAGCTTAAGATCCTTCAGAGTCTTGTTAGACTTGTTAGTAACAGCGGTAGAATATCTGTAGTAAGTTCTTCCGTTAGAATTCCATGAAGTTGTCACCCTCTGCTCAATGGAAACAGGAATAGAAGCCCAAGCTGTCGAGGAAGTTCAAGAGTTAAATCCAGATTACATATGAACTAGAAGAGAAAAAGTCAAGTGAATGATGCTTGTTCGCGCAAATAATTTTAATTTGCAAGAAGTGTAAATAAACTTAAATCCTTAAAAAAAAAAAGAAGACTAGTCTACCTGGAGCTGGAGTCGCTTTGGGAGTCGATACTGGTTTTTGTTGGGTAGGAGCTGGGACCGCAACTGTAAAGTACACCATATTCATCATCAACACGAGCAATAGAAAAAGAATTTCAAATTTAGTGAGTGTGATTGACCCATTTAGCCTATACCTGGAAGAAGCTGATTGTATCCACCATAACCACCGTGTAGTCGTGCCAAAATGCCAAGAAGAGGAGCATTGTTATAGGTGGCAGGCTCGGTCTGTTCGTAGTTATCTCTTTCATCAGCAAAGTCATCATAAGCATCAGGGCCACCAACAAGTGCACCAGTTAGAAGATTGGGATCACTTGCTTTCCTGCTAAACCAAGTGGCATATCCTCCTCTGCAGCTTATAAATCGGGAATCAACCTTATACGACACAATTGAGGAAGCTCGGTGGTGAACTTGCTTGGGATAGTTGTTTCCGTACCCCACCATGTAACTTGTAGCCCTTGGATTGTCTCCAAGGATGTAATCCACCTGAGAACCATTAGTTTAGAACATCATCAAACGTTGTAACTTACGATTTTGTTGGCAAACGATTTTCCTTAACGATTTTATGTTTATAAAACTACCTGGAATTGTGCAAAAGAGAGGAGCTCTGAGGGTGCTACATTGCCAGAAGCACAACTGAAGCTTCGACGAGCAGAAGAAAGATAGTCAGAGTAAACTGTGGCCAAGAAAGAAGCACTTGTGACAAACTGCATGTTATTCCACCTCTGACGGAAAATTAGACCGCCGGGAGTCTTCCGAACATTCTGACTACCCTTTCCAAGGCATGAGCACAAGAAGTACTCAGCTTTCTGCTGGTACTTCTGGAAGACAGAGGCATAGCGACCCGCTTGGCCTTGCATCAGGAACTGCAACATGACAATAAAATGACAAATCGTCAATGCAAATTAAGAGATAAGAACAAGACAAAGTAAAACAGGACACAAACCTTGGCAACCAGAGTTTGGACACCAGCATACTTAACATCCCAACCAAATTCGGTCATGGCCCAGCCAGTTCCACCCATTGAATCTCCGTTGTTTCCAAGGTAGCTCAAGAAATATTGATTGTTAGTTGCCTGGTACAACCATGCAGCTGCCCAAAGCAACTCATCCTGCAAATCCCAAAACCAAGCAAACATTAAAAATCTATCTTCTTTTCTTATTAAATCCCAGCTTGTCTTTTTTTTGGCCCCCTTACATCGTAGCCACTAACAGATCGGTAGTATTTTTGCGCAACTGTGATGCTACTGTCATATTTGCCTCTGTACTTGTCGGCGAATTCGAACAGCTGAAATCAATAACAGAGACATCAGTATTGAGTAGGCAGATTAAAAAATAAAGCTAGGGTAAAACGTAACGTGAGGAAACGAGAGAAGCGTGGCGGTCACGTGACAAAAGAAAGGGTCTAAATTCCGCCAACGCGTGGACGGTTGTGATCTGAGGACCAGGACAGACAAAATCTGTAAGGTTTCGACATTCGAGACGGGGGCTACGTGGTCTGTCTTGTCTGCCCCATGATCCATAAAGTGCGCCGAACGACCTTACAAATTAACCCCCAAGTTTAACTGCGTAATTATTATTACTAAGTAAGTTGAAAATATCGAGAAGAACGACATCGCTTCGTCTAAGATATCAACATCCACCAAGAATTAATAAATTTTAAGCTTACCGCATCCAGTAAATCAAAAGTTGTTTGTCTGCTTATTCAATGCAGCTGACATGCAATTTATTCTTTACTTAAAGTTTGTAGCGGTACAGTTATAACCATTTTTTCGAAATATTGGAATTACACCATCCAAGCAAAACGGTTTTGTCAGTCAGGCAGTTCACTGGTCCCCCACCCCTTCCCGAGAAGTCAAAGTGCCGCTATTCATCATAGTAACACCATTCCTCACCATGTTACTTCCCAGTTAAAACTAAAGTCAAGTCATTTCTACTTCCTAATTTACCTGATGTGCGTGGGTGAGAAGCTCATTGGAATAGACGGGGTCAGAGTGGCGGAAAACAATCGAGGCGGCAGCCATTGCAGCGGCCGTTTCACCGGCGAGATCCGACCCGGGATTGCTTGGATCTATCTTGTAAGCGTGCCTGTCGGTGCTCATGTCCTCGGGTCTTTGCCAGCAGTAGTGATCGGTATTGCCATCTCCCACCTGCGTGGGTAAAGAACGTTTTAAGTTATAAAACTATTTGTTTCTTTTGGTCTAAAGTTACTGAGCTAACTAAAGCCATTTCCAACATCTAACGACTTCGGATGATAATGACACAGACGAAAGCGAGCAACGACAATTCTCGACATATTCATTAAAATTTGACAAGACTAATTGGTGAAGTTGATTGATTAAAAATAAAATAGCTTTGATGATGTGAGATGATAGTTTCCAGCAATGGGATTAAGATCCAGTTTACGCTTATACTACAACGTGGAGCAGAGCAAATTCTTAAATTTCCACAACCAACTGAGGTAAAAAAGTGAGAAGACTGAGAAGGAAAAGACCACTGTAATAAAAAATAGTTTGTTGAAAAGAATAGGAGGTTACCTCTCCGTAAAGAACATAAGGTTCTGGGTGAGCTTTAATAAAGTAGTCAGTTCCCCATTTGACGGCTTCCATGGCATGACCAAGTTCACCATTCGCACCCATCTGCTTCCCGTACTCGATTATGCTCCAAGACATCATTGTGACTGTGAATGCCATGGGTAGCCCAAACTTTACATTGTCACCGGCATCATAGTACCCTCCAACCAGGTCCACCTGAAATTTGCAAGCAATTTTAATATTGGTAATTAACGTTGAGCTAACATGCTAAAGAAAAGTCTTTAACAAATTGAAACTTGAACGTACCCCGCTAGCTTTGCCATCATTAAGACCAGAATTAGCTCTCCAACTAACTCTCTGGTTATGCGGAAGATAACCAGATCTTTGAGCTTCAAAGAAGAGAATGCTTTTACTCAAAGCTTCGCCATAGTCATGGGAAGCAAGAGCAACGGGAAAACAGAGGAGCAGAAGCAGAGTAGCCATTGAAACGAGCCTCATAAACTTCTCCATTGACGCATACAACAGGATAGAGAAAGATACCCGAAGATGCCACACTACGCTGTGTTATAGTCGTTTCACAAAGAGCAGATAGAGAGAGATCTGCCGTAAAGCAGAAAAGGAAAAGTAATTACGAAACAGTGACGTTCCTCGCCACTAACGCACACAGAGTAGTCGAAGGAACGGAGAAACAATGAGCAATGTCGGTCTGGTTTACCAATTAAAACTTATGATAAACCAAACCAGAAACGAGGGAAGCTTACAAGAGAGATAGAAACTAAAAATGGTGAGAGACAGAGGAGGGAGTGGGAGGTTGTGGATGAGCCGAAGCCTCTATTTATGGACTCGGATGGGAAGGTGCTAAGAGAGCAGAAGTTAGCAGAGCATAATTAATGGAATTATTATTATTGTTATTATTATTATTATTCTTTTTCTAATATTTTCCATTTTGGACGACTGTGGCAAGACAGTTGAGGAAAGAACAGAGTCATGTGGGTGTGTTTTGGCTCTTTACCGGATGGTCGGCGGGGATTTAATGTGCCTGTGGAAGTAAGTAGTGTTCATACAGTAGCCCATCTCAGCATAAGGCTGCGAGCTCAGATCTTGGAAAGAAGTTTATTGGAATGGGAAGTTTCGGCTCCGGCTCAGCTCAGTGTACAATTCTGGGGCTAAGGATTACCAGAAAAGTTAAAATGGGTTTCATTTAGAACAATCCAATAAGGCTATCTCAGCCAAGTCTCCATTTGAATTTGTCCTATTCTTGTTTGTTAAGACTGTGTGAAAGTGCTTACCGATGAAAACATAGAACTGAAATTGTGTGCATTTCATTACGCCTGTCTACTTATAATAAAACAACTCACCGACATTTCTCAGTAGAAGCAAATTTCTGATTTCTATATTACCCCATCAGAACTATTCAGCGCCTTATGATTTTCCCGGTTAATGTTATTCATATTTTTACTGATAAAATGCCAAAAGCCAAAAGCAAGCAAGGGACGATGTGCTGTGGTCAAAAAGTGGGGTCCTATGTCAGAGCACGTTATTCCCAACCAACCGCAATCAACGGTCTACGACGAAAAAAAGTATGCTCTTTCTTTATTCTTTAACAGCAGCAGCTTTAGCCTCTAAATTATGTTAAGAATAATTAATTCATTTTGCTCTATTTAATTTTAATTTTTATAAAAATAATACAACATATTATTCAATAAAATTTTTCCTTCTCTTTCCTGTTAAAATTTAGAATACTATTATTGGTTCTGCCGGATTTTGGCTGAACTATGCGTTGCTGTTCTGATCCATGAATCTGCTGCTTACTGCGATGAATCAGACGTGGAGTCACCTGCAAAACAAAGAAGGCTCGTCGG
>JANZLF010000222.1:28511181-28532721 GCA_026546835.1 Erythroxylum foetidum
AAATTAAAAATTTTTATAATTAATCTTTTAAAAAAAGAAGGGATGAACAATTAAGACTCCGTAACGAATCGATGGCCGGTCGGATCTACGTCCCCCGACGGCTGTCGGTGGTAACCACATATTACATTCACCGGCGATTCTAGGGAAAACTTGACGAGCGATTATCAGATCTTGCCACGTAACATCTAGACCTACAAAAAGGTCACCCATCCCACATGGTTTGGCCTACTGGACATGAATTAGGATCTTTGCGAATCGACATTGGTCCTAGTAGTTAGTACGTATGTGGTCAATAAATATCTCTTCAATTCTACTAACTAACGTTCACTCCTCAAGTTGTCGAGAAAATATCAAGTTCTAAAATTGGAAATTTTGGTATCTTGACACAGTCTGTTAGACCTGGGGAAAAGGTGTTACAAGTTAGGTAAAAGATGAAAATGAATAAACAAAAGGAAGATGGGTTAGGAGTTGAACAAGGTCTGTTCTTTGGGAAAATGAAGCATCCCTAGCTTTCATAAGTGGAGGCCCCTTCTCAATTGGCCAGACAGACCGTAAAAAGGTTCCCCAGAATTAGTGCTCGCTCTCTTCTATTCAGATCTTCTAGTTTTGGGCGCCAACTCTTTTTATACTTAGAGCTTTTCCTTGCCAACTTCAAGTTCAAAGTTTTATGTTCACACCATTTTTTGGTATTCAAAGTTAGAATTTAAATCCCCGTAGTTGGTGCCGGTAACAAGTGCTACACATTTAGAGGAAATTTGCCTACCCTGGTCTCCAATACTTCTTGGCAACCTAAATTGGGTGCGGTTGTTTACGAAAATTAAGAAATTTTGGACCTCATTTCTTCATAGTTGACTTGCCTGCCAAATCAGCGACTTGGCTTAGTGCAACGTGACCAAAATAATTCTGCACCGATTCAACCAACTTAATTATTCCAAGTTACCCAACATCAACGAGGATGGGAATATTGGAAATCAGTTACTTATCTACCAAGAGCTTGTCAAGTGCCTTGAGCTGGAAAGAATGGGATCAACTGACAATAATAGTGAACTACGAAGCGTACAGCTTCGTGAAGCCTGATCATTGAATAGACATGTGTAGATTGAGGATGCATGTGTTTACGTGTCATGTAGCGAAGGGTCTCTTTCTTGTACTTTCACAAGGACCGAAACTATGTACAGCTCAAAAAAACCAGGAAATAAGACGACAACCTTCGAAACACCACCTTACCATCCTCTAAATCGTTGGAGAAAAGACCTCTCTCTTCGGACAAGTTGATTACCTCACTATCTACTGTGTGGAATTCTTTGGAAGTAATAAGTTAATTTAAATGTGATAATTCGAGTTCAAATAGAGGTTGCAGCTATAATTTCTCGCTTTTTGTAACCAGAGAAACGAGGGTAAATAGAAAAATGACAGCCATAAATCAAAATTGTGAGTATATGAATGATCGGGGCCCCACTCTAACATCCATCCAATCCGCATGCAAATGGGTCCAAGATTTTACATTCAACGCGTGTCACAGAAGCCAACAAATACCAGACCAACAGAAACGTTGGTGGGGTCCGCCATCACACGTGTTAGTAGGATCCTAATTACAGACACATGACCCTAAGTTGATACTGAACGATATGGGTGTGTCCTTCGTTGGGGAAGGAAGGATGGGAAGGTGAGTGCTTTGATGGTGTGAAAGACCCTTATCATAACCCTCGTCTCTTCCAACCATACATTAACACTCCTTCGAAAGGACTGATGGGACGCGTCAAGTGGGCCTCCGCTTTTGCCTTTGATTTGCCCCCACAAATGTACAAAGCCCTTCGGTTCACAGACCCTTCGTTTACTTGTGTTGTAAGAACCATGTTAATAAGTTACTAAATATACTTTAATTTTCTCTTTATGGGCGTTGCAGGTTGAAACTGCGTTCAGACGCATTTCCAGATAGACAGAATGCAAAAGCATGGAGGACAAGTTTGCCTCTGAACATCTTGTGGCGTATATATAAATATATTGTTTCAGCGAGCCAATGATGAAGGATAATTTACATTTAAATGTTTCTCTAATTTCTATGCACGCGTAATTAATCAGCATATTTTGGTATACGATGGAAGTTGTTCCAAGAGCAAGTCTGATACGTAAGAGGGCACATGGGGCGAGCCAATCACGGAGAACTTTAGGAAGTGGGATATTGACCTTTTTGCCTCCCAAAAGTGACGATCTTCGAGATTTCTTAATGAGTTTGGACCAGCATGTTACCATTATCTTTCGCACTACGATTGTTTCCATTTTATCTTTTCTGGGCCATTGGTTCTTCTATACGTCCATCCCCTTAGTAGTAATTTAAATTTTAGTAAAAAGAGTATTATACCTGACAACAATTCGTGCCAACCAATCGGAGTCTTAATAGTTAATACAATAAAATCATACTACATTAGTTTGATAATTAGTGACCATATCATCCGTGGGAAAAGGGCTCTCGAAGTTGAACTTTGCAATTTGGTGCTGCTGTAATTGCGGTAGCAATGAATCTTATTCTTTGTGCTCTTTTTCGGTATGGCGGAAATAGCGGACGTCTATTATTCAATTTTCCGTTGACGACAGAACAAAAGGTGTAGATGCCAAAAGTTGTCGTTCATTACATAAACAAAACTCCGGCTTTGTTTTCTCCTGTAAAAATTTTGGTTAGTTCGTATTCGTGGACGAATCTAGCCAGCAGTGACGTTCTTATCAATTAAAAATCTCACTGTTCTTTTCTTTGAAGTAAAAATAAGGTTTTAATTGTCAGGACTCAGGAGTAAAGCATACTGGGTCGGCACATTCCATAGTATAAGGTGCAAGGTTTGAATCCCACGACTTGTAATGTGGGAGCAACATTCTTGAACCTCTTGTAAGTTTTAAGGGTGAGTTCCTTATAAATCTATGAGTTGTTTATTTCCTCCTTAGCGAGTCGCTGAGTACTTGTTTTACATCCTGTCAATTATTTCGTCAGGCCAGAATATAGGAACTTTTTAAATTAGGGATTTAACCTCTTGCAACAATAAGATATCGAAAGAAAAATGGCAGCTTCATACTCACGACTATAAGAATTACTAGGTTTGAAACTGTGAAAAAGTAGTCATCATTTAAGATATAAAATACGAATCACGCCAAACTGTCTTGTAGTTGACTGATAGAAAGAAGTCAAGAACTTCAAATCTCCTCAATTTTTACAAAATTCAAAATTTTAATAGAATTACCAATTGTCTGATGTTTTAAAAGAAAAGTTACTAATTAGTTCCCCCAAAGAAAATGATGGTTTTCCTGTTAGATATACCATATAATCAATCTATCTATGGTTATAGTTTATTGATTAGTTGGACTGTTGTTTGTACTCTAAATTAATTCTTAAATTCCTGCAATCAACAAATGTAATGTAGGAAAGTAGCAACCAATTGTACGAAGAATTCTAGCTCCTCAATTGTTGAAAAATACAAAATTTTGTAATAAGGAAAATAAAAAGAAATAATAAATGAAAGTATTCAATAAGCCGAGCCTTGGATTCTAATTACTTCCAACCTTTTGGATCTACGGTTGATTATTAGCATAAAAATAATAATTTCGTTAATTATATAGTCAATGTGATACTAAATATTTATTTTTCCTTAAGATTAGTTAATCGAAAATACATAATTCAATTAAACCTTATTGTTTAACAACCTTATATAAGATCTAAAATTTAACTAAAATATATATTTAAAAAACAAAAACCACTAAATCAAGATAACAAAAAAATATACTGTTGAATTTAACCCAATTAAAACTTATTCCTACAAGTAATAATTTTTAATGTAGGAAATTAAAACTCCTAGTTGTTATAAATGATTAAATGAATTGACCTTTTACGTATTCATTATTTAACCTAGCAAATGATCATTTCAATTAATAATCTAATTGCGCACTTTAGAAATCAATAAAAAATAATCACAAAAATAAAGCACAGAAAAGCAATTTAATATATAAATAAATGAAATATTTCCACAATAAGATCCAACTGCTTATCAATCTTTAAGGTTCCAAAAGGGCTTCCACTTTCTTTAATTAAGAATAAAAGATTTAGCTAACAATGGTCATTTCTACCCATAGAAACTAAAGAAAGATTACTACAATATCTATTAAAGTAAGGAGAAAGCAAGAAGACTTTGGGAAGCTGGCAAAGGTAGCTGGATGATGGGATGCCTTGCTCCTTCACACCTTAGTTTTATTTATATAACCACTTGACCCTATATCAAACTCTTGTTCTCGTAATTATTTACATCTCGCAAATCATAATTTCATTTATTTTCATTTAGATTTGGTCAACATGAGTATTCCAACAACCTTTAAAATGTTTTTCTTTTACAAATGCAAAGTCTAAAAATTGTAACACTTATTGAACACATCTATGCCTAAGATCACACGACACTATTTTTTCCATATTTCAATAATCTGATCCACATCTAAAAAATAATTTTTTTAAAGCCTAAATCTCCTTCATTCACTCTTGATCATTGTTGAGATTGCTCTTCATTTGAATTTTCTAATTTTGGATTGAAACCCAATGCTTTTTCTAATCAAATAACCCTTAACAAAAATAGTCAAACTACTGAGTTTAAATATACTAAAATAAGATTATGGAAGATTTTGAATGATAAAAATAAGGCAAAATTATAACATATCAAATTTCCCTACTATTAATCCTTGCTTGTTCCTATGTAATTGAAAAAAAATAACAAACAGGATTAACAAATCGTTTTCACCAAGCCATTTCTCATAAGATTAAACCAAGCATGCTCTTTAAAGATTAGACCAAAAAAGAGTTAAGTATCAACAGACAATAAACTTGATTTTCACCAGAAAATATGAACAAAAACAACTAAAGACAATTTCAATCAAAAGTATGCTCAATTCCTTGGTGCATATTCTTATGGTGTTTGCTTATTCACACAAGTATTTAGGTTCAAGCATTTATTATCAAACTCTTGTCATAAGGAATAATATAAGCTTGCATATACACCAAATTTCTCTCACCATAAACATATGAAGGCATAAATCAAAAGGACTTATTAAATGGTTGAAATGGGGTTAGGTTAAAGGTTGGAAAAAAGAGAGGATTATAGGCTAAAATCAGACATATCATTATGATGTTCAAATAAGGTACAATCCATATTCTTAGCAGACTCAAGGATCACATTAAAATGCTTGACTAGCCAATCGAGATCTTCGACGCATATCCTCTTCCATACCTTTATAGGTATCTCATCCAACCCTATTGCCTTTTCGCTCTTCATCTCCCTCAAAGCTTTTTAATTTATTTCATTGTGATTCGTTAACACCGATATTAGTTATGAAAACTCTCAAACTTGATAAGCTCACCTAAAGATATGTTGTCTGCTATGCCTTCATTATAAAGGCCATAAATGTACCTCTGCCATCTACTCTTGATGGCATTGCCAATTTATACCTTTCTCTATTAGCGTCTCTTTCTGCCTTTGTGGTAATTTCCAATAGAGCTTTGTATACTCTCTTTTTAGCCTTCACATTTCCTTGGACATCTTTAGACTACCACCAAGGTTCTGTCCTGCCACCGTTTGGCCCTTTAGAAACTTCCAAAATTTCTTTAACGATGTCTTGTACCAAGGTTGCTACTTCCTCCCACATCTAACTAGCATCTCCTGTTAATGTCCTTATGGTTCCATTTCTTATTCTATCCTTAAATTGTTCCACCATGTCCTCATCAGATTCCACCATCTAACTTTCATACACCTCCTAGTAATTTGCTTCTTCCTCCATCCCTTAACTTTTAGATCTAAAACTAACATTCTATGCTGAGTTGTTAAGCATGTTTACGGAAGCACTTTACAATCCTTGCACCTAGCTCGATCGCTCTGCCTTATAAGGAAATAATAAATTTGAGTCTTAGTAGTGCTACTCTTAAAGGTCACCAGGTGCTCCTCATTCTTCTTAAATAAAGAATTTGCAATCACTAACTCAAAAGCTACCTCCATGTTCACTATAGCAATCCCACTATCATTCCTGGTGCCATACCCGAAACCCCCATGACCATGAGTCTATAAATACTCGTCCAAAACTTTCCCTATAAGACCATTAAAATTGCCTCATAAGATAACTTGCTCACTAGTATGGATCTGTCGAAGCACTTTATCTAGCTCCTCTTAAAATTGTTGTTTTTGTTGTTAGTCCAAACCTGCTTGAGGTGAATACACACAAACTATATTGAGGACAACATTGCTAACCAGAATCTAAGCAACCATAATCCTATCATTTGTCCTTTTGATCTCCCCCTGATTTAGAAGTTCCTTAACAATTAAGATATCTACCCCATTATGTCTTCTCGAACCTCCTAAGTACTGTAATTTGAACCTATTAATCTCTTTTGCTTTAGCCCCCATTCACTTTGTCTCCTGGATGCACGCTATATATATCTTATATTTATCTAAAATATCTACTAATTATAAAAACTTCCCCGTAAAGGTCCTAATGTTTTAAGTGCCTATCCATATTCTGACATCACCTTTTTTATTCTTACTCATGGAATGCACTGGTAGTTTGGCTCATGTTCTATCCTTAATATGTAAATCCATCCCTTCTAACTCAGTCCCCCTACACGTCCAAGGAGACTACTTCCAAAAGTAGTTAGAGTCTTTCAACTTAACTTAAAAAATCTAGAGAGTAAAAAAATCTCCGTAAGGGAATATCAGAGTAAAAAAAGTTATTAATCCATTAGGCTCGGCTAATAGACCAATAGGTAAAGAAACTAGGAAAACTAAAAATAAAAAGAGGAAGTAGGCAATATATATATGTAAGAATTCAAAATACCAAGTTAGAATAATAAAAATAGAGCCCAGATCCCCCAAATATAGGTAACCAAAGAAGAAGATTATCCGACTAGACACACACGAACTTAGAAGCTTAGTTTATACAACGATCACCACTAAATACCAAAAATGACCAATGAAAAAGAAGCCATAATAATATAAATAATAATCATAATAAAAAATAGTAATAATAAAGGAATAAAATCACTAACAGTTGATCAATAAGATGCCAAGCTTGTCAACAATATGTACACGCCATGGAAAACCTTACAGACGGTCATAAAAAATATGCATTCAAGAATTAAAAGCAATAGTCAGCACACATGTAGCACGGATGATGAACCAACTAGATGACAGTGATAAAGATACCGTTACCAGATCCTTTAGAAATATAGAACTTGATACGGGTAGTGAGACTAAAAGCAGAGATGAGCTCATATGATATAAGACAAGCTCATATGATATAAGATAATATTGAACATGATTAATTAATATTTTCTAAGGTAAAGGGTTTTAAGAGTTTATCTTAATGAGAGTGATTGTGACACTAAACATGTTATTGATCCAATTAATTTTTCATATATTGTTTCTAGTCCTTATATAAATTTATGGTAAGATGTAAAGAAAGATAAAATACACTCAATTTATAAAGCACAATCAAGTAGGAAACTTGTGATTTACCTCAAAATTATAAACATGTCAGTTATAAATGAGTTTATAAGACTAAAAAGGAATCCTAATATAGGATTGAGCAGCTTAAATCATATTGGTTGCTAAGGGTTTTATTTAAATGAAGGGATATACTTTAATATTACCTTATCTCATATATCTTCTAAACACACATTCATAGTGATTATGACAATATTATCTCATTTTGATTTGGATCTACATTAGATGGATGCTAAATTATTTTCTTAAATGGATACTTTTATTAAAAAGTCTATATAGTATGACTTGAAGGGTTTTAAATCAAAGATAAAAGACACAGTTTGTAAATTCAATAAATCTATAGACAAATTAAAACAAGCTTCCATCTAAAGTATAATGATATAATCACCTTATTCGGTTTCACAGAAAATAAAGATTAAAGATGCTTAATAATACAAGGTTAGGGATAACAAGGTCATTTTTCTAGTTCTACATATAGATGATATCTTTCTTACATCAAATAAATTGTGATATGTTGCATATGGTTAATTAATTATTATACAAGCTTCTTGACCTCAAAGATTTTGATGTATCATCTTTCATCCTAAGTATTTGGTTTCACAAAGATAGGTCTTAGAACTTATTAGGTATCTTTCAAAAAGCATAAATTAAGGTGTAATGGAAAGGTCTACTATGAAAATTTGTGCAATATTAATCTCTTATAGTGATGAGGTTATCTTTACTACAATGTTCAAAGAATGAAGTTCAAAGAGATTTCATGAAAAATATTACTTATTCTAGTTCACTTGGTAACCTGGTATATGCTATTGTATTTGTTAGACTACATTGCATTTATTATTATATTTTTAAATAGATATTTATTTAACCTAAGTATAGATCACCACATTGTAGTTAAATAAGTTTCGAGATACCTTCAAGGGATTTAGGATTATATATTGACATATAAGAAACTTGAGAAATTAGATATGATATCAAATATAATTTAACTTTACCATATATGTAAATGATAAGAAGTCCAAATTAGGTTACATTTTTATGTTGGCTAATGGTGTTATTTCATGTAAAGTAGACACTTATGATCTCCTTTACTATGCATATTGGGTTTGTCGCATGTCATGATGATAATTCAAAGGTAGTTGGTTAAGAAATTTGATTTCTAAATTATCTATAGTTGATTTTGTTGCTAAACCTATTCAATTGTATTGTAATAATCATTCTACAATAACGTTTAATAGTCATAATAAAAATATCACAAGGACTAAGTATTTGAGGTCAAATATTTGACCACAAAAGAACTTATACAAAAAAGATGATGCCATAATGGAGCATATTTGAACTGTGTATATGTTGTATAAATCCTTTGACAAGAGGACTTCGCGACGTGTTTGTAATATAGGTGTTCTGAGGTTTATTAACACTATTAGTTAAAAATGATTATATATTTCCTTAAGATATAATTTTATCATTTCTTTTTCAATCATGCTTGTTATTTTACATTGTCATAATGTGGGTGAAAACTTTAAGATTTATGTCAATTTTAAGGATATGACAAGTCATTGGAAATATTTACAATTTGCACTTACTTTATGTCTTTTAGCATATGTAGGTATCTTTGAGAGAAATATGCATTTATGGGAAATAAAGAATACAAGTTTTCATTCCCATAAATAATATCTCTTTTACAATTTTGCATATTAGTAATATATAATTTAGTATAAATTTGAGAGAAATCGAGATTGATAAACGAGACGTGATATAAAGTACCATTATTGTTTGTCAAACTTCATTTTCTTATTCATATTAATCAGGTTCTTATATATGTGTGATTTTATTGCATCTTTGTCATATAAGCCATATATTTTTAATATTTTCTTGTATCAAAAGCCTTGTGAGACAAAAATACAGACTTTCATTATTTTTGGACCAAATAGTTTTCAAAAGGTTGACAATATAATTTATTTATTTTTATAGCCTTTATTATTTTTCTTTATTATAAATATGAAATTAATATTTGTTTAAAAGATAGAATGTTAAAATTTTTCTATTGAATATTTATTAATTATTTTTAAAATTAAAATTAAAAATTAAATTTGATCCTGTATACAGATAATAAAATGAGGCAATAAATAATATAATTAAGTCAATTAAAGTCTAATGAATTTCATTATTATGAATTGTGTCCTATTGAATATGTAGCGAAGAGGTTAAAAAATTAATATAAATAATTATTAATATTTTTTACTCATTCTTAATTAATTTTGTGCCATAGTTTTGGTTTGTTATGCAAAAAAAAAAAAGGTGCATACAATTTATGTATAATTTAATTGAATGTTTTAGAAGTTTATTGGAAAGCTAATGAGTTTTGTCAAACGTTCAATTGCTTCCTCCAATAAATATAAAGAAATAATATACGTTTATACATTATCCTTGTATATACAAAATAATGATTAATTATTGAACAGTTAATAGAATTTGTGTTAATTTACATTGAACCATAAATACGACGCTAGAGCTACAGACAACTGAGGACACTTAAACGGCAGTCACAATCTGTGTTTGTCTTCAAGTACAGTTGCTAACAATGTAACAGACAAACTCCGACCAACTGCGACCTTTGGAGCCGAGTAATGCGACTAGTTGACTGGAATCTTTTTCTGTAATCTAAAAGAAAATCAGAGTAGGGCTCCATTTGCAACGGACATGATGGTCGACATCTTTTAACTGCTTCTCGAGCCGTTTTCACGGTGGTTTCATTCGAAAATTAACTCTTTCTATGACAAGGAATTTTTTCTTTTTTGCATTACAGGCCACCGGGTTCATTGAATTATTTTCTGTTCTGAGATTAAAAAAAAGTTGTGGTTCTGCCAAATTCTGGCAGGATGGAACGTTGCCGTTGTGCTCCATGTGGTTGATCGTCTTCTGTGGTGAATTCGATAAGAAAATACCTGCAAAACAAGGAAGGCTTGGCAGGGGTTGTGTCCCGATCAGCCCCTCCGATGCTCAAGTCAATTTTCCGGTGGAGGTGAGGTTGATAAACACAGAGAAAACTAGGTTAATGATTGTACGTACCTCTGTTATGAGAATAATACCTTTTATATATGGTTTTTCAGCTAGGTTTAGGTCTTCACGTATCTGCATGGGAGATGCTCTTCTACTGTTGGGCCATGGACGTGTGGGTCAGGCCCGAATTAATTGATAGATGTGAGACTGACTGATCGGCCTGTAAGATTGAGCTCGGGTCCAATATAGCCGACCCAACCAGGTACTAATATAATACTATGTCAAAACTCAATCTGATACCAAAAGATGCGTAACTTTGCTTAGTAATTCTAGTTTCATGATTAGAAAGAATCGGAACGAATTGCAGTACAAGATTTAATCTCCAGAAAAGTCGGCCAGGCCCGGTATAATCCTAAGTGGGCCTAAGTTAAGCAAGCGGTGGCCCAGATTGGACATCATACACGCCCACCAACTTTCTAAAATTAGAAAGAGGCGTTCTTAATCATTAAGCAATAGATAAAAGAGAAGAGGAGGGAGGAGGGAGGAGGAATGGACGCCCCCCCGGCAAACGATTGGTGCTCAGTGTGCCATGGACATTTCAACGTTCCTTGTCAGGCCAATTGCTCTCATTGGTTTTGTGGTATGTTGCTTATGCAGTCTTCTCTATATTCAGTTATTGCCCACATTTGTTTTATCTTGTTCCTTGGATCAAGAAACTTGAAGAAAAGAATCGATCAAGTTCTCTTCTTTTCTGAGGATTTCTATGATTTATCAACTTCCCTTTTTAACATTTTACTCGACCTGATAAAATTTAACTTTTTATGTCTCTCGTCACTTGTTAAGGGGATTGTATAATGATGGTATGGCAACATGGATCTGCAATTCAACCCTGTAAGTGCCCGCTGTGTCGTAGACAGATAACTTTGTTAGTTCCTGGTGAAGCATCGTTGAGGCAACGCCATAACCCTCAAGTTGCTGAAGTTCTGGGCAAGATTGAAACTTATAATCGGCTATTTGGGGGACGCAGCAATGGACTTGTTCAGGTATGCTTGATTCAGCCTGTTTTTGTTTTTACGATGTGGTAGCTGATTGTTATGGGGTCAACTTACTGAATTCTCTTAATCACAGAGATTGCAAGACCTTCCTTTTCTTATTCGGAGACTGGTACGAGAGATGATGGATCCTCAGAGGTCACTTCCTCTTGTCATCAGGGCGCGTGTGTATATTTCAGTAAGTATAATATGCCTTCATATATAGCACATTTAGAGGTCTAAAGGTTGCTAACTTTTTTGCTGGAATGATGCTACAGTAAGAAACTTCCGATTGCTGTTACAACTTGTGAAGAAGAGTACTTTTAGGATTAGTTTCAAGAGTAGAATTGACAGCAGAGTACTTTACTTGCTTGTCTTTTCTTTGACCCATAATTTCTATCTCTGTCATTCTTGCATTCCTCTCCCTCCGTTCTATTTCTATATTGTTGTTTTATTAACTGTCTATATCGCCCTCTACTGCCCTCACAACATTCCCTTACTTGTAGGTAATTGCCATTTTTGCTTTTCTTTGTACTCCGGCAATGCTGCTCCCATCTCAGTTCTGCATAGGGGCTAAAATGTTATGCTCCCTGTATGAGCACTTTCAGACTTTTTCTTGAATATCTTGAAGATTCTGCTAATTATGCATATACTTGATGATACCCAATCAATTGAACTTTTATGAAGTGTCAAAGATTTTTGCTTCTCAATAAAATGAAAAATTATAGATGATAAGCGAGGGAATTTCTATCATTCCATGGAGTTACATCTTTGGTTACAAGTTTCTCCTTCTGCATAGGTTGGTGACTGTAGCTGGTGGTTTATTGCCAAGATCTTTTTAGGAAAACTGAGGATGCGAATGAGTAGCATTGAGTCCTAATATGCATGCAGCTTTATGCCTTCTATGGATAGTCATGATTCAATTAGATAGCTTATGTTTTCTTATCAATTACTGTGAGATAGTTGAGCTTTTGCTAATTATGATCAATGGTAATCATAACACTGGCATGGAACTTGAGATATCTCAGATCATTAAAGTAGCGTTTAATGGTACCTGGCCTCATTTTCTTGCATATAACCATTTATACATTGAATCCATAGTTTAAACTGAACATATATCAGTAAAAGAAGTAAACAACTAAATAAATTACATAAAAACTGCTATATTCAGTCTCTTGTATAGTTTAGTGGTGAACCCTCATCATAAATATCTTTTATATATGCAGGTCAAACTTGGTACTGTTAAGTATAGAAATTGGCCTGGGAATGAGACCAGGCTTAAACTGCAAGATTATATCTTTTAGTCATGAAGAAATGCATAATTCAGCAGAACTTGATCTGGGCTAGTTATAAGTTGGTATCAGTTTTGCCTTCAATAGTATGCGAACTAGTCTCTTCCTCTCGGTCAAGAATTGATATTTAGTGAAGTGATTTGCTTGAAAATTGAGTCTTGGCTCAATAACTTTCAATATCTGCTCTTATTATATTTCTTTTGTTCAGATGATTCTGAGTGCTATCTATGTTCTGAGCCCTGTAGACATTATTCCAGAAGGTATGTCCCTGATCCAGACATATTTTATGAAATGGTTTGCCATGTTTGTCTTTGTAGATGAAAACTTGTGATATGCTCAAGAGTTGTTTTGGACTTCAGGAATTCTGGGCATCTTTGGTCTTTTGGATGACTTCTTCATAGCAGTAATTGCCTTTCTTCATGTTGCTGCAATCTATCGGTCTGTACTCTATTACCGTCATGGAGGCTCATGACCTGTCAGAAAAACTGTCAACACAAAAGTGAACCGAAGTGGAGAAGTTGCCCATATGAAACAAAATTGGTAGCGAAGGGTGATAGTAATCTGTACATTTGCCAATACTTACTCTTTTATCTTTCAGAAAAGAAAAAAAAAAAAGTGAGAGGATAGTAACAACATATAGACTCATAGTTATATGCTTGTTGTAGTTGATTGCGCCATGTTTGCATTTGTTCATTTGCTCCAATTCATTTACGAAAGCACAGAAATCATGTGAGCTTTTAATACATGGTTAGACAGTTCAGTTGATAATGTCATGTCACGTTATGACAATGTGGGAAAAGTACAGTTCAGGCCTTCTTTTTCAGGTAAGTTTCTTATTATGGGTAATTGTTTTACTTGTTACTAGCAGTAAAACAATAATCTTTAAAAATCTGCCTATACACAAAATCTAATAATATATAACTTTATCTTTAATTAATAGAGATGCTTCAAATGGTTTACTTTATTATTGTAAATAAAAAATGCTAAATTTAATGGAATAAGAAGTGATTTTATAGTTCATCTGCAATATTCACATATATCAAGTCTATTGGAGGCATTCGATGCCAATTAGGACTTTTTTTTTAATTACCAACGAAGTGTTTTAGGAAGGTCTAAATTATAAAAAGATACTTTTAAGTTATTTATATTTAAACTAATCTTCGTTCGAGTCAGGTAAATTTCTTGTGGGAGGTAAAATTTTAGCCACAAGTTTTAAACGGTTGTATACATGAGGACGATTCGAATTCGTGATTTCACTTAAGCCAAAAGAGTTCCTTATCAACTTAAAAGATGTATTTAACTTCCCATAATGATGTAATGTCACATCATTAAGGTTGCATATCAACTAATACATTCAATAGAAGTTCAAAGAGATCTTAGTTTGGTAGCGTGGAGTCAAATGCAAGTGTCCTCCTCTCAACTCTCAATTGAAATGAGTAAGATTTTGGAAACAATCTCTATTAGTTAGGGTTAGGAGTAAAGAGTAAAGAAATTTATTATTAGACTTTTCAAGATCTGGTATAATTGTTTTGACATGTATAAAAATGAAGGTTACTAAAAAATTATTGAATCAAAATTATAAATTAAGAGAAGTTGATTTTTTTTAATATTTAAACATTATTTAAATATAAAATATGTTTAAATAATATTTACTATGACTAAAATATAATTGTCTTACATTAATATTAACAATTATAAATATTGATGAAAAATTTGAATTTTGAATTACATAAAAATTAAAAATTATTTTAAATGATCTAAAACAATATCTATTATTTATAAGTATATCATATCAATATTAAAATGAATAAAAGGTTGATACTATATTCACAATTTTAATTATATAAAATGGATATGTTTTTCCCAAAATAGATATTTTTATTTATAAGTTTGACTATCCATTTGAGTTTCACATGGTATTTTGATAAAAGTGGAAATTATTGAGGCTGGTATTACTCAGGGCCCTCAAAGCAAATATCTAACCCAAGGATGACAATTTTAGTTCAGCCTTAAAGCTGCTCACTGTACTTACCTTCCCTTAGCTCCTCCCTAGCAAGTCTCGGAAGTAACAACATGGGCGTGGCATCAAACCCCTCTCTCACATTCTCATTTACCACCACCACCTTACCCACTAGGTCTGCTCTTCATCAAAGCTACCACCGGCATGCTCTAGCCGGCTCAAAGCCCTCTTCTTTTCGTTCTTCTGTAAGTTCTTCAATGTCTTCCTCGTGCGTAACTGGTTCTGGATTACATGGAGTTAGCTTGCTCATCTTTTCTCTTGATATAGTTTGTAATGATCATATGAAATTTGGGCTGCCTTAATTTTTCATGTTTAGTGGGTAAAACTTCTTTCTTTTGGTTTATCTTTGCTCAAGTGTGCGACTTTTGACTGGAGAGCTTCAGTTTATGTTCAGAGAATATACAATTTGGATCGTTCGAGATCGTTAAGAGGCTCTATTGCCCACAAAGTTTGTTGCAGCTTATTGAAAGTTGAAGAAGAAATAAACGACGAGGCATGCGAGTTGGTGAGCGGGTCAGAGGTTTCAATAGGGGAGGGTGTTGATACCATAGGCGCTTATTTGTTCAAGGCCGTCAAGAATAATAATGGAATTGGGATTCTACTCTTGTCTGATGTTTTCGGGTTTGAAGATGCTTTTACAAGGGACTTCGCATACCGTGTTGCCTGTAATGGCTACAAGTATGTTGCTTTAACGTTCATGTTATCACCCTGCCTTGCGAATTCTTTGTTTCTCTTTTTATTTTTCCTTGTCCATCTTCCATCACTCAGCTGGATTGGGAAAACTGCACATAGGAAGCAGAGCAAGATTACAAAGATAAACGCCTTTTTTATATAGTTTTTTGAGATAGCATGAAGCATAAATTATGCATACCATTTTCTCATTCACAAACAAGCATCCTCCACTGTAAATGTTGGATCAGTTTCCGTGAAGATTGACTATCCAATCCTGCATAACTTTCTTCACTCATTGAAAACTGCAGTGTTTTAGTACCGGATTTATTTCGTGGGGAACCATGGTCAGTGGACCAGCCAAAAACTATGTTTGAACAATGGATAGCAGAACAAGAAGCCCAGAGGGTTGCAAGTGATATTGATACATCAGCAAAATGGCTGGTTGATGAACTCATGGCTGCAGGAATCTCAAAGAAGCTTGGCATCATTGGATTCTGCTTTGGAGGAGGCAGAGTGCTAGAGGTGCTATCCAGAGACCAAGGAGCTTATTTTGGAACTGGAGTCTCTTTTTATGGTACCAGGATGGACCCATCTGTATCCTCTAACATAAAAGTTCCTGCATTATTAATTTCAGGAGACAAGGACCCGCTCTGTGATGTCAGTATCTTAAAGGATATTGAGAAGGGTATTGGTAATGGTTCAAAAGTTCTTATCTTTCAGGGAAGAGGCCATGGATTTGCACATCGTCCCAACTCTCCTGAAGAAGATGAAGATGCAGAGCAGGCTTTTTCAGCAATGAGAAATTGGCTTCATGATGGACTGGTTCCAAAAGAATAAAAGGAGGTTCATCAAGTTCCAGGTTTTAGGTTGCATGTAGGTTTATCGTGATCGGCGTTGCAAGATCTTGAGGCACTGTAAGGTGTTCTATCATCAGATCCTTCAAGTGGCAAACGACTGTATATGGATCAATATGCAGGCAGCGTTCTGAATTATTATTAAAGGTTTTTTACAAATAGTAGTTGAGTGTCCAGTGTGTACAGAATTAACCTAGTGTCTTAATCTATTTGTAGTTGGGGGTTGCCATATGTCAGTTCTATGTTGTAACTTCCAGGCTGTTTTGTGACTAAGAAACACAGCTTCTGGCCTGTGTTGATACTATGGAAAAATGTAATAAGAGATAGTAATAACTGTTGTACCACAAACCGTATCACTTCATTAACAGCATCATGGTTAAGAGTTATAGCAGAAACTGATGATGGCGTAACTCATGCACATGGCAAGTTTGCAATCAAGAGTGTAGGAAACCAACATTACTGGAAATGAGTAATGTTGGGTGCTCTTATCACTTTGTTCATTTAGTTTTTCGTCCAATGATGTTTAGCATTTAAGGCACCTGGAAACTTCTTGCAACCAAAACCTCAAATTCCATCGCGAAGTTCAATGGCATTAGGAGTTGTCAAAGCAATTATTCATTTCTACATCTTTCTTCCCTCATACAACCATCGGAGGAGGTAATTAAGCTAGTGAAGGTCAATAGATCGTCGACAAAAATACAGTACATAAGGTTGACTGTATCTATCAGAAAAAATGTTTTTGCTACAACTTTTAGTGTCATCTCGGAGAAAAAGGTGACAATAATGTCAAGCTTCAGGAAAAGTTTGCACTGTAATAAACTTGGGGTGAGGCTAACCCCGAATATCAGCTATCAATCCTGGCCTGCCTGAAAACACAGAGGGCAATACGTAATCTTAATTATCAACTAGACTTGTATCATGACAATGATAATAAATTTCATAACTTATTTAAAAATATATAATCAAATCAATAATGCTCTAAAGTAGTCTAGGATAGATTGCAGATAACTGTCAATTCAGCAATCAGAATTGCTTGCTATTGCTAATGCAGATTACATTGTCTGGGAAACAATCACAATATTCCTATGTCAAAATTACTATAGTTCCTTTTTATCCAAAAATCCTAGTACTTCATCCATATTCATAGCCTAATTTCCTTGCAAGTTAATCTAATGCAAACATTAATAAGAAATATATTGCTCATGAATGAGGCACGTGGAAACCAAACAGATTTAAGCTAAGAAACAGGATAAAAATTTGCTGCCTTGGTGTCACAAACAAATATAGACCAAAAGAGCACACCCAATTAAAATGGTAAAGAAGAACATCTAGCATCCCCAGCTACCAACCTATATGCTGAGGGAATTCTGGGTTTTGGTCGTGTGTAAAGGTGGAAACATTGGGGATGAAAGTAAGCAATTTGGTGAATCGACCCAGGTATGGGAAAGATTAAGTTTTCCCCTCATTTGTCTCTTTCACAAGCTCTGAAAGGAAACTTGATGTTTTACAAAATATTGCTTCTTTCTTGTCATTATACTATAGGTTCAGTAAAAACAAGATCTAATTATGAGCAGAAAAGGTCATGTTAAACGAAATATGCAACCCCCCACTTGCCATAGCAATATTTAGATACCATTGGGTCAAATCGTTCGGAGGTACAAGTACCTCTCCATCCACCAGGTTCAAAACCTAATAGCTGCATGAGATCAGTAATTTATGTCTTCTAATGTATGAATAAAAAAAAGTATGGACACTCAAATACAATGTTTAAATTATACTCTTTTTGCCACCCTGTCACCAAAATATTGAGCATCCATAAGACGGTGCATGTGTTCAGTAAAATTTAGTTCCACAATATGGCATTGATATCATATTGGACACCATAAGTAGGAAGCTCGATTGCATGGCATTGATATCATATTGGATACCATAAACATAAACAAAATATTCTTAAATCCAAAGACTGCAACAAAAGTTAGAGAACATCATGCCTTGACCTTTCGGTTGCTTCTCTCGTTACATATGTTCTATCAGATTGCCCTAATAAAGCAACATGCACATACTCATGTAACTCTCAAGATATATTCAACAAGTAATTAGTTAACATTAGGGCTACGCTAATGAAAGTATATTACGTAAACATAGCCTTTTGTCAATATGGCATGCATAGCTGTCATTTTTGGCAAATCTGCAGGCAGTGAATTGGCATGAACCTTATGGAGACAATTCCAACAAGTTATAGAATATATACACGTTGAGAAACAATCAATAGTACGAGCAGAGATTGAAAAGGCAAATTCTTTACAGTTCATGTAGAGACGGTTCATTACCTGGGGAGCAGGGGTATCTAGCGCCTTTGGAGATGATAACTTCCCAGGTGATCCGTACAAAATCTGTGAGCATTCTGTATAGGCAGATCCAACACCCACTCCTGCTGTGAAAGCTATAGACGCCCAACGGGTCACTGGGCTCCCTAGATGAAAATGGATATAGTGATCAATTGAATGCTAAGAAGATGGGAAAACACTCACCAATAGAGGGACAGCAACACATGCACAGATTTAACATCAAGTTATGACATATAAATGAATATATATATATATATATATATATACAGGATGCCAACCATTTTCAACATCAATCTTGAAAATAAGACATGTTCTCTATTTGAAATGCAAAGGGTTCAACTAATTCAAATTACTTCAAAATGACGTAAGTAAATATTACTAAAAAACCCTGAAAATAATTTATTTTTTCACATCATCAATATATGAATACTACATCTGTTGTTTTATCAATTATTAGAACTAGCGAAAGAATTGAAAATACTTTATTTTTCTGTGATGGCATCCCATCCCATGCCATTTTCAAATCATCAAGGGTTGGGTGACTAACGCAATTCACAATCTCATGAATGATGTCGTCTCAATTTCAAGGAAGATTGAGCTCACAAACTCAAACATACAACACTATGACAGAGCTAAAGAACAATAAAGAAATGGAGAAGTGAACAATATTTTCATTCATACCATAAACTAAACCTATAAAAATCCCTAAACAAGATCAGAAAAGGAAACCTGGATTAATCGACAAAAATAATGAAATTCAGAAGGCAATTAATTAGTTTTTTCATGGAATTAAGCAGCTGCCCGACATTAATGCCTCTGAATTGAAAAGTCAAAGCAAGAAACGAAAAATCACTCACTCGAATATATAATCACAAATACCCATAAAAAACAAAGCACATATACCATGCCACTAAACTCACGAAAGGAAACCTCAAGCAAGCTTCTGCTTCAAAGTAGATAGAATAACCAAGAAAGAAACAAACTTTCGGGGAACCCAATAATTGCATCCGAGATTTTCCAGGCAATAACGAACAACATATACAATAAATAAAACACCAAGAAAGAGACTGACTGAACAAAAGCAGACCGCCAAAAGCTCCAGCCAAAGATGAGTAGACAAAGCGACGGAGAGTGAGATCGAGACAGGCGTCCCATTTAGCATTATAGTCGACAGCGTCAGCCATTAATTGATTCTTCACAAAAATCCCACTTCAGAATTGTATTATCTTGGAATTTATATGTATGGGATTTGCTAATTGAAGGTGAGGGACTGAGGGCTTCTTTTTCTTACGGCTATATTGTATTGTTAATTGAAAAATTCTAAATGAATTTCAAGCATATATTGTCATTATAAATATTTATGTTTTTAATTATTTTAATTTTTAAAATTATATAAATGATTAATATTCTTCTTTTTAAATTAGTAATAATTTTTTTTAGTTTAATTATCTTTTTAATTGTTTCTTTTCTTCTCTTATAAAATGATATTACCGTAATGAAGATTTAGCACATAAGTTGTGATTTTGTGAATCAATTATGCAAATAACCAATAATTAAAAAATTTAACTGATTTGGCCTATTCAATCATTTAATTTTTTGTTAATTTTTTTAATTTTTCAGTTCTATTTATTTTAATAACTCTTATTGTAAAAAAAGGATCAGTTTATTAATTAATCAACTAATTTTTATAAATTAGTAAATTCTTATAAACTAAAATAAATAAATTTTTATTTAGTAAATTTTTCAATTAAACTTCAAATTCTTTGATAGTTAGAGAAAATCTCTTTCTTATAATTTTTAATTTTATTCAATTTTTTGTCAATTTTATGACTGTCTAATACCGATTGTATCTTTTAAATTTTAAATATCTTATCTTATCGATTAACTTCCGGTTTTTGAAATATTGCAAATAATATTGTTCATATTGCAAGAATCTACCCTATAGGCTTAACAAGTTGAATTGATTTTTATGTTATGTCCTAACATAATATATTTTTAGATGAGCAGCCTAAATTCATTGCTAAATAGTTAAAGCCTAAGTAAGAAAAGTCAATTGAAAGTACTCGTAAATTTCTGGTAAATAGTAACGAGAAAAGAGCAGCCTAAATCCATTGCTAAATAGTTAAATGCTAAATAAGAAAAGTCAATTCAAAGCACTTGTAAATTTCTGGTAAATTGTAACGAATAATAAAGGAGTAAGATTGAAGATAGATAGCATCTGAACAAGGATAACGAAAGTCAATAAAGCTTAGGTTCCTGAAAAGCTCCTTGATGGGGATCGATCGATGAAGAACGTGTGTCAAGGAAACAAAACATTTATGTGTGACCAAAACATCTTTCTTGCACAACACATTACTCACAATTGTCTTCATCATCTTCCGCTCTGACCAAAGTAAACATAATATACAAAACCTATATTTATGGATGGATTTATTAAGTCATACTTGAATCTAAAATAGTGTTTGAAAGGATTGATTCTTTCTCTACGTTATCTTCTTTGATTAGTTTCTTCAATAGTTCATAAACCTCTCTTAATATCAATGTTTTAAAAATCGGACCGGACATCGAACCGGTTGAAAGAAAGGTTTAAGATTTAGAGGTTCAATCAGTAGTGAACCGCTATCAAACCGGAATATAATAAATAAGATGAAAATTTTATGAGAATAAATAAAAATAAAATATTTTATTGAAATGAAAAATTTCAGAGAATAATTCAGATAAAGCATTATCACTTTTTACCATGTCAGAAGCATCAACAGACTTGATAAAAGTTGTTCCCATATTACAATAAACCAAGAAATTAATC
>JANZLF010000222.1:28564790-28580565 GCA_026546835.1 Erythroxylum foetidum
AACCAATCCATATGTACACTAACTATTAAATGGTGCATCTACAATTAGTGGTACACTATATTATTTCTATCTTTTATCAAAATTATTTAGTTTTACGGGTCTTAAAAAGGATTTGTCTAGTGTAATGGAATGGGCAAGAAAGCAATATGAAATAATGAGAGGTGACTTTAATCTCTTCAATGTTGTCTTGCATTGCAATATTTATGCTCAATGGTCTGAAAGTAAGGTAAAATTTTACCAAGAAAAATCTTTGAAAAGTTCCATATTTATCTGTATTACTCTTAAGTCGGAATATAGAGATTGCAGTCTCCTCTTTGGCGCGTGACACAGCAAGCATCCACATTATATCTAATTGGAACTTGGCCGACTGAAACTGCTCAATAATCTTCTTGGTCACAAACTGAATTAACTCTCCACGCAGACAGCTACTTTGCAGGTGTTGTTAGCTTAGTTTTATCTTGTTATTGTTTGGAAAATAATCGATAACTTCTTCTCTGCTCTCTCCTTAACATTGTCAAGTGTCAAGACTTAAAAAATTAAAATAAAAAACGGTCGAGGAAGAATTAGAATGACCTTAATCGGGCGTCACTTAAGAGTAGTGGTAGAAGAAGAAGACTACAAGTGGACTCTGACGGGGTACCTCACGTGTGCGTTCCTCCTGGGAAGCAGGCAGAGAGGCGGGGGGTGGACCACCATGTGACTGATAGCTGTCCTTAACCAAACAACAACCACTTTCTCACACCCTACCCCATATCTGTTTTCATCCGACAATCAATTAAATTTCTTACTTTCCATCCCTAAACGGTCCCCCACTCACCGTCACCTTTTAACCTCGAAGATTTCAGGCGATGGTGGGTCACTACCCTCAGTTGCACCAGACGGGAGAAAAAATATTTTACTTGGCTTGGAGGATAAATATATGTTGTTTTTCTTCTATAAATCATTTTGTCCTCCTGTCTCCTGGATTCTAAGCACTGTATCATCCTTATTTCATAACTTTTGACAGATTTGTATTGTTCCGCCCAATCGGTTTAATTACAGTTTAGTGATAATTATTTAAAGACTTTATTATCTTGTATATGTTTAGATACATGTGATAAAGTCCATGAGATAATTATATATTATAAATGAAATTATAATTATGAAATTTATATTGTACTTATGTATTATCCTTGAATTGTTCGTAGTCATTATTTTATTAAAATAAAATGTTAATAGGACGTAAAAAGGCTAACATATGTTATATTTTTCTTATAAAGGAAATAATGAATTTTATAGACTAAAGTATGTACATACTTAAATAAATATATGGATTCTTCTTAGAGAACAAATTCACTGAACAGACCCAATATGAAAAATTCATTTGAAATATTATTTGTATGTCTATGAAATTTTCATTGTGATGATCGTATAAGTGATCCTTTAACTTGAGGTCTCTAAAGTTATCTTGTACATGAATTGTTATGTTTTGATACTACTTATAATTTATTTAATCATGAGTTGTTTAATTGGTAGTCATTGGATGTAGTATGAACTATATAAAGATAGTTATGTAATTAAGATAAGATTCATCACCTTGAAGTAATTAGGAAGAATATTTTATTGTTTTTTATTAGTATTGATTCGAAAAATTCTTGGTCAAAGTAGAATGACGTTTTGTAATTAATTTATAAATGTCATTAAATCAATAGTTAATGGTAGAGAACTAATATGGTTGAACTCAAAGTAGAGTAGACATTAATTTCAATCTCTATGTCTAATCAAAACATTATCTGAAGAAATTATGAAATTATACAAAAAATTATGCACGGAAAGGTTAGTCAAAACCACTTTGACATTCTTAAATTTTTTGTAGTCATGATGTATTATTAGATGCCAGTCTTGATCCATGATTATAAATTTTTTAATTAGAGAATTAAAGATAAATTAAAAAGAATTTTAATTTATCTAATTTTAATTAAAAATTATAATTTATAATCAATGTCAACATATTTGAAAACCTAATGCGTCTCGCATAAAAAACAAGTAGAAGAAAGCAAAGATATCTTATCAAGTTGTATTTGATTATAAAGTTTAAAAAACTTTATGATTAAATATAAGATATTGGATCTTATTTGGAAATAATTGGTATTTAATTATAATTATTTGTAATTCTAATTAAAGTTTAATTGAAATTAGAATGCAATTTTAATTAAATTACTAAAATGTCTAAAATTTATTATAAATAAGCTTATGCTTTATGGAGTTAGAACTTCTTGTTTAATCTCTCTATAAGAGTTATAGAGTTCTCTCAACTTGTTATGTAGATATCATTAGAGTTCAGACACTTGTACAACTACGATGATTGAGATAGATCAGTTTTAGAAATGATTCGAGGGATACAACAAGAAAGAATCAATCTTCGAAATAAGATTCAAATTAAGATTAATGCTTCAATTTATATGTTAATTATTTTATAGAATTAAAGTGATCTTAGTTTTTAGGAAATCAAAATACTAAAAAGTTTTGTAATTATTCCATTGCGGTCGGGATCAGATTTCATCCCAATTTCCTAGCAGTTCAAACCGATCATCATTATGTTTTAGTACAACAATAAGGCCCTTATTATAATTTGAATTAATTAAGTATGAGGCTAAGGTTGGATCTTATAATTTTAATCAAAAAATAAAATAAAATATATTTTCTACTTTACATAGTTGTCTACCAGGAGTTTGAATCTGATTGTCTCTCTCCAATACCCATTTAACCCATCCAAGGAAGAGATCAAAAGTAGAAAAGGATCAAGTATAGTGGCATCTGGTACAAGGAAAAGAAAAACATTTTCCCTTTAAGTATCTTGCATTATTCACCCTTCTTTTATAGTGGTTTATTGTAGAATGTAGGACAAGAGAAGTCATATTTTCTATAGTTCAAAAGATACATGACGAATAGAGGTGTATTGTGTACAATAGGTATCATTAAAGAACCATTTGTGTACAGATTCATAAATTTAAATAAATTTATAGAGTTTGAATGAATTAGGTTAAAATTGTAATTATCTCAACTTTTAGCGATGATTTTAAAAATTCGTCGCCAAAAGTTACCCTTTTATGACAATTCACAAATTTGTCACTAAAGGCTTTAATTTTGGCTATGAAAATTCTAAACCGTCCCAATTAATCGATGCCAAATACATGCATTTAGTGATTCATGGAAACGTTGCCCAAAGATAAGTTTTTGGCAACGTTATTGATACTAAAAAATCATGGCTAAATCTTAGTTTTGTTGTAGTGTGATTGAGCACTTGAAAGTTACATGGTGTGTGTTGCTTTAAGGCAAGAATAAGGCTTATTTAGGTAAAGTGAAGGAACTAAATACCACAGAAATTGTGATTTTGCTTCCCCAACAAATATCCCTCAATTTAGTAATGTAAGTGGATTATATTAATTGAAAAGAAGAAGGCCATCCATCTTGGACCTGTTTGGCAATCAACGAATTGCATTAGCCATTAGCTTATTTTATCAACAGTTAACTAACAGCTGATTATATTAGCTGATTTGATCAGCGGATAATATTAACTGTTTATTAAAAATGTTTGATAAAATTAGTTATTTCATATTAACTATTTAAGTTGGTTGATGGCTGAAAAACCATATACTAGCTTTTTGAGGGTATTAGCTGTTTGACTAATACCTTTTGTTTGGTTAATAGCTGGTGGGTTGGCTTATTCAACCCAACTAGTTAAAAATCAAAAAGCTCCAAAAAGGAATGTTTTACCCAATCAGCTAACAAAATTTTGTTAGCTTAACAATTGTGCCATCACTAGAATTGAATAGATCACCAAAAGTTGGAAAACCCACCTCAAAGACTATATTTTGTGAAGTGGGAAGTGGGTCTCCATCACTTAGAGTGAGTAAGCTCTAAAAATACGAAGACATATGGGTCTGAGAACAAAATTTTGAATATTTTGTAGCACAAAAGAACATCCGGTGCCTGGTTGTTTAATTCTATTATATTCCACTCCTTTACGTATAAAGGAAGGTATTACTTCTTATACTCTTGGACTCTCTCATTTTCTATTAGTTTACTAACAAATATCAGAGCATTCAATATTCATTATTTCTAAAATATATTGGCGTATCTTATTTTATATTTTTTAAATGTACACAATAATTAGAAATTATATAATTTAAATCAATTAATTAACAAATAAGAAATTTGTGTGATTAATAAATTTATTTTTTACTTAATTGCATCACTAACTATTAGGATTGAAAATCTAAATTCTTACAAGAATATTCAACAAAAATATTAAGATATAATATTTATATTCTGATAAATTTTTTAAATCATGCCATCATAAGTCATTTTCCACAGAAACAGTTAATGCTAAACAATTAATTTTACGAAACGTTCCTAATAAACAAGTGATGTTATCCGCTGATTAAATCAGTTGATATAATTCGCTATCAGTTAACCGCTGATAGAATCAACTAACAACTAATGCAATCCATCGATTGCCAAACAGGATCTAAATATAAAATGACTTACGAGGGTATGACGTAAAAAAAATAAAGTCATGATTAAATATTTAATTTTACAAAAAATTTAAGTTTTTAACTCTAGTAAAAAAAACATAAAATCATTCTTAAAAATTTTGTCACCATAACATATTTTTTATTTTGTATCGAAAAAATTTCTTCATTAGTAAAAAAAATCTTAAGTTTTGTAACTAAAAAACTTACTTCATTGCAAAAAATTTTATTGTATAATACATACAAGATTTTTAGTTTGAATTATCAATAATATCACTATAGCATAATTAACATAATTCAAAAATTATGAAAGGAGTGTATAATTAGTTTTTTACTTATTAATTTTTGACTGATTATCAAAAAGACTAGGAGTTTTAAAAAATCAGCTTATTGGAGTTAAATAAACTAACCAATAAATCATTTTTCAAATATATCAATAGTTTAAACAATTAGTATGATGTAAAAAAATCCGACAATAGAAACCTTTGGCAGAGTACCAATTCATATCTTTTTATATCTAGTTTACCGAACATTTTGATTCAAATAAAGAACTCTTTGTTTTGTTTTTTTTTTTTTTGGGTACAACATGGCGGCCTGATTATTGAAAAACTAAGTTTGACTTAGGTGAAAGATTAGATGGTGCACATCCAATTACTATTCAAGGTTTACTCAGTGTGATCAAATTAAAAAAAATGCAGTCAATTGATTGTCACCTAATCATGGTAGGCTCATGTATTTTCCAATAAATTAGTGGATTGGCCATGTGGTGCAACATTTTATTCCACTCTCCTATCTATCCTCTATATGCAAGTAGCTTCCATTATAGCGCCAATTTGCAAGTCAACTAAATCATTGAGAAGTTCAGATTGGTCACCGCATACTAACCTCCCGAATGGTCACCCTCATAGCAAATTTCTAAAGTTAAGAAATAGTATAGAAAATTTCTAAATATCCTTATACCTACAAGTTTAAAACATCAATGTTTATATGAGAATGTGAATTAACACCCCAACATCTTGATCACAAATTGGTAGAAGGCGCGTGCCTTATAAATAGGTACCATGCGAGCCTGGAGGACATAAAGTTTATGTATTTGATCAGGACATTAAACAATTAAGGAGAGAAGCAAGAGTCGGAGGGCAACGACAATGGAAAGTAGAGCAAGCGAGGTTTACTTTGTTTTCATGAACTATGACCCTGAATATGAACGCCTTCGAACTGATCGGTAATCCGTCTATATTCCTTGTCGTTATTTATTTCAACTAATATGTCCTTTTCTGATATTAACGTTGTTTTATGATTCTGGAAATTGCACGATGATTTAGAACGAAGCCAGGAGCAAATAATGAGCTTGATTTGTATCTAAGTAAGAAGCACGACGAGTTGCTGGCGAAGACACTAGAGGGTGGTACCTACAAGAAGACATTGTCTTTGGTCATTGTTGATGGGTTTGCTGTGGAAATCACTGAAGATCAGGTAATTGGTGAAACGCAATGCGGAAATTTGTTAAATTACTGCAAAGCAGTAGTCTGCAATTCACAGAAAACTTAAAGGTTTCTTCCTTTTGTTCTTGAACAGGCCAATGTACTTAGATCTGCCAATGGGGTGAGAGT
Source organism: Erythroxylum foetidum (assembly GCA_026546835.1). Lineage (NCBI taxonomy): Eukaryota > Viridiplantae > Streptophyta > Magnoliopsida > Malpighiales > Erythroxylaceae > Erythroxylum > Erythroxylum foetidum. The sequence continues at coordinate 28,570,918 of JANZLF010000222.1, forward strand.
TGTAGAGAAGAATCAACAGCTTGTGTAGCCTTAGTCAGTAGACAGCTCTGGCCTAAATGGTATCAAGAGCTCGTGAAATGCCGTTCACTAATTAAAATCACAATGTTCTTAAATGGCCCCTTGTCGCGGCCAGTCGACCACGGCTTTTGGGTTGGGTTCCCTCCAAAGAGATTGTGTTGGGACTTGCCCAAGATGGTGCCACTATAATGTCAATGATTAGTTGCTCAGTATTCAGTTTATCTTCCCTTTTCCACATTTGATGGCTCATCGTAATCAATTGACCATGTTTACTTATCGCCTAATAATTTCAAAGTTGAGCTGCGGTTAATCTTTAACTCATCATAGCAGCTGGCCTATACAGCATGGGATTTCGAGAACCAAATTAAAGTAGTGATGTTATGAACATAATATATAGAGACCATCACAATCACTTGTGTCTTCTCTGGAAGTAACCGAATCAGAATGCAGTTTGATTACTTGGCATGTTTAGTCGGAATAGGGTCTCATTAGTTGTATAATCATCCCCCGCACATCGGATACACACAATGATATTATCTGAATATTCAAAGAAAGCAGGCGAGAATAGATTCTGTTTCGGACATGATACTATATCACGACTGATGCGGCTGGAGGGTTGTCCCGCCCACTTTATCTAGTTATGCTTGATAAAGGACCAGGTCAAGTTTACCCCAAATGGCTTCGACACTCAGACGTGTGTGAGAGAGAAAGAGAGACTGACGAGGCATTTAGTGCACTAATAGTGGGAATCACTGTCACATGCTAGTTTTTCGCTACCCATGCAGCCTCTGTTTTGGCATTCAGTATCATTACCCACTTGCACTTGACTTTTCTACTGCTACCAACTCCACTGTTCCCCAATAATCTTTTGGCTTCAAATCTTGTCTCCAAAGCTGCATAGCTGATTGAACTTCTACCTCCAACATCACTCCGACTTAATCAAATCTCTTATTTAGTACATTGGTTGCTTCCATATTTAATTGGCTAGACAAATATTAAAAGTTTAGTCGAGTTAGTTCTTAAGGATATTTTGACCAGGTTCTATAGCTGGTCAGGTTTGGAAACCAATCTCCATAGAAGTAGCTTCTATTGCTCGTCGGACGTACCTACATCTGCCACCTTTCAAACACTTGGGGTCCCTATCTCTCATGTTAAACTCACATACTCAGATTGCCTACCCCTCCTAGAAATGATACAAGTCTAAAATATTAGCTTGGCAAAATCGCTTTCTTTTTATGGCAGTGAGAGTCACGCTTTCCATCTCAGTGCTCTGCAGTTTACACATACATTGGATCAATCACTTAATTCTGCCAAAGAAGGTGATTAATGAGCTGGATAGAACAATTAAAGCCTTCCTTTGATCGAGTTCTTCGGATAATACTAAGAAGGCTAAATTGAAATGGGATGAGGTGACAACTGCTAAGCAACAAGGTGGCTTAGGAATCTATTCTACAAGCATCATGCAATAAGTTCTAATTTATAAGAAAATATGGAGATTACTTATAGGTAAATCCTCTATATGGATTAAATGGATTCATGAACTCTACGTCTCATCTAAGAGCTTTTGGCATATACCAGTTATCAAGTGCTGCTCTTGGGTATTCCATCAGATCCTGAAGAATAGAGACTTAATATACCTGTATATTCATCATCGATTGGGAAGTGGTAACTCCGTCTGGTTTTAGTACGATAATTGAATTGATTTCAGTCCATTAGTCCAAAGATCTGAACTAACCCGTTTCAGACGTCGAATCCCCTTCTATGCCAAAGTCTCAACACTTATTTCAGATAGGCAGTGGGTCGAACACTTCAAAGGCTTCCAGGTATTCTTTAGTCTGCATAACTCTTTGTCACATGGATACAATTGTGTGGAAGCTCCACCCTTTAGGTCTTTGCACTAATAAATCCTGCTACAACAATCTTAAAGCTAATCTTCCAACGTTTTCTTTCTTCTCCCTTCTTTGGAAGCAGTGTGATGGAGGACCATCACACAAATCCTTGACAGATGTGTCCAACATGGGCTTTGGAGCCCAAGAAGAAGAACCGGTCAAGGAGGATGAAGAGTTAGAAGAAGTTGACCTCAACATTCTTCTACAATACCAAGCTTTATGGAAATCTTTTGGGGGACTCTAAAGCCTTAGTCCAAGTTGATGATCTTGAAGCCCAAATGGATCCCATAGGGGAGAAGGCTCTCGGCCAAAATCAAGTCACTTGTTGACCTATAACTTGACTTGGTTGATAGAAGTTATAATATTTCAATCTATGGTATGTTTTCAATAAGAGCAATCCATTGCTCATAAGTTTCCTATTTAATGTGTTTAATTCTTATTTAGTATGTTTTAATTGCTATCCTTAATTTTTCACATTAATACATGTATAGTGGACAATTGTGGATAGTTTTTTCTTTGTTATGAATGTTTCATTAAGAGTCTATTAGGAGGTGAGAAATCATGTGGTTCTCCACCTTCCTCTTAGCTAAGTTTCCTATTTAAGTCATGTTTTGTTTCCTTTTGAAAGGTAGAATTTTATGAATGAAAAATCTTGAGTATTATTCTCAAACTTAAAGTCAATTTGCTCTTGGGTTGTCTATTTATTGAAAATAGAACAAGGGTTTATTAGTTTTCCAAAAACTTCCACCTTCCACTTATTTTTTTTCAATTTTCTTCTCCATTTTTCGAAACCGTATCATTCCTGACTAATTTCGCCATCTTGTCCATAACTTTTCACACACACATCAAAATACAAAACTTTCTTCACCAAAATTGTAGCTAACTTCTTTCTCTACAATTTTTCCTTTAGAATAATCCCCAAATTCCTTATAGTTTGCCCAAAAATTACAAAACAATATGTTGCTAATTCCTAATATGAGAAACACAAAACGAGACCAAACTTTCACTTATCATCACTCATCACCTCCAGCCAAATTCCGACCACCAAAACAACCACACACCATCACAATGTATCAACCCTAAAGTCTCCTTTTTTATGTGGTTAGCTATTAAAAACATATTGAGCACTAAAGATAGATAGCATGGGTCCTTGTATGAGCTCTATCATATGCAAGTTGAAGACCACAACCATTTATTTTTTTTGCTACTTATACTCCACCGCGGTTTGGACTGTTGCATAAACTTGCTCCTTCTTGCTACTTATATGATTGGACTATCACACTTAATTGGATTATTATTGTCTCCAGTTCATATAAGAAGGATAGTTTGATTTTCAAAGCAGCTTTCGATCTAGCGATCTATAATATATGGTGAGAGAGGAACCACAGAATCTATAAGAAGCAGCGTACTAGCCCCTATCAACTCGTAGACTCCATTTCTAATGAGATTCATAGTCTAGTAATTGCTAAGGAAGTAACTCACTGCTTATCCGACAATATGAAAGTAATCTGGCTTTTGTAATTTAGTTGTAGGTTACGATATAGCTTAAATAGTATTTTTTTTGTAAAGAGCTACTTTTGGACTTGTTTTAAGAAGATCTCATTGTAATGTTGTGTATAGTTTTACTACAGTTAATAAAATTTCTTTTAACTTTTAAAAAATTGGTTGCTACAAATTTGAATTTGTTTTTGGTCATTCCTCTTTTTTCTATTATTAATCAAAAGATGAAGAGTTCTTTGTGAAGATTATTGGTTGATCATACTAGTTTTGTTTATTGAACTACTTAGTAAATATTTATGAAGGCTTTTAAACACAATGTATTTCTGAATGTCTTAGAATTGTGCCTTAACTAGATGATAGTTTTTGAATATTTTAGAATTGTATCTTAACTAAATTATTACATCTTCTTCTGAATTGGGATTGTAGCTTGATAGATCATTCATGATGTATGAGAAACATTTGGAGTTAAAAATATGCCAACTTTATGTATGTCCTTGAATATTATCTACTACTTTGGAAGATTATGACATAGTTGACTTTAAGATACTGAAGTTAGATATCAAATGGAAAGGGTCTTTATTATGCCATTTATCATACAATAATTAGGTTTTCTTATCATTCCTAAAGATACTCTTCATCTCAAAGTAGATGTTATCCCTTGGACCCATTAAGTTTGAGTTTTCATTATGTTTGAGTTTCCAATAAGTGTTAGTCATTAGTTTGACCTTTAAAAGGTCATCTTTTTAAGAATTGGATATATATGCATTTAACCTAATTGATTCTTTAGTTTTTAGATTCTTTTAGCTAGATACATTTTATTTATAACTCTAATAAAAGTTATGCCCAATACACCTCTATCTTTTGGCATATATATATTAGTCTATTTTATCTTTACTATTGAGGCATTGTTTACTTTTCCTGTTGAAAAAAAGTTCTTGGTATTCTTTCAACTAATTTTTTCAAATTCAAGAGGAGAAATAGATAAGAGTTCTAATATATAAGAAGATTATTTAATGCAAAAGCTATTAGTTGTAATCTATTGAAGTTTATTTTAAAATTTTTCTTTATCAAAAGTATACAGATCATATCTTATAATATCAAAAGTTTCATTCCCAAAAGAATTGTGTCAGTTATCTAACAATGAAATAACTAAGAATTAAACTAAAAACAAAAGAATTGACAATTGAATGATAAAAACAAGTAGTAGTGAAATAGTTGATTAATCAATGATGAAAACTTAGGAATTACTTCTATCCTTATTTGTTTTCACTTCACCTTCTTGATTTAATCATATTATTCAATAATTAGGATTACCTACTAGTATGTATGTGTTTCCTATGGAAGATAGGAAAGATCCCATGAAATCAAATCCTTAGACATCAAATACTTCCACCTCAAAGATGATAGAATGGGGCATCTTGTCTCTCTTCAAAATATTCCCCACTCTTTGGCATCTATCACATTGCATCATATACTCACTGGCATCTTCTAAACAATGCTTAGCCCATCGAATCCACTTTTCAATACTCAAGTTACCATCTTATTTGCTCTACAATGCCTTACATAAATAGAATTATGGTAATGTGTTAGTATTTATAACATCTCATCCTCTAAACGTATCTCCTAATTAACCCATTGGCATAAGTTTTATACAATATTGGTTCATCTCACAAATAGTGAGTGCATTTATATAAGAACCTCATTCTTTTTTGATAAGACAAATTGAAGGGACGGATACCACCTGCAACATAATTTGCTATATCAGGATACTATGAAACTAATGGTGGTTTATCATCATTAAGGATTCATCAGGGAATCGCTCATTTATTTCTCCATCTTATTACACATCTCCTCCTTCAAGATATGATAGGTTATCAGCTACTAAGCCTTTTGCTTCCTTCTTGTATATAATTTTAAGGTCAAATTCTTAAAGAAGTAGTACCCATCATATAATTTTGATTTTTGCATCTTTCTTAGAAAAGAGATACCTCAACACTACATTGCCTATATAGATGATCACTTTAGGCCCTAAAAGATAAGAGTGAACTTGTCACACATGAATACAATTGCTAGCAACTCCTTCTCAGTAGTGTTGTAATTTAGTTAGGCTCCTAATAAAATCTTGCTTGCATAGTAGATAGCATGCAACTTTTTTCCTTCTGCTACCAGAACAGAAGCTCTACAACTTGATCATTAGCATCACACATAACTTTAAACGGTAAAGACCAATTTGATGATGTCAATATGGGTGTTGTAATAAGTACTTTCTTCAACTTATTAAAAGAAATTAAAAATTTTGTTATAAAAAATTAAATGATACATCCTTAACAAATAAATTAGTTAGGGGTCTAAAAATAAGAGAGAAGTCCTTGATAAATCAACGATAAAATCTTGTGTGTCCCAAAAATGCTCATAGGTCCTTGACATTGTTTATTGGTGGAAGCTAGTCAATGACCACCATTTTGGTTATATCCAACTTTATACCTTGACATGATATCTTATGTCCCAAAACCACACCCTCGTGGACCATAGAGTGACATTTCTTCTAGTTTAGAACCAAATATGATTCCTTAAATCGTTGAAGAACTCTATCCAAATTTATTGAGGAATAAATAACTATATCCAAATTTATCATCAATAAAGATTTCCATATTATACTCAATCATATCTACAAACAAAGATATCATGAACTTTTGAAAATTTATGAGTTCATTGCAAAGCCTAAACGATATCCATCTACAAGCAAACGTTCTGTAAGGACATTTGAAAGTGGTTTTCTTTTGGTCTTTGAATAGATAAAAATTTGATTGTATCCTGAATTCATCACGAAAATGCTTGAATGGATGTCTACTAACCCATTCAATCATGTGATCCATAAATGGTAGAGGAAAGTGATCCTTCTTAGTCACCAAGTTGAGCTTCCAATAATCAATGCAATTCATCCAACCTATGACTGAGTAAGTAGAAATCGTCTCACTTTTTTCTCCTTCCATAACCACTAAGCCTCCTTTCTTAGCCACACATTATACCGAACTAACTCATTTACTATATGAAATAAGGTAAATAATAGCTACATCTAGCAACTTCACTACTTCCTTCTTGACTACTTCTTCTACGTGAAGGTTTTGCCTTCTTTGCCTTTTCCTCACCGCCTTATAACCTTCATCAACACTAATCCTACACATCACCATATTAGGACTTATACCTCTTATTTTAGATATTTGTCATCCCATGCTCTTATTCTCTTCCTAATGGTATCTACCACTCTCTTCTCTTGCTCCACATCTAGTTCGCTTGAAATTATAATGGGTAAAGTATGACCCTCACCTAGAAAGGTATACCTAAGATAAGTGGGCAAGAATTTAACTCGAGAGTGGATGGTTTCTTTGTGGAGGGTGGCATCGGGCTTTTGGTCTTACTAAGATTTCTTGCTTTAATTTATATCCTAACTCGTCCTTCTCTAGTTCTCCTTTATCTTCTACCTAATCAACATTAGCTTCTTCTCCATGGCTCTACTTTTGGTCTTTTGTACACTCATCTATTTTATCATTCTTCATGTAAGAGTTGCACTCCTTCGAATTCTTCAAGACTTTATTCATATTAAACTAAACTTGTTCATCACTAATTTGAAGAATTAATTTGCCTTTATAGACATCTACCAATGCAATTCCCATATTCATGAATGGTCTACCAAGAATTAGTAAATTTTTTTGATCCTTTTCAAAATTTAACGTGATAAAATCCATCAAAATAGTGAACTTATCCACTTTAACTATCACATCCTTCACCATACAAAATGATTTATTGATTGATTGATCCGCCAACTAGATGGGGATCAAACTTGAATTCACATCTCCTAGCCCCAATTTCCTAAAAATCAACAAAGGTATAAGATTAACACTTACAACTAAGTCATAAAAACATTTAGCAAATTCAAAATTACTAACTACCCAACGTATAGTAAAACTCCTTAGATCCTTCAAATTTAAAGTCATGTGGCTCGTAATTATAGAGCTACAACGTTCCACAAAGGAGATCATTTGATTGTCCTCCCAAATTTGCTTATTTGATAGTATGTCCTTAAGAAATTTCGCATACTTGAGAATGTTCTTTAAAGCTCTCACAAAAGATAAGTTGATTTGTAATTTTTTCATCTTCTCTAAAAACTTCGCAAATTTCACATAGTGATTTGGAATTTCTACTTTACCTAGAAGCTTGAGAAAAACAAGCCTTGTCGAGTATAACGACGTTAAACCATTGTATTTTTTGGGAGGCATACCCAAAATATGTTTTTTCATTAATTTTGTCCTTGTTACATATAGTTTTAATTTACTTGTTTTTGGAAATTATTTTATTAGCTTAAGGGGCAATGAGTCTTAAAATTCCAGAAAGCTAAATCGCATAAGGCAACCCCTAAAATTCCAAAATATTATCATTCGTAAGACGTTATCATGCCTTATACAAGTTAGTAGTCTATTTTATTTGAAAGAAACTTGTAATATTTTTATTTATATTTATTAAAATAATAATAAAAATAAAAAATAAAAATGAAAAACACAAAAATTATTAACTACTTTTTAAAAATATTATTCTTATTATTAATTTTAAAAAAATCAAATACAATAACCCAAATTCTTTCTTTTTTTCTACCTTCCGCTCAAGTCTTGTCTCCCAACAGTTGCAAAAGGCCCAGTCAACGAACAAACGTTGAACCATCTTCAACTAGCCACACTTCTCACTAGATGAAACAACGCCAACACTATGGACTCTGTTGTAGTCATAAACAACCCGACCATCGTAGCATTCTACAACAACTGTTATACCCCAATTTCTTTTTTATTAGTATTTATTCATTGATTTATTTTTAGAATTGAGTCTTTAAGTTAGTGCACATAAGTAGCAGTTAGAAATTAGAATGAAAATGTTAAAATTAAATTGGAGTATAGTATGGTATTAATGGACTAAGGAGTAAATAGGCATTAGATTAAATGAGGAGGGGTATAACTGGAAGACCAAGACAAAAATGTGCTCTTGAATTAATGAGAAAGAAGAAAAAGAAGAGAAGTGTGTGTGAGTGTGAGAAGAAGAGAAAACGAGAAAAAAGATAGGAGAAGAGAAGAAAATCGTGAGAGCTAAGAAAGAAGAGAGAAAAATGTGGAAAGAAGAAGAAGGAAGAGGATTTGACTAAGCTAAGGTAATCTTCTTCATCTTTTCTTCTTGCTTTGTTAGAAAAACAAAAGGAGTTAGAAAGATAATGGAGTTTTGTGTTGGAAATGATCATTTTGACTTTCATGGATTTTAACTAGGTTTTGTTTTTTCTAACCTAGATAAACTATGTGGGTAGGTTAACTTAGAACTTAATTTTTATCATTTTTTTTATTTTTGAAGTTTTATGAATTTTTACTTGAATGTTATGTTGAATGAATTTGGTTTGTTTTAGGAAACCAAGAAAACCTTACCCAAGAGTAATAGGAAAGGCACAATTGAGTTTGGATTTTCAAGTGAAATTAGGTGGGTAAAGTGTTTATAGTTATTGTATGAATGAGCAATTATTTACTTGTATGTGTATAAGTTTAATTGTTTGAAATAGAATTGTTGTGAATGTGGAAAATACATTATGATTGTTACCATGTTATGTCATAAATGATGTTATGAAATTTTGTATAAGAAAAAGATAAAATAGCATGAAAAGCACGAATATGTGAATATGTGATTAATTAAATTGAGCGTGAATATTTGTTTGTGTTTGGGCAAGAGAGAAACCATTTCGTTAGTCAAGTGCACATTGACCCATAGCCTTCTCCCTGCTGCCCATTTACAGCATATGAAATCTTAAGAATGGACTCATTTTGTTCATGGTGTAAACTTCAGTTTCTCCATTTCCATCCATGAAACTCTCAAGCCATTTGGTTATGCATTTCATTTGATTTGTTGAGCATGATTGAGTGTTATGTTTTGATGGAATGTTTATACATGATATGTTTATGTGATAGCATCCTTAACTTTGATGTCTTGAGTTAGAATTGTTGATGATCAATTGCTAGATTCAAATGTAATATATATTTATATGTTTGATTGTGTGTCTTTTTGCCAATGGTTATTGTTGGACCCCACACCTGGGCTAGCATTTCCCACCCAGCGTGTGTTTGCGGGTTATACCGCGACATCCAACACAAATCAGGTCCGCATAGCGGTCCAGTGTAGCCGTGGAGGGAGTCCGGAATCGGAGCTCCGTGCCACT
>JANZLF010000222.1:28610205-28620365 GCA_026546835.1 Erythroxylum foetidum
GGCTCTTTGAGTCACAAATTTTGGACCAGTTGGAAATAGACATGATTATGATCACATCACATGTAATTTCCATGCTACGCATCCATACTAGATCTATGTCATTGATTCTGCTAGTATTGTGACAATTGTTCGGTTTAGTCACAAAATTAGATGACAAAAGCTGCTTTGATCCTGCACTATTACAATTGATGGACTAGATTGGTTTGGTATATTTTTGGAATGAGATAGCAAGTTTGTGCACATTCAGTTTTATTCTATGTACATTATATGGAAACACACGTAGTCCAAATGGAAGATTGTTAGAATTTTATGGGTCACGTGTATAAATATATGTACGTAAATTTCCATCTTGGTTATAGGCCTAATAAAATGTGATCTAACTACAGTAAATTAATTGGGTCTACAGAAATATTAATTAATTATTAGTATGGGCCTAATGCGTAGAAGCCCATTACGAGTCATTATGGTTAATAGGCCCACAATGACCCGTAAGTCAATAGACGAATATAAATAGGTTGTGGTCCCCAAGTTAGACTCATTTCTTGACAATTTTTCTAAAAAAGATAGTGTTAAGTTTTCTCTGTTCCATAAGGAGAAAACATTTGGTTTCTGAATCTTAACTTGGAAGAACAAAAATTCATCAAGTTTTATTGTTAACGCTTCCGCTATACAATGGATCAAGGTTAGTGTTCTTATTTATATATATATCATTGTTTATTTGATCTGCGTGTGATTATGGTTGATTATATGTTTAGAAATCGGATTATATTAATCATAAGGCTAATTTTCTAACAAAATTTCGCTATACATCTTCTTTTAATTTTCTTTTCTTTTCTTTCTACTCATAAAATTACTATTATCTCTTTTGTTTTCTTTTGTCTCTTAGCAACTGCATATGCAGTTACTCCTTGGAAGTTCTGGATTATAATAGATTAGGGCTAGCACATTAAATGTATTCTTTTACGTCTTTCCAGTGGTTGATTTAAAATGTATTTTTCTAATAGCATATTTATGAGAGGTTTTTGCATTATACCTATTACGAATATATAGCTTCCAATCAATAAAACGATCTTGACTTTGTTGTATCACAATGCATCACATCCTTACCCTTGCCCAACTTTCAATTGGTTTAGTTTCTTTAACTAAGAATAGATGCCCATTTTTAATGCATATAAATGTAATTTAACATTCATAATGAGGTTCTCCTATTCTCAATTATTTATAATTGAATTTTGTTCTCCTAAATTGTCCTACAGAATCAAAATAGGTGTGATTCTTTAGTAACACCTAAAATAGTAAACATTAAAGCTAATTCATAAGAATTTTGCAAATATTCATATATCATAATATAATATTTATGTAGACACCAAGATAGTAAACTAAATTCTAATTCATATGAATTTGAAAATAGTCATAATATTATAATACAATATTTACATAACTTACTGTCTCGATATCTGGGTTGACTATTGTAGTTTTGAGAGTTTTGTTAGAAAACAAAGTAGACAAACAACAATATATTGATAATAAAACAACGTTTCACTCTAGCTACTGCTATATGAGCTTTGCTCCATATTGCCCTATTTTTTCTATTTTTCTCTCGTACATACATTAAAAATGCTAGGGGCATTTTATAGGCATGAAATTTAGTTTACTCACCGACTTTGATAGCTAACAACAACTCTAAATAATAGTGATAATTAATGAACTTTGATAGCTAACAAAGTGATAAGCCTAAGTAATACAACTCATTTGTTGTGTCTAGAAGAACCCATAAGAGTTCTACACGGGTTTGTCTTTTAACACTCTCCCTTAAACCTGACTTTGCATGTTAAGCTTTTCTATGAATTTGTGAAATACATCAATCTTCAAAGGCTTTGTAAAAATATACACAAGTTGTCTTAGTTTTGCTATAAATGGGCTCTACAGTTTTGTCTTCCACTTGCTCTCAAATAAAATGATATTTATGTTTATATGTTTGTTTCGGCTATATGACACTTCATAAGGGATATAGCAGATTTATCATCCATGTATATTGTAATTAGACCTGATATAACTCACTTTAAATATTCTTCAACCTTATTGCTTGAAATGTATATGCTGCTTGATATACTGGGTTTCACATGTCGAAAGAACAACTATTTGTTGCTTTCTTTGTGACTATGAAGCTAATATCAAGAGGTACTCTTTTGATCATCTAAGTCTCCACCATAATCACTATCTGAATAGTCACTCAATTTTAAATCTTGAGAATGTGTATAAAATAAATCATGATTTATTATACCTTTAACATATCTTAAAATTATTTTTGTTACAATGAAGTGATCCTACTTTGGCTTCTGCATATATTTATTGACTAATCCTACTACGTTCATAATATTTAGGCATGTGAAAGTCAAGTATCTAAAACTTTTGACTAAATTTTGAACAATGTTGCACTATAACAATAAATGTTTTAGGCAACGATAAGTTTGCAACAATTTAAAAATGTGTTGCTAAAAATTAATATATCGCAACAATTTTAAAGTGTTGTCTTTAATACTATTAAAAAGGAATGAAAATAATAATTTGTTGCTATATATAAGAAAAGGCAACAAAATTTTAAAAAAAGTTACAATAAATTTTGTATATGCAACATCCAAAATTGTTGCTCTAGTTCTATATTATATTATATCATGATATTATTATATTCATGTAAGTGAAAACTAATTATAGAAAAAAAACTAACTTCAAACAATAAAATGACATTATTTTGCTTTTAAGCAAAATGATATCGTTTTACTTAGTTAACAATTGGAAAGTTTAATGTTGTTTTACTTAATCAAAATGATATCGTTTTACTTAGTTAAGAATTGGATAGTGCAATATTGCTTTACTTAATCAAAATGACGTCATTTTACTTCAATCAAAATAGAGTTACAAAGAAGCAAAATGACTTCGTTTTGCTTTCATTTAATTTCCACACATTAGTTCTTCCATTCTTCACTCATCACGTCTTCTCTCCTAGTCATTCTCTACTCTCCTAGTTCCCTTGTCGCACTTTAGTCTCCACTCCCCTACCGCCATCGATTTCGACAACAAAATCCAACTTTATTGACTTGTTCACCACCAATAAGAGGACCTTTATTGTTGGGCCCCAAATTTTTCTGATTTATTTTATTAAGCATGAATTGTGTTAATTATGTGATTATGACTTAGGTTGATTAAATTGAGAGGATTAGTGGATGATTGAAGTGTATTTGCGTTTAATATGGTGTTAATAGGCACTAAGGGGTAAAATGTTTGGGGGTAATATAGGAAGACCACTTAGGTGGGAGAGCTTAAGGCATGCCAAGGAGGGGTGTTTTGGTCTTTTCCTTCCCATTAGACTTAAAAGAAGAAATTAGAAAATAGAAGGAGAAGAAAGAAAAGAAAAGAGAAGAAGGAAGAAGGAGAAGTCGTTGGTGGAGGAAGAAGAGAAGAGAAATAGGGTTTGTGATCCAAGAGATTTTTGACAGATTTGGGACATTTTTCGGGTAAGTTCCGCTTCGTTTAATCTTGTTTCAGTTGTGGGAATCGGTGGTTTAGGGATTTTAGGGCAGAAATGGATAGATTTCTTGGGTTGCTAATTTTGTGCAGGTTTTTAAGTTGTTAATGGGTTAGAAATATAGTATAGGACTTGAATCAAGGTTTAGGTGGGTTGTATTTGAAAAAGGAAAGGATCGAAGTTGGAAAATGCTAGAAAATCGAGTTCGGAGTCGTTCTCCAGGCCTGAACGTCGCGACGTGCGTATAAACACGCCGCGACATGAAAAAGGTAGCACGTCGCGACGTGCGTGAAGCTATGCATGCCGCGACATGCGAGAAAAAGGCACGCCTCAACGTGTGAAGGGTTGTTCGCTGCGGCACACGTTTGCGTGCATGCCGCGGCGAGCACAGGTCGTTCGTCGCGACGAGCCCCTGTTTCCAGCGAAGAGGAATTTTAGTATTTTGAGCACATCTTTTGCTATGGATGTCCAAATGAGGTGATTTTGGATTCGTTGTGATCTAGAGAATGAGGGCTACAAGTTTTATGAAGAAAGGAAGTTTGGAATTTTCCTCTAGGATTCGAGAATTCGGTTGGAAGTCTAATGTAGACTTTTAGTGCTTTTACTTTTTTTTTTCCTTTTAAGCTTTTTGAATATTTCCTTTGGATATTGTTTGAATGGGAACTTGATTTATTATAGGAAACCAAGCCGACCTGATCCAATCGCAAGAGGAAGGACAATAGTGAGTTGGATTCTCGAGCGATATTAGGTGGGTAATATATTTATGGTTGTTGTGTGTATGGGCAAAATGTTATGCTTGCTTGCATGCGTATGTGATATTGCTTGTTTGAATTATGAGAAATATTGCAAATGCATTGTGATCATAATTATGTACTGCCTTGATAGGCATTATGGCATTGCGTAAGAATGAAAAGAATGGAAAGAATGAAAGCTTTGATAAAATGCTTTGAGCATGAAACGAATTGTTATGTGCTTTGTTTGGGTGAGAGAGTAACGGATCGTTAGTCACGTGCACGTTGACGTATAGCCTTCTCCCGGCTGCCCGCTTGAGGCAACGAGATCCTTGAGAAATCGGACTCGGATAGTTTACGGAATAAACTTCGGTTTATCCGGATCGTTTTACGGAACTCTCGAGCCAATTGTTTGTGCATACATGATTGATTTGTTGAGCATGACACATGTTATATTGTTAAATTGTGTAATCATATGACATATTTTGCGATGATTGTAAAATGATGGATTGATGACTTGCTATATGCTTGTATATACATATATATATGCTTGATTGTGTGGCTCGTTGCCAATGGCTATAAATGTATATGACACTGAGCTTCGCAGCTCAACCTTTTATCTCCCACTCCTCAGGTGCAGAACGAGACGATCGTTGATCTTGTAAGGCATCGGAAACTTCAAGCTAGTTAGGAGCTTTGTATTAAGTTGGTATTTTGGTTGGCCCTCCGAGCATATCATCATGGAGCATATTTATGTATTTTTTAATTCAAACTTTCTCATGTATTTGAATTTAGACTTCGATATGTATTGTGTTATGTAAGAATGCTTGTTTAATTTCCTGCGGATTGTTATGGCTTGAAGCCCTTGGTTTATGGGGTGTTTAATTCATAGATGGTATATATGTGTATGTGTTTGTATTGAAATTGTATAGATGTTGGCATCGGGTCCGAATGTTTGGGAGCTCGCCGCGGCACAGCCTGAGGGGCCACCTCGGAAATTGGGGATCCGGGACCCGGGCCCAACAAATTCTTTCTTTTCGCCCCTTCTTAGCTCGACATTCTACAATTATGAATACACTCAATTTGATAATCTTAACATCTAAATTTGAGATACCCTGCTATTTCATTTCCTATTCGATGTCTCAATTTACAATACTAGATTAATTGGGAAATAATCATTTGCACGATCCCTTTCAATTGTTGCAAACTCATTAGGTACCTCGATCTTTGCTGATCTATAAAATGTTTATGTACAATTGATGTCTCCAAGCTTTCAAAGCAATTTCTATTATAGCACATTTCAAGTCATATATTCAAAATTCAGCTCATGAGGCGATAATTGTCTCTAGGTACACAAAATCACTTTATACTTTTGCAACAGATTGCCTCTTAATCTCTAATGGGAAACTTCGATATATATACTATAATTTCTCCAACTCAAAGCGGTATAATTAACATTGGGGTTAGAAATTCTGCACAAATTTCCTCCTTTTTTTCCATCACTAATACGACTTATATTGTTATTCCTCAAGTATTCAATATTTTCTCTTTACCTTTATGATCATAGTCACTAACTGATATAAGTTTGCTTGGATCACTTTAACCTTCAATATCATAATCCTATCGGGGTATTGTTAACTCCAATAGATATAACCCTAAACTCATTGTGCTTATGTTTAGTTCTCGTAATTCCTTAAGTAACTAATTCCTCAGTGAAGTCGCGTTATCACATGTTATTTTCCATCTTCCGATTTACTTATCTCTCTTGAATAATCTTCTCCATTCCTTAGAGTTCCTCTGATTTTGCATTGACTTATTACAAGGTCCATTTATTCATACCAGTTCCTCCACACATTGTAATTTATTTGCATAACTTCCTGTGTTGGTAATACATTCATCAAATATGATTCGTGGTTCCCAACATATTTACACAGACTATAATGCGGACCTAAGTTCACCTCACATTAGCAAGAAAGTCACCTCAAATTTTAAAATTCACTTATATAATTGGATACCTTACATCAACAAAATGTATCCACCCTCAATAGTCTTTTCGAACACTTATGCTTGAGTCTTCTCTATGGATGTAACTCCAATGTTCACTTTAGACTCACAATTTATTCATTTCAGATTTGTTCCTTCATTGATCAAAAATTGAATTAGCTGGCTTACTGACCCTATCTTAGTGATTTCTTAGTACTAACCTCGATATTGTTTACAAATCCTTGTCAATAAACTATTTCCCATGATTACTTATCAGTCATTTTTTTGTACCACAAGAAAAAAAACACATCACTTCATATCACAACTGATATGATCAAAACATCCTCAATAATCAGGTTTAATGAGGCATTAAGCACTTTCATTTACTCTAACACCCTGGTGGATACCAAATCCTTACATCTTACCTAGAGATGTGTTTATGTCAAGTCTTCAATTAATCACATTCGCTAATGCTACATACATTCCAATTGACTCTAGATAACATTTCTCTCCTTGTTCCTACCCATGATTGGGGTTTACCGTATGATCACAGAAATCTATTTTTTTGTAGGCCAATATCTTGCCTTGCCCTTTCTTCCCCACATTAATACACGTATTAATAGCGATTCTACTCTAGTTTTCCTGCATTTACCTCTTCTAATGTAACATCATTTCATAATAATTGAACTATCATTTTGAGTGCATTCACTCTTCTCCTTTGATTCATCATCTCTTCCTTAATCGCGTGCATACATAAAATCCAAACTTAGGCACATTTCTAACTTTCTCCATACTACACATCATTCATCACTTGTCATCACTTGTAAAGTCATTTATAACTAGTTTATTTCCCTCTTTGTTTTCATTTTCCTATCATCCTTTATTTCATCGTCCATAAGTATATCCTCTATCCATTTAAACTTAGAGAAGCAGAATCATCAAAAAAAATTAATCTCAATTTCACAGACATATTATTACGCTAAATCATAACTTTTATCACATTTCAAATCCAAGTCTAACCTTTCATAGTCATAGAAAAGTTATTTCCTTTAACCAGACTTGTACACTTTAATCTCGTAACTCTTATCACTTTTAACCGACATTCATCTCATGTCCAAATTTGACCTCTCAAGGCTATAGAGAATTTCGTTTTCTTTCAACTCAGTTTATACACTATAGGTCTCATTATTCATTTTGATATCACTTCTTTCCTTAATCAGCCCATGCCAATGTAGTCACATTCCTATCACATTCGAGGATTTATTACCACAATGCAATATGAAAATCATTTTCCATTATTCTTTTCCCCTTTCTCACTGCCCATAAACCTTCAGTGGCTCACATTCTGGTATATTATCACTTTTCTCACACTTAAACACTTAACACATGTTCATGCGTATGATTCATACTCATGCAACTCAGACTAAGGATCAGTTGCCACTGTCTGCTATGTTATGATTTAAATGCATGTAACTTGACTCCTATTTCAGACACGACCCATATAAGGTAGTACTTCTGGGCTCTGATATCACATAAATGTAACACCCCACTCCCGCATGACCCGAACCCGACATCGATGGTGATATCCGAGTTCGTGCCCCGTGAGGGTGATGTGCTATATCACTTAATAAAAAATTCAGTATAATTTCTTTTTTTTTGAAATCTCTAACACACCCATAATGCGGATGACAAATTATCACATAAATTAACAATAATTTCCATGGCCACTTAGGCCCTCTCATGAATACAATTCAATTAGTCATTTATACAAACTTCGGAATACACAATTTTATACAGAAATAAGAAGATACTAATGCAGACGCGAACTGATCCTGAACTCTTCTCTCACTCACATACAGTTGCTATACGCCCGTTACCTAATGGGGTTTTCTTCTGAGTCCTGAAAAATAATTGCAAATGTTGGGTGAGTTTTGCGAACTCAGTGAGTGATCATCATCGATGGCTCACCCAGTCACGCAACACAATATTCACACATCTCATTTTATGTCATAGTTCACCTTCACAGTATTGCACATTCACACTTTTACAATATTGCACATCCATATTATTCATATTTGATACACTCAATCATTTCTATTATGCCTATACAATGCATATGAGACTCACTTTTTATTTATTATTTTGCTGTAACCGAGTGCCTAAACTGTCCTATATAGGGCTCATTAATAATTGTCCCTTATCCATTTGGAGGATACAAGGCTCATTAAACGTTGAGCTTGAGGCTTTGAATCACTTATGAGCTCGAAGTTCATTTTCACTCGTTGAGCTTAAAGCTCTGATCGGTGGCGACTCTGATCACAACAGCTATTATCTGTCATACACTTATGCAATGAAATGCATCAATCATATGGTGCACATTCAGAACATATTTATTTCACATAAGCACAAGGCATTTTGCCTTTCACTCAATCAAACATATTTCATCAAATGCATATGAAATGCTCATGTGACTCTTTTCCAATTATTACGGTGTTGTGATCGAGCGCCTGAACTGTCCCATGTAAGGCTCAGGGCTCATTAAACATTGAGCCTGAGGCTCTCAATCACTGTTGAGCTTGAGGCTCAAGTACACTCGTTAAGCTTTAAGCTCTAATTGGTGGCTGCTCTAGTGACAACTTTCATTATCAGATTATGCATTTATGAATGAAATGCATAGGCCACCATGGATCAGCATATATCATAATTAATCACATTATGGGCACGTAGGTCTCAGATTCACATACAAGTAGTACTTCAATAACACAACTCAGTATCACAATCATCGGACCTCCTGTCCGGAACCCAATATAATCAATCACATCCAGCAATCAATTTATACAGAAAGAAACAAAAAAGAACAAAGGGTGAAATGAGACCATCTCGGTCTACTCACAGCACACTTTAGATTAGCATTTGCTTCAAAATTCTAAAAACGCGTGACTGCGGACTTTTAACCTGCACAACCTATTTATGCAATACGTTGCACACTCATTAATATTTTGCGCAATTATAAGCATTCATTCATGCACATATATGTACAATGCATATTCATGATAATTCCGGTATTGTTCCATAAATATCATCACATACCCATTCCCATATCCAAACTCACTTATTCCTAAGTTTAAGCCTCACTAAAGTCATGAACCTTGCAATTTATGCTTATATCAATTTTTCTAAAACACACACTTTCGGGTCTACCGTTCTCGATCAATGAGACCATTAACATCAGATAACCTAGGCACCCTTTCTTTAATAAAAAAATATTCCCCTATGTCTTCGGAATCCATAGACACTAAAATTACTCAATTCGGATCTCTATAAGTCTGGTTATTGCCAAAACACTGACGTATGTCCTAGAAAATAATCAATTCCATTTCTTATTATCGACCCTCTCACTTTGATTCGATCCATCATTTTTAATTTAATCTCAAAAAACACAAATTCCTATAGAGAGGTAGAGGAGTGTCTTACGAATTCAATGCTTTGAAAATCAGGTCAATCGAAGGTCGGATGACCAAGTTATAAGCAAAATAATGGAGGAAGGGAGCAAAAGAATGGAGGAAGAGAGGGTAAGCCAGTAGGACTCGCGAGCCGACTCGCCCATAAGCGGCTCGCGACGCGACCTTGTCGCGGCAGCGAGGCTGCCTTTTACCAATTTTTTTTCAAGTATTTTCTCTCTTCTTCCAACATGCATAACGTTTTACTTAGGAGCCCAAATTTAACAAATTTTATATCAATAGAAAGATAACAGAAACCCCTACATTTTCCATGAAGGACTCACAGCCAAATTCCAAATCTAAAGGAGTCAAAATCCTAATCAAAGTTACTGTCCAATAAATATCACCCTAAACAATAACACATCTTCTAAAAATCATATCTTCCTATTCCATTGGCCAAAATTTCCAAGCTTTATATCA
>JANZLF010000222.1:28642737-28654891 GCA_026546835.1 Erythroxylum foetidum
CGAATCAAACATCACTTCATTTGGAGGTCTACATCATCAGTTATGACTCAAAAACTAAACTAACTCAGTTCAGAAAATCAGCCTCGCCGCGGCGTAAGGATGCACGTCGCGGCGACACGAGGTCGCTCGTCGTGACGTCTAACATGCTTGTCGCGACGAGGCCCTCACACACATCACGACGAGTAATTAATCACTCGTCGCGACGAGGCGCTGGCACGTCGCGACATGCGGGATCCTGTTCGTCTTCTCCGACCATTTTTCACATTTCTCTCTCTAAAATTAGCCATAACTCAACCTTAAACACTACAATATTTAACATTTAAACCCATCAATTCATTTAACTAATAAATAAACAACATAAAAGCCATTTACTTACCAAATCAAGCTTCCCACTCTTCGAAATCCCGAAAATTCCTCTAACCCTTTCATCTCTCTCAACACCCACGGTAAGCTCTTTAACTCTCACAAATCATCACCCTCTCAAGGGTTTTAGGGTTGGTCTTCAACAACAAGGAAGGAGCAAGCAAGAGAACAACGAAAGATCACACAAGGAGGAAGAAAGGAGAATCGATCGAAGGAGAATAAGCATGCCCTAGGAGGAGAAACAAGTTTTCTGCCAAAGGGATTTCGGAAATTCCCAAGGGCAAAGTCAAGAACTTAAGGCATTTAGGTTAATTCATAAGCTACACACTTGCCACATTTCATTTCCTCAAAATACAGGAAAATTTCTTTCTCTTTTCAAAATTTATTTGTAGTCAAATTTATCCCCAAATTCCAATGGCTCAATATATTAAAATTCCTAGAAGCATGTGTCTAAATTTTCCATTGCCATTGAACAATTTTTCAGTACTATTAAGTCAATCAGTACGTCACTCGGGAAATTTTCGGCCCGGATATTTTCTTCCAATTTTCCAGAAAAATTTCTAAGAGTCACTAACAATTGATAACCACTCCTAAAACAGTTCCAATTCAGATTTTCAGACACAATTTTCCCATAATTCACAAAACACATCATATTCACAAATAAATGCCGGGAATTGTCATGAATGCATGTACATATAAGTGCATGTGCAAAATGTCTCATTCCTCTAAAATTAGAGGCCAAACGTATGCTCATATCAAAATATGCATTTTACCTACTAGCCTGTCCCAATTAACTAATTTACCCTTCCCATCGATGATGGGATGTTACATATATTTTAGTTAAACACATTTTTCAAGTCTACCATTAGATTGTTCAGTTTTTAAAGATATTGAATGTTTATTGGTCATGAGTAAAAGCTTAGAATGTTGACATCCTGCTATGATTTTTAAAATTCACTCATCTTTTCTTGTGATTATATTGTCTTGGAAAAAATGGGAATTGAGTAAATATTTTGGGATCTTTGAGCTTACTTTTAATGTTTTTTTAATTATTTTATCGTTTCTTTCTCTCATTAGAAATTGATTGTGTTATCCTATGTCAATTAATTTGGGTATTGTGTATGAATAATCAAAATTTTCGTTATTATTCGGTTATTTGTATATGAACCCACTGGGTATTGTGAAAAGATGATTTTCATGCATTTATTGAATTGTTAATTGCAAACCCATTGTTAGAATTTCGACATAATCCATAATTGTTATGTTGAATTTTATGTATAGCGACTACTGATTCGTAATCATTAGGAATAACATGACCTAAGTTAAATGACACATCGTATTTGTTGCCTTGATTAATCGGTTTTCCTAATTCATAATGCTACTGCCTAATTAAATCTAAAGATCGTATCCTAGGTTATTCGATGGTTATGTTTAATTAATGATCATATCTTGATTAAGCTAAACCTAAGAGAAAACTCAGGTTAATTATTAACTCACGATTAATAGTTGCTAGGAGAGGGTTGAGAATAACAAATTAATGAAATATGCTTAATTAGGGTATAGGCTGAGATTGAATCAAAAAACTGGGTCCCTACTGAATTTCCCACTTTTATCATTTTTTGAATATTTTCTTTAATTTGTTTTTATTAATTAGTTTTATTTTATTTTCTTCTTTCAAAACAAAACCCACCCCTCCCCCAGTTAATCCTAAGCACCGGTTAATTTCATTTTATAAACTTTATACACTCTCTGTAGGATCGACCCAGACTCGCCACTGCTATAATAATAGGTCTAGTTATTTTATTTTGACTAGCGTGATGATGCGCGATCGTTGGTGTTTGGAAAATTAAATTGTGGATTTTTTATGGTTCTTTAATTGTCTAATTAGGGATTTAATTTAGGTTAAATCAGAATAGGAAAATTGAATTGTGGCTCAAGAATTTGTGATAGGAAAAAGAATTATGATAAACTCTTCAGATAATGTTAATAGTATGGGTTTATTATTATATGAATGACAACTCATGTTTTATTATGTTCTTGATCCTGCTGTAGATCATGCTCTGTCATCAATAGCCAGAGTGTATAGTAGCATCAAGTAAAATTATTACTTGATGGTTGCTTTTCTTCTTCCCTTCTTGAGCCACTCTTGCATCTTCATCCTTATTTATGTGTATATTTTTAACATAGTTTTGCTCCTACTTAATTCATGCATTATACGAAATCACCCACATCTTATAAGTGAATAAAGGAAGTCAACTATTCATTAGCTTCTTTTCTTGTTCCCTTGTTTATTATTTCCCAACAAATATTGTTTACTGTATCTTGAGATTTTCATTTACAAGGCCCGTTGTCTATTAAACCATGAATTTTTGCTGAAATTGGGTGTTGTTCTGTTTAGGTATTAAGCTATTTGATTGTGAACTGGCTCATTTTTTTTATTTCACCATGTAATGGGAAAGTATTCATAATATCGAGTTTATTGGTGAAATTGAGCATTGTTTTGTCACTGTATATTGTTCTTTACACTATCACTTCAATTTTGTAAAGCTGAATTGTGATTTGATTTCATCATGTATAGAAACACTCTTTAATTTTGTGAAGTTTCTCTTGTTTCAAAATTTATATCGTATTGGGTTATGTGTGGAAATTTAATATGCTTTGTTTAAGTATATGTTTATTACAATTTATACAATATAGTGAGAAAAATGTTTGTCGAAACCTTGGTTGTAGAACATTTAAGATAAGTTTCTACTTCAACCTTGTTATATCTTCTAATTCTAATTGTTTGATATTGTGGAGTTTCCACCTTTGTTTTGCATACAGGTTGATGGCGTTCTTGAAACAAAGCTATAAAGGCAATTTAAGCTTGTTATGGATAAAGGCATTTTAGATAAAAGTTTGCTTGTGTGGATCAAAACAATAGGATTATAGGTTCTATATTGTGGGTTCTACAATAGGTATTAGGGTGTAGGTTGCAATGGGTAGTGTTTGAAAAATCAAATTAAGGTTAGAAGTTAGAAATAGGTGAAAAATTCAAGCTTTTTATTAGTGAATGTGAATAGTGTGAGATAGTGGTTCTCTAGCCAAGTGGCTGTGACTTATCATTGTCAATATATGATTGCTGTAGTCCCAACTTGAATTTTGCTACCAAGTTTTCTAGCTTATTGGAACTTTTATGAACTAATTTTCCTATGTAGGTTTGTCGATGTTTGTTCCTTATTCATGTGGATGTAAAGTGAATCCAACATAGCATAAAATTCCTAGCTTGTCATGTCTTATTCTCATCAGTTTGAAGGAAATTTATATTCAATACCTCGTTGCTCCTTTAGTTTTTATTCTGCACATATAATATAAACTATTTATGTTCTATTTATGAGTGATAAGTTAGGATCACGTCCTAAATTATGCTTGGTTTCCTTTTCTGGCTCCATAGTGACCCAAGGTCTAATATGTTCTTACTATAGAGCCCAAGGTCTAATATGTTCTTACTTCAATCTGCTATTTAAGATAGTAAGGTTATTGGAATTTTGCTTATCAGAAGCAAAAACAAGAAAGGCTATAAGAGATTATTCTTTTTTACTATCCTTTTTTTTGTACAGGGGAAGGCAATGGTATGAGCCAAAATGGTGGAAATTTGGTGATGAGAAATCGTAAGTGTTATAACTTATGTATGTTAATGGTACAGTGATTTAACATTTAAATTTCGAGTTCAATCAAATGTCAAACATAACATTTTTCACCCTTAGAATGATGGACAAAATGTGAAACTTAACCATATTTTCCTTTCATCTTCTTTTGCTATTTCTTCTCAGGTAATTTAGACATATAACTAGTTTGCTTATTATACTATATAAAAATTTGGCTCAACGTATAAACATCAACAGGTAACTATTTTTAGTATAATTAGGAAACTTTGGAAATATCTTTTAAGTTATGGAGTAGAGGTCAAGTTTATGAAAGATAACATATTATTAAGTTGAGAAATCAAAATTTTAAAATTATATATTTTTTCATTGCGATGTGCACTTTGACTTGAGGAAAATGGAGTGAAGAAAATGTAATGGCATTAATTCTTAAGTTTGTGAGAATAAGTACATTTGATGCAACAACCATCAATTGGGTAAAATTATGGCAAGTGAGGTGCTTAGCTAATTATACTATCTCAACAGATCTAGTTCTTGGATAAATTGCACCACAGTAAAAAAGGCTTTAAGTAATAATATGTTTGCAACAATTTTAAAATATTTTGCTAAAAAATAATATAACACAATAGTTTTTAAACCTTCTGAGTTTTTGAGAGTAGGGAGTGTAGGGAGAAAAATATAGAAGAATTTGTGACAGAAGGTTAGCTAAACCTTCTGAGGAGCTTTCAGCTCTGGACAGGGAATCATTAGATATCTCTACTGCAAGGGTTTATAATACTGATATAATTAAATAATATTACATAACTCTAGTGTTCAAAGACTAGAGTTCTATTAGTTTCAAGGTTAGGGGAGAAATTCAAAGGTGGGACTTTGCTAAGGTCTGATTCTGTCTCTTAGATTTCTATCTGAGGAAAAAAAAATTGAAGGCAGGACATAATTCAAAAAGTGGTTACTTTAAACGGTAAAGAGTAATGGAGGAGAAAGAGGACATTCCAAGACGATCTCTGGAGTAGTAGTAAGGCAGAAATGGATCCAAGCAGGTGGAAGTGGGGATGCGTAGTATAATCAAGCTTAAGGGAGAAATGTAAAGAAAGAAAACAGTGGATGAGCTTGAGAAAGAAGCATTTTGAAGCAAGGAATGTAGGAATGAAGAGACTAGGAAGCATGGTGAACATAAAATGTAGGGAAAAGCCACTTTTTAACATCCTCTCCACCGTCGTGGAAGCTTAGGAGTTATTTATTACTAAGTACATGCCTAGATAAATGTTTTCTCTCTTTATAGTTTATACTTTATACACCTTTCTATGTAATAAACAAATTAATCAATAATATTGACAGTCATAATGTACAATATAATATTTCAACGCTGAACATGTTATCTAGTTTCTGTCAGCCGTAGTCTGTGCTTATAAGGATTAGTCAGTCACATCATCACTAAAGAGCTTGAAGTGGTTGGCATCAAGAATTAATTTCCTTACGGACGAGTAGGCCCCCATTAATCCAGCACTTGTAAAGATAACTATGATAGCCATGTTGATCAAATAGGTGGGGGACGATTTTGGAGGCTTGAAGCTCATATTGTAGAGAAGCATTGGGAGGACAAAATCCAGAGGAATGAAGCCTATAGCTCCCACAACAGCATTAATGTCTCCAAAGAACGGTAACATTGATGCCATGAAGCCACAGAATATCATATAAAGTGCCCGGAGAACTAGCCTGGGAATGAAGTTTCTTTTGGAGAATATCCCTTGATTCACGTCAGCCGACTGCTTTTCTATGATGTCATAAGCTACTTGGGAATAAACCTGTTTTTTATGTGGACAAGAATCCCATGAAACATTCAGAACGGTCATCTAACTTGTTCATTTGGCACATAACATAATCATTAAGTGAAATGGTTCTTTTGGCTCATTACCTGGCCAATAGCCAAGAGCTGAAGTAGAACAAAAACAACAGCGAGACCTAGTAACCATTCTGGAGCCAAGGCAGGTCCGTCATCTGGCATTAGGCTCTTGAGAATGTTTGAATTAGATTTGTTTCCAAACGCCCAATACCCAGAAAATGAAGCTGAATAAAAAGTGACAAAGATGACTGAATAGCACATTATGAGGCCTTTTACCATCTTCCCCGTGGCAGGCGGAGCCAAGGTCGCCTGCGTGAATTAGCATCATAATCATGTCAAGCAATTGTTTTTCTAGCAAGAACGTTATGTAATCGTCTAATCTCAATCTATTGTAATACATGACAGGGATAATAACTAAGAGATATTTTAGTTTCAATTCTACTTTTTATTTTTAATTTATATTTTTAAAATAAAAATAAAATGTGTTTACTTGTTATGTGTAATACTTATATATTAGATAAGATTTAAAAATATTTTTTCATTTTTTAAATTAATTATTAAAATTGAGTTAAATTATTTATAATTAGTATTAATAATTAAATAATATCTATTTGGTCTGGTCAGTTGGGGAAAGATGCTTCTTTCTCCGGGTGTATCATGAAGTAGGAGTTTAATTTAAAAGTTTGAAGGTTTAAAAGCAAAGTAGAGAATTTAGTGGTGGGAAGCAGCTAGTTACATGTATTTCGGGCAGTATTCCATTGCCATAAATGGCCGCTAGTATGGATATAGAATTGAAGGCACTTAAGATCCTTGCTTTCTCCGAGGATTCCAAAGAATAGTCCTTTGGAGGGCTAATCTTTGAAAGACCTACATAACAATGAAGGCTGCTGTCACTGCCAGAAGAAAACAAAGAAACGCATTTGCTGCAATAATTCATAGCTGATTAAATTCCAGGCCAACAAATCCACATAATTTCATTTACTGGCCCACTTGGGACCCTGCCGTGATTCAGTTTCAACTATTTGTTAGTATGTGGTAAGCTGACTAGCACAGGGATGGTCCAGGAGGAGGCTGATTTGTTGAAGCAATTCCACAAGAGAGTGGACAACTGGAGCTAAATAAATTGGTCATGTGTCTTTATGACCTTGAATTTTGGGAAAGATGGGCCTTCAGTTTTGAGTGTCTCATTTCCAATTGTTTTGTCAGTCTAGTCGGCAACCACACAAATCGGAGACAAAATTGCAAAGTGAAAATAGTTGCGTATGAAACGAAACTCTAAAGCATACCTGAATGGATGCAGGCACCAACCACAATGAAGGTGTAACCAAGACTTAAAAGTAACGAAGCCATGTTGAGGTGTCTGAGGGAATGGAAGGTCGGGAGCTGAGAAAGTGCTATCATAACGACCGTCACGATCGCTATGAAATGGTACAATTTCATTGGTCCATGCGCCGAAAGACTAGAGTACATTATCTTCGCAGTGCCAAAATCGTTAGAATAATGATATAAGAAAAAGGAGGATTATTCTACGGCAATTACTGAACGAAAAAGTTTGGTAATCGTTAGGAAAAAAATATATTATAGGACAAGGGGAAGAGAATCACATATTTTTCATCTGTCCAATGAAAGAAACTCATTTTTCTAATTTGATTTTTTGCATAGAAAAATTTTAGCTTTTTCAAAATTTTAAATAAAATAAATTTACAAATTATATAAAAAAAAATTCATCAATAAAAGGAAATGTATTAAAAAAATTTATTGTCTATGTAACTTTAGTTATTATTTAAACCAATATTATTATGATAATTAATACAAGATCTATAAAAATATTGAAAAAAGAGTATATTAATAATAAAAATTAAATTATCTATTTTAATAGCACTGGATATGTACTTCATTTAGAGTTGAAATATACTAACATAAAAGAAGACGTCTGTTAAAATTACTTATAAAAATATTTTTTATAAATTTTATGACGTACATGCAGTTCAATTAATATGCAATAGTTGAAAGAGTCTAATAAAAGAAAAAAAAAGGGTTGAACGCAAACGTTTTACATTATATCACACATATAATAAATGTATAATACGTGCGCATACATGGTAAGGCATTATTTATAACAAAATCTATTCTATCCTGCGGCTTAATTAGACCTCAAAAGCTCTAAAGGTATCGATTGGTTTGTCATATGTTACGGTTTCCTATCGCTATCAATTGTGCGTTGACCAATATATCCTTTATATTCTACTCTATTCTACTAGGGACAAGACTTTCCTTCTTTTGTAACTCGATATGCCGTCTTATATTATAAGTGAATAAGGTGAAACTCAGCATTCACTAATGGAAGATTTGGAATCATAAGTCTTCTAACTGGTTGGTTTGAATAGAAAGCTTTTCCAGGAATTAAAGGAATACGTATCTGCTATAATTAAGCAGCAATTGAGACTACTGGTCATGGATTTCGGTCAAATTGAATATAATTAAATTCCACATTTATGTTGGATGATTAGAAGAGTGAAGACGAAACGAAACAATTACCTTGAGACATTCCCCCGAAAGTAAAATTGTCCCTATACCAATTCCCGTGTTGATGGCCGCTTGAATGGTTATCACAAAGTAAAACATGCTTCCAGACCCTGTACGACAAAGTTGATCAAATCTCATCCTTAATTTCCGCTCTTTATTATTTTATTCAGGCTCGAATTACTATACTGTACTGCCCTGCTTTAATCAATATTCAGATTGACCTGGTTCTAACGGGAAACAATGGATTTATTCCGAGATAAGAAGTGGAGCCCAGCCAGCCACTACCCTCCCACGCGCAGACGCATTCTAAAAGCAGAAAAAGCAATCGGCCGTTTAATTTATATAAACCTATAAGAATTGATCCCATCCCACAGAATGACAAACAAGTCGAATATGCCCTTCTAAATATATTCCGTTCGCAACTAAATTATGGACTTAGTTATTACTATTCTGATGCTTCTGATCTAATTATGATACTTAATATCAAGTTGCAAAATTAAACACTGGAGTAGTATAAAATTTGTGGAGTACTAAATAAAGCTATGGTAACGAAGTCAACGCTTATCACGTCAGTTACTAATTGCTGCAATACAATAGCAATCACTTCCAAGTTCTGTTTTAAAAATCAGATCGGATCGGTCGGTCTGATCGGTCTGATCTGTGATCGATCGATAATCCGATCCGATTTATGCCTTAAAATCGATACTCAATTGACCTGATATGAACCGGTCAAAATCAGTCAATTGATCAATTTTTGACCGGTCAGACCGGTCCGGTTAGATCGGTTTGATAAATTTTTTAAATTTTTTAAATTTTTTAAATTTTTAATTTTATTTTTAAATTTTTTAAATATTTTTAATATTATATATAATTAAATATAATTATTGCATAACTATTACGTCACACCGGTTTGACCAGTGATTGAACCGATCAAACCGGTCAAATCAATAACCAGTAAGGTCACCGATTCGATGACCGATTCGAGTTTTAAAACATTGCTTTCAAGCATGTTGATGCTCTAAATGAAGTGGCAGACAATCGCTATAAAACCTCATCCTCATCCTCAACCCACCCACCACCAACCCCAACGAAAATGAAACCTTATTCCATGCGTCCCTATCCCAAAAACCCTGAAAACAAATGCTTATCAAATGAAGCGGATCTTTTTTTTCTTAAGATTTCTCGCAAAGTATTTTAAAAGAGTTTTAATTATAGAAATATATTTAAACTAATTTGTGTTTGAACCGAATAAGTCATTTGTAGGGAACAAAACTTTAACCCTAAGTTTTAAACGACTATATACATAAAAATGATTCAAATTCGCAATTTTATTTTAATCATAAGAATTCCTTACTAATTCACCTGTACCTTAAAGTTGGGGTTAATGAAGCGGGTCTTTTAATTCCCAATAAAAATTCTCAACCTACAATAACCGGTCTCCTTTTTCCTTAGCATTTTGGTTTTCTTATTGCTCCCAAAGTGCAAAATTTGTACCGTCCTATTTTCGGGACAAACTAGGTAACGGTCTATAACTCGATCCAGTTTCAACTCTCTTTTGCTTTTTTCTAAATATAATGACAGTTTAGTTCTGTTACCAACAGAATTAAATTTTTCTTTAACAAACAATCTAAATTTCATATTAGAAAGTACATTTATTGATGATTCTATCAAAATAAAATGAGTTATTACTTAAAATATTATATAAATTTCTAACAAAAAGTAATGTAAGACCAATACTTAAAAAATTTATATAGCTTCAATTTCCACATGAAAATATAATAAAAAAATTAATCATTAATTGAAATGATCATAAGAATAAGATTGTAACAAGTATTAAATAAAATGATTGGATGAAAAGATATGGTTTATTTGCTATAACGACGACAATAATTTTTATTCCTTTTTGATTAATTTTAAGAGAAAAGAAATATTATATTCTGAAAACTAAGTAACGAAGGAAAATATATTTTAAGGAAAAATAAATTTTGTATTTTTTCTTATTTATTGTCAAAAGTTAAAGAAAATCGAAAAAAGATATTTCAAAGTAGACTCCGAAGATATTCTATTTGTTAATCCACCAAACCAAAAATATCGTTTTTCTGGTTTTTCAGCAACAAATAAAAGTGCGTGTCTTCCAAAAATCAAGCAGTAAATTATTTTTCGGTTTGCTGTAATCTGGTGCTCTTCACAGACAGTGAAAGAAGTAGAACGATGTGAACAAGAAAATAAGCCGGCAATTGGTAATTACTATGAATTAACAATGAATCCTATGGTACCCTAATTGCTAGTGAAGAAGACACAGTCTTATTATAGGTAATTGTAAAGTGGTCAAATAACGTTTACCTAAAACGTCGGCGGCTAGCTCGCGGAAGCGGATGTGACGGCGACCATCTTTCTCACAGTGCTCCAACACCTTTGACATTAGATAGTAAGCGTAGAAAGTAACCATTCCCATCACCGTTAGCGACGTGAATCCTAATCCCCATCCTAATCCCTTAAACGCATACGGCAACGATAGTATCGTCGGCCCTACTATGGCCGTCGTTAAGTGGAACCCCGCGTGCCACCACTTCCCTGCAATATGATACAAACTTAATTCACGCACGCGAGAAGACGTCACCCTTCCTTGCTGCTTACGTGGTCATCAAAGTGGAGAAACTTCTACTATGTAGACAAAAGACGTTCTTACCTTTCGATTCGAGGACGAAGGCCGCGCCGGCGTCGGCTTCTGACGTCAGAAAATGTTCAGGTTGAGGAGGTTGTGCCATTGGTTTATTGAGCGAGAGAAGATGTAACTGTTTGAAGCGCCATAAGAAAAGGCGAAAGAAATAGTGATCGGGTGAAAGGAAGCTTTATTTAATGACATCGTGTTGTATATATCTACGCTATAAAGGTGGTATTGCTGTCACGACTTGCGACTCGGATATACACAATTATTAAATTATGTTAAGATTTTTGAGTTCTCTATTTGTCTTTTTTTTATATTTATTATCAAAGTTTCAAGTGTGAGTAATTATCAAAGTTTCAAGTGTGAGTAAAGCTAAGACCAAGTATAATCTGACATCTGTCTCTTATATTTAGTTATACTGTTTTCTGGACCCTCCAAGTCCCGTTAAATGACATAAAAGGGTGCAAACCACAATTAGGTGAGCTTCCAAGGGATTTTCATCCCCAAGTATAAACTGACAAGCATATATCAGTTTAATTAGCCGCCAGTGTTTTGCTTGACATAAAGCAGCTGTTAATTTCACTCACTTGACTTCTCGGGTTGAAACACTTCGTTTGTACTCTTCCAGCTCGTTCTTCGTTGCTTCCTTGGCTTTCCAGGACATTTGAAGACATATAATTCATCAATAAACACCTCTCCACAAGGAAATCTCTTTCCCTCTTTCTCGTAGTCTCAATCATCTCCACCAATCTTCGCCACACCTATATCAGTTAGGAATAATGGACAAAACATCAGAAAGAAAGAATCTTCATTTGCAACAAAATAGAGATTCTCGTTCACCTTGTTCTCGTAAACTAAAAGTCTCTGCTTGGTTTGAAGGCTAATAATGAGATGGGATGTAACATAATACACCTTCATTTTTTTCCATCTTAAACAGTAAAAATAAGAAATCTCTTATTCGGGAGGTTTATGATTAAACGTAAACTAATAAATACATACTACCTAATATACCCTCAATAATTCTTCTTAATATCAACTCTGAGTAAATCATAATATTAATATATTAAATAGAATAAAGTAATATTTAATATAATAAATTTTATTAAATAA
>JANZLF010000222.1:28671691-28684199 GCA_026546835.1 Erythroxylum foetidum
GCACTCCGAATAATTTTTCAAATACGATTTTCACATAAATTTCACAAAAGATCACAATTAGACACTTATGCCGGAAATGTCATGAATGCATGTATACCATGTACATGTGCAAAACAATCATCAGTTATAGAGGCTATATGATGAATGTTCATACCGAGATATAATTCAAGACTCCTAACCCGTCCCAATTTACTAAAATACCCTTCCCATCGGCGATGGGATGTTACACAATAAGTCATGCACCCTTAGTAATTTAGAAAAGAACCAAAGAAAAAGGAAAGGAGATATAAATTGTCTCCCAAGGGTATTTCCATACAGCAAAAGGAAGGGGATTGTTTTCTCAATCAAACTATAATCATATAGTTCATTTAACTGATCGTTGGCTCTCCATAATTCTTCACTAACTAGTTTAATGTGTCATTGAATAAAGAAGATATTTACAAGCCACAGAAAGGACAAAACAGTGAATTCATAAAAAGAATAACACAAGGGGAAAACATGTATAACAAATGCAAAAAGACACATTTGGGCATAGGACAAGCTTAATAGATAGGAAAAAATAATTCAATGGAAATTTAAAAGCTAAAATCAATTTAAACTCAACTTTGAGACCAAAATTAAAACATAAAACATATTAACATTAAAGGAAAACAGTGATAAATGCGGAAAAAAAAACAAAAGGGGTCAACTTGCAATCAAAAGGAAGACTAATCGAAGGGTAGAGGCGACTAGCAAAGATTGGAGGAATAAACAACAAAATAGTGGCCCACTGATACAGTGATTTAACACTCAAGCCTACATTATTGCCATATCAAACCTATATTCTAGCTATATTAAACCTGAAGTTGAAAACCCAAATTTTCAGCAATCAAACCTTAAAGTTACAACCATAAAAAATATGAAAATTTTACATTCTTAGCTTAAATCCGATCTTGAAATATGATATTCCAACAACCTAATATCAACCATAAATTTATGAGTTTTAGCTATTAGTTAATAATTCTTCTATTTGTCCTACAACAATTTTGTATCAAAGCTTTGGTTCACAATGACAACTCGTAATGGAAGGGCACGTAGAACAATATTTAGTGACTTAGAGCAAGATGAAATACTACTAAATATTGCAAGAAGGTTGGGCATCGATGATCCTTATTCATAACATGCACCAAGAATCAACTTACATACAGTAACGTCTATAAGAAGACAGGTTCTACAAATTTTGGAGAGGCTAGACAACCTTGACATACATTCCCTAAAAGTCAAAATTCCAACAAGAAAAAATTATACCAACCAACAACATATACGTCATGATGAACATGGAGAATATGGTAATATGCAATATAAAAGGAATGGTGTTGCTCAACCACACAGACTCAAAGGAAAAATCTTTGTTAAAAAATCATATGCTGATTTTGATTCTTCAAACTTAATAGGCACTACCTCAGAAGAAGTGTTATTATAGGTGGCACAATTAATGACGCATCTCTTACAACTAATTAATTGGAATCTTCAAGCCTATATGTAGATGATGTTCAAGTACTTAATGACATAGAGAGTTTGATAGTGGAAGACAATCAAACCATTAAAGATGAATAATAGCATAACCAAATGGATTCTTTGGCAAACCTTAAAGTTAAAACAATTGAACAATAAGTTCAAACACTTAAACAGAAAGCTTAAGCATTTGAACTAGAGGTTGAAATGCCTAAAAAAATAAGCTAAAACCCTTGAATAACAAATCAAAATACAAGGAAAACAGACTGAAATAACAAAGCAGTAAGTTGAAAGAATCGAACAAGCTAATATAACAGAACAGGGGTGGAAAATATTAAATTGCAACTACTTGGGGTTCTGAAGCTTGATAATTCAAAAGTTGATGATATCATTGGTATTGTTGATGAAGATAGTATTGCAGTGGCTGATAAAGGAGAAGTAGACTTGAATGAAGATGCATAGTTGGTATAATATAGGAATAAAGGAGAGGTTATGACTGCACTTACAAAGTCAAAATTCAGCAATGATGGTAAGTTATGCATCTAATTGCAAGAAGCAGTAATAGGTATGCTCTTGGTGCCTATGATGTAGAGAAGCTATGTGGATTAGTTATGAAACCATTTGCAAATATATTGGTCAAGACTTATGATGTTGTCCATATTGCTAAATAGGTCTACTGGTGAGAGTCTTTTTGAGATAGTTTCAAGAGTTCAACCAAGGACGTCTATTGATCTGGTTTCTTTACCACAAACAACAAGAGTTAGTGTTGAAGCTTAAAGTTTTGCGCAACACAATGAGAGACATCTTTGATGAGATATGATGAAAGATAACAACCAGTAATTTGTCTTATAAAGAACTTGTTGATCAACATCGTCGATCGGTGGAATTTAATGAAGGGGATATGGTGATATTTAGGATTAGAACAAAGTGTTTTCAGAAAGGGAAATATAAGAAACTCTATTCACGAAATGTTGAACCTTATAAGATCATCAAGAAGATAAATGCTAATACTTATGTATTGGAACTACCAAGTGATATTGGAATAAGTCCTATCTTTAATGTTGCGGGCTTAACTATTTATCAAGGACAAGGTTATGAGCAATCTCCTATGCAGTTGTAAGAATTTCATTCTTAAAGAGGAGATAGAAGATATTATAAATGAACAAATTGTAACTATCAAAAATGGAGGACGTCAACAATTTCTTATCAAGTGAAAACGAAAACCTATTTTTTACAGCACTTGGATTTTAGAGTTTGAGTTTCAGAAGTTGAATCCAAATTTATATGAACAATATTTATCACATTCTACATCAAGGACGACTTCAAACAAGCCGGGGAGAATTGATGCAAGAGAACTTAAAGTTTATAAGAGAAATAAAAGAGGAAAAGTTAATCAATCACAAACTTTAATTTGGTGGAATAAGGATTAGAAATTGAATTGACATTAAAGATAAACGCTAAAATCCAAATGCAAATTATATTAAGATTCCTTATTAGATAGGAAGTAGTAGTATTATATTATTCTTACTTACGTATGTTATCATAGTTGTATAGGGCTTATAGAAGTTTTGTTATAATAGGATTTAAATTAAAAATCATTTTCCTACTAGAATTAGGATTCTAAAAACTCTATATATATGTATAGTCAGCCTTTCATTAATAATAAGAATTTTTCTGCAGCTCTTGAGTTTTCATCTAGGTATAATGCTCTCTCCTAAGAGTAATTCTTAAATCCTAGGAGTAATTTCTAGTTTCTTGTTCTCTATTCTTTGTATTCTGCACTAAATTCTAATAACCCTAATTCAAATTGCGACCCTCTTAAACTTGCATTCTAGCCATCTTAAACCTATATTCTAGCCATTATTAAACCTGAAATCCTAAACTAAATAATCAGCAATCAAACCTTAAAATTCCAACAATACAAAATCTAAAATTTCTACATTCTTAACCTAAATTCAACCTTAAAACTTGATATTCTAGCAACCTAATATCAACCATATTAGTTAATAATTTTTCTATTTGTCCTACATCAATTATACTTCTAAATTGAAGAGTCCTCCTTTCACTGTTAGTGGTAGTTTCATTTTGTAAAAGCTTGTTAATAATGTATGAAGCATAATGGCTTGGTATGCGAAAAAGTTAATACGATAGTAACGCTCAATCCCAAAACCAAATCTCCATTATAAAATATAAATAAGCAATTAATCTATGAATTCTATACAAGAGTGACTGCTAAGGTGCAAGGAAAATAATGAAATGAACTAATGCATGCGGTATAGCACGGTGCAATCAAAATAAAGAAAAGAGAATCTAAGGACATGGAGGAATTCTAAGCTGGCCTCTGGCCTCTTAAATGTGTCCTCAAGAGTATTTCCCTGAGATAATCGTACCGACTGCGGTGGTAATCAATCCATAAGCACAGTTGTCTAATGACTTCCCGCTTCTCCTCACCCAGATCTAGGATACCTTCATCCTTCTCTTTCACCATCTTCTCAAATAACTTGAGTTTTGCCTCCAGTTGTTTGATATCTCTGGCCAAGTTCTCCTTTTCTCCCCCTTCCCTCCTTAACTTAAGCTCCAATTCCTCAACATTTTCTGTTAATGCTGATTCCCTGTCTTTTGCATCCCATAGTTGCATTTTCAACTCTTCTGCTTCTTTCCTTAACTGCTCCTTGTGGTTATTTATCTTCAGGACACAATTCTTTGCAATCTGAATCTCATTTGATATTTCTAAAATGCGGTGCTTGTATCTACTACTATCTTCTTCATACCTCAAAGTCAAAGTTTCCATTCCCATGGAAGTACTGCTTAATATTTCTGTGATATCAGCGACCATCATCTGATAAGCTTCGCTATTTGCAGCAATGATCCCCGACAGTGTAGAAATTCTTTGTTCCAGAACTTTTTGCTCTTGCTGATACTTGCCTTCTATCTTTCTGAAACTCTCTTCATTTTCAGTAAGCAATTGCTCTGTTACCCTGAGCTTCTGGTTTGAAAGCCGGAGCTTAACTTCAATAGTCCGTACATTATCGACCAAAGTATTCAATTCATCTCCTTTCATATCAAGATCTCTTTTCAGATCCTCAACCGTTTCTTCCAACTCAGCTACAATTTGATCTTTAGAACCAGCATTCTTCTCAAACTCCTCACCCATGTCTATGACCTTCTTTTCTGCGGCTTCAAGATTGGACTTGCACTCCTGAAACCAACCCTCAATTTGTTTATACTCCTCAGTCAACTTCTTGTATGCCTCCTCCTTCTCTAACAGCATTCTCTGTTGATCCATAACATGGTTCATCAGCTCATTTTTATGATCCTCAATTTGGGTCAAGCTTTCTGAAAATTCTTGTTTCTCTTTTTCGAGCTTCTGTTTCAATTGTTCATTTTCTATCTTCAAACAATCCAATTCCTGCTGCAGACTGTGTACTTGCTCTGTTAGGGAATATATCTGAGATGAAGCTTCATCCTCTCTAGTTTTCTGAACCTCCTGGAGTTGAGAGAACTGGAGCTCTCTCTCAGCCACAGTTGCTTCCAATATCGATGTTTTACCCTGCAGCGTCACTATTTCTTGCCTAAACTTAGCAGTCTCTTCTACCACTATTTTCATCTGCTCTTCGATTTCACTTTTCTGTTTGGAGAGGATCTCAGCCTCCATTGTAAGGTTATTCAGTCGGGTCATCAAACTTTCTCTCTCTTCCAATGCTGTTTGCTGTTCATTTGACTTGTTCCTTATTTCTTCTTTCAAATTGTCTAGCTGAATCAGATAATCTGAAATTTCACGGCTTCTGCTCTCAAGCTGAACTTCTGTTTCAGCTTTCTGGCTATGCAAGGACTCTACCTCCTGCTGCAAC
This sequence comes from Erythroxylum foetidum, assembly GCA_026546835.1. Classification (NCBI taxonomy): domain Eukaryota; kingdom Viridiplantae; phylum Streptophyta; class Magnoliopsida; order Malpighiales; family Erythroxylaceae; genus Erythroxylum; species Erythroxylum foetidum. The sequence continues at coordinate 28,677,037 of JANZLF010000222.1, forward strand.
AAATTGATCTTGTCCATCAAGCATTTTATCTGGTTTGACGCTTCATTGCTGCTGCTTACCAATTTGTCTTCCAATTCAGCCTTCTGGGCACGTAAAGAATCCATGTCCGCTAGTAGAGTATTTAGCTGCGCTTTCAAATTCTCTACTCTAGCCATTGATTCATTCTCATTATCCTCAAGTTTCTTTCTAAGGATACTCAGCTCATCTTCCCTTTCTTTTGAAATGATTTCACATTCTGATATTCGGACCTGTTGTTCTAAAATTTCCCTCCTCAGTTGCTTTGCTTCAGACACTTCCTTCTCAATATGCATGGCCATGTCTCTGTTATGGTTTTGCAATGACTGTATCTCAAGTTCCAGGCCTGTTAACTGCGATTCTAGTTCTTTTATTCGAGCTGAAGAGTGAGCCTCATGTTCCTCATGCACTTTTGCAAGAGATAAAAGCTCTTTCTCTTTCTCACCCATTTTCTCCTTAAGCTCATTCGAACCAGCCACAAGTTCTTTTATTGTGCTCTGTGCCAGCTGAATCTCATTGGTAACTTCTGAAGCTTTCCAGGTTAAGGAATTATTCTCTTCCTCAGCGGCTCTCAGATTGTCAACTAAATCTGAACTTTTCTGCTCGGATGATTCCAGCTGCTGTTTTAAGTTGGAAAGTTCCCCATGAAAAGTTTTAAGTTCTTCCTCCAGAGCTACTTTTTCAACCTTAAGTTGATCAACCAAGACTCTCAAACCCTCGGTAATCTTTTTGTCCTCTTCAGCATTTTTTGCAGCAGTCTGTTTCTCCCTTTCCAAGTTGTCCTTTTCCCTGTGCACATCTTCGAGTCTTTTATCCAGTAAGGAAGCTTCCAAGGTCAGAGATTTGTTCTCCTTTTCTGCAGCAGTTAGATTTTGACTTAGATCTAGAACTTGCTGTTCTGAAGACTCCATTTGCTGCCTCATTACAGAAATCTTCTCTTCAAGGTTTTCTAATTGTTCGATCAAAATCCCTTTTTCATCTTTTAGCTGATTAGTTACAATTTTGAACTCTTCTATGGTTCTCTTCCCCTCTTCAAAGCTCTTTATGGCAGTTTCTTTCTCCACAGTCAACCCGAGTTTCTCCTTATTCACTTCCTCCACTCTCTGGTTCAGTTCTGACTCCATCTTACTTGCAGCATCCAATTTTTGGTGTAGTTCTTCATTCTCAGTGAGAAGCTTTTTATGTTCAGCTTCTAACTTCCCAACTTCGAGCTTCAAATCTAGGGTTATTTCCTCCTCTTCTTCTATCTTGTTTAAAGCTTTTTGATATTCCAAATTTAAAGCTTCCTTTTCCTCAGTTGCAGCTTCCAATTTAAGCTTCAAGTCATCAACTTCTAAATTCACTGTTTGAAGTTCCTGCATTATGCCATCTGCCATAATCCGATTTTCATTTTGCAGCTGTCCATTTTTGCTTTCTTTATCCTTTGAAGAATAATCAGGTTCTGCATCTGAGCTAGATGAAGATGTATCTGTTTCTCGTCTGCTATGAAATTTCTTTTTCAGCTGTTGAGAAAGGTGATCGTATTGTTCATAGAGTGTCTGGTAGTGAGTATGGAAGTCTTCAATTAGATCAGCAAGTGGTTCCTTCTTGGAGTTCTCTCCTGAGATCCTATCCTTTTCTTCAAGATCTTCCTCCTTGATAAGCTTCAAGATCTTTTTTACTTTCTCCTCAACATCTGCAGAAGAGGAAATACCACGTTAACATTAGAAAAGGAGAGCACCAAAATAATGTGCAGATGATAGAATTCCAATTTCCCTCTTACAGTTTTTGTGATATTCCACCATTCTCCAAATGAAATTTATAGATAAAAGTGGTTCATCGCCAGAGGAATTACCTGTTTTAGTTCCTTTAAGCTGCTCTTCCTTTTCCGGATCAATGTGGCTTCCAATAAAAGACTTTACAGACTCTCTCCATCTACGTCTCCTTGGCATTTTTCACTCAGATCTACGAGTTGATTTTTCTTTGAACCAGTGCCTCACAAAGATATGTTGTCCATCTAGCATCCAAAAATTCAACAGTAAGGGTAATCAGAATTCAACATGTTATCTTCAGGGTTAAGGACATATGCACAAATAAAAATCTTACCGGATTAAAGTCCAGCAACTGAATTGATTTACTAAGGACCATGCAAGACCAAAAAGATTACATGCAGATGTATAGATGATGCTTCTTCACTCTGTAGTAGCAATGATTTATTCAGTGCCAATTTTCAAGCACTAGTCCTTCCTAATTAATGAAACGGGTTTTTCCTAGAACCTTTAAACAACCACAGGCAAGAATTAACGTCAGTCAGTAATTTGATCTTTATGGTGGTGTGGGCAAATCAAGGTTCACAAGTTTCAGATTCAAACAGACTCAGACATCACAGTTTTTTGTTAATTCCATGTTCCAGCTATTAACTTAGGCGTCGCTAAAGGTAAATTAGTATTAGTAATTTATCTTACCAATGCGATAGCCTTTGCTGAGGTTTAAAAAGCGTGATTTTCAAATAAGATTAACCAGTAAAATGCTTCAAAAATAAATTATTATATTTTGCTTCGTCAATATCGCTACTTAAAAAGACTAAGAATAGATATTTACAGGAGGCTAATATGAAAACCGTTTCAACCAGAGCACGGCAGGCTGGATTATTACAGCAAATACTAATCTGGCGCCACCTCATCACCATATGAAGTAAATTTTGAACTAAAAGAAAACGACTTATATCTTCCACTCTTCATACAATGAGCTGTTCTTAGTATTTTATTTTGATATTTTCTAAACACTTCATATAGAAGGTCATAACATGAACAGAAGTATATATAAAAAGAAAGTGATAAAAGTGCAGTATCAATTTATTTGTAACTTCCGTATCAGAAAATATGGGATTTAATATATTTTTTGGGCAGTCATAAATACTCACTTGAAATTAACTGTATATGGCACTTTCCCTTTCAGTTCCCTACTTGCGAAGTTTATCCAAATCCTGGGAACTCCGACGGTGAACCTAACAGCAGAGTCTCGCAAATATGTCAATCTGTTTTCTAACACTGGTTTGTTCAAAAATTACGATGAAGAATTCCAAAGTAAGAAACCACACAGTTTAGATTCGTATAAACTGCAGAGACTGATCACAACTGCGAGTCAAAAGATTCAATCTCATGTTCTTGACAAAAAGCTTTCATCACTTGTACCAACTTATGCTGCTATTCACAGAATAGATCTTCTTATATAACTAAAGTAATAATACAGAACAAACGAGAAAGCAACTCAATCAAAAACACCTGAAAATTCAACCAGTCTACATGAAACCGGGAAGAAACCAAAAAGAAGAAGAAAATCACATGCTAGAGTTGATACCAATCAACAAATATTCTCCGCTTCTAAACGATCAACTAATCCAGAACTGAGTTACTTGAATTTACAGCTGAAGTAGAGCAGCATAAACTAAAAAGATTGAGAAAGAAGAAAATTGGAATTGAACTCAATAAACAAAACTGCTAGCTACTAATAACTTGATAACCAGAAATTACCTTTAAGAGAGAGTATGTAAAGAGGAAAAGAGAGGCCCTGTTTGGATTGGAGCAACGCAACATAGCTCAAACCAAAGCCACCATTTTTGTAGCTTTCATTGGTGTGGGGACCTGGAATATGGAATCTTTTTCAGTTTCACATTTCATTTCTTTTTGCATAGAGTTGCAGTTGCCCCTTCTCTTTTAGAATTATTTACCTGGATGCCACTTCCCTCATTATATCGTGAGAAGGAAAATAATCGTTGAAAGAAAGAGCGGGAGAGATGAGGAAATGATCGGGCCCAATGATGTAAGAGTTGTGGTCCCACCAACTTCGGTGTGCATCACATGTTTGCTTTCGTTTGGCGTTCTTGCTTGCCCAGTTTGGTTCCTGAAGATGTAGCAGGAGCCTTTAATTTTTAAGTAATAGTAATTAAAATTCTTAAAAAGTAATAATAAAATATATTAATTTTTATTTTATTTTATCATAAATTAAATCGTCCTTAACATTATAATTGACAGTAACCAATCTTAGGATAAGTTAACATATATGTGAAAGACAATAATACACATTTAATCGAAAATTAATAAATAAATAAGTGAAATGTATAGGTTCTGATGTGTATTATATACATTATTTTATTTTTTATTTCTAAATTAAATGCTAATGTATATTATTATAGAAGAAATATAGAATTGTTATTGAAAAATACTCTCTTTTTGCTTACCGATCTCAAAGATACAAAGGCTATTAATATAGCCTACAGCTAATACAAAACTAGGGAAAGATAATGATAAACTTCCACAAAGATAATGATAAACTTCCTCAAAATCTGCTAGCCTACGGCTAATACAAAACTAGGGAAAGATAATGATAAACTTCTACAAAATCTGCAACTCTTGATAACACTTTACTGTTGATCTGTTGCTGTGAATGTGCTGTCAAATAGGAGGAGCTTCTGTTATCTATTGGACGACCATTTACATAGGAAGTTGTTACTCTTTAGTCCTTGAAACCAACTATATCCCTTTACTAGATAATCTTCCTTATCTCTCCATAAAACGTGGAACATGAACACCTTATGACCCCTAATACTCATTATATAGGTTTGCTAATATTTGTGAATAATTATTAGTCATGTAATTTTTGATTTATCAATGAGTCCTACTCACTTACGTGATAAATTATGCAAGTAAAGTTAAACATGGAGTAAGTGACATGCTAGTTTTATAATAAAACAAAACTTTTAGTATTTTATCACTAAATTTGGTAGTTCTAATTAGTAACATCATCCTTGTATTTAAGTCTTACCTATTACACATATTTAATTATCATCAAATAAATACAGTTTTCTAATCCTCCTACCTCTACCTCCATGTATTCGATTTTCATTAATCTTCTATACAATTTTTATTCAAATATTAAATCAATCAAAATCAATTATATTATGGGATAAAATACATTTTTACTCTAAATTAATCTAGTATAGAATAAAAATTAAAAATATTTCAAATATTAATAGATGAAATTTATTATATGATAGTCTAGTAGCGTGACATTTCCCAAATGTCTCTATTTTTAGAGGTCATGGGATTATGGATAGATAATTTAACCAATAAAAAGATCATATGAAACTTTATAATTATAACTTTTTGAAATTAAATTTACAAATTATCAAATTGTTCATTTGTACTTATTTAAATCTTCACAATCTTGAGTTATTTATTTACTAATTTCGGTCTTGATATTAGAAAAATTTGAGCAGAAAGACTAGCTTTCTTTTGCCATTTTAATTTCTTTTGGTGCATGATAGCGATTTATTGTACTTCGTACTTGTAGCAAAGAAAAAGAGAAGCTTAAGGCAATTTGTATATAGTTCTTTGATGAGTAAGACAAGATTTACTGTGAAGGATTGTCTAAAAAATTTAAGTGATGAGAAGTTATTATGGATCTTTCTGAATTAACTATTACTTACAGAAGTAAAGGTAATTATGAAAGATGAGAAGTTATTGTTGATCTTTCTAAGTTAACTATTATTTATAAAATTAAAGGTAATTATGAAAAAGTTAAGTGTTGAGAAGTTATTATTAGCCTCAAAGTTCCCTTTGGAATTGACTATTATTCCTAGAAGTGAAGGTAATTGCAATTCTTTTGTAAGTAATAAAGTGAGCAACTATAAAATATTCAATGATATAATTAAATCTAAGATAAGCCTTTCGGAGAAATTATCATATTTGTCTAAAAACCAACAACATTTGTTGGCAAAGTGAAGTTGGGCTAATGGTTCAATTCTTAACCATAAGCTAGTTGGACTAATGAAGTCAACATGATACATTTAAGAAACAAACATTAGATAAGAAGGTGGATTTTGTAAAAAATACGGGTCGATCCTCTGTTTGGTCTAATTTTAGTATCTTTAAATTCATATAATATTGGTTAAGTTGCATTTGATTGAGCCTACCAAAGTTGGTCAATTTGTAATTAGAAATTAAGTTATGATGATGTTAAATATGAAGTAAGGTTTTGGAAAATTTTAGTTAATTATATGTTCTATATTAAGATCAAATCCTCCTTCTACTATGATGAATGTGTTTATCAAATAAGTGTGGGGGTAAACATGGATTAAAAAGATGCTCTTATTACAAAATGGTATGTTTTTAGTAAAGTTTGTTGGTGAAACTACTAAGAATATACAAATATCCATCATTTTGATATAAAACATGTTATTGTCAAGACTTGAACTATATAACTATAAAAGGCTCAAAAATAAGTTGTAAGAGTGCCAATTGGTGTAACATCCAATTCTAAATTTGACTAGAAAATTTCTTCTCTAAACAAGTTAGTAAGCCTGACAGGGGCTCTAATAATGACTGACCATATGACTTTAAATAAAATAAAAGTTGACTTTGCTAAAATCTTAATAGAGATAAAGATTAATGGAAAAAGTTTTCCTTCGAATGTAAGGAGGGTAGGTTATCAACCAACTTGATAAATACAAGTGAAGGCTTTTCCAATGCCTCAAATGTAAAAGATATGGTTACGAAGATGAAGAATGTATGCAAATTGAAATGAAGAACAATTGAAGGCCAAAAACTTCTAATGTTGATAAAAATCCTAAGACATGCACTTTGCCATATTTTGATCTTTTGGCTAGTCGTGTAAGCGGGTGGCAAAGATATTTTGCCAAATAAGGAAGAGTAGGTTACTTCTTATTAAAAATAGTAAGTTTAATTAATGTAAACCTTATACTAAATCTCGTTTCCTAAATCACAAAGAATAAGAACCTTATAAATGTTTTCAAATCAAGTAAGAAATTTAAACCTAAACAAAATTGCTAACAAGAACCAAAATTATAAGGATTTTGATCACCACAAGTTGCCTTAATAAGATCAAATTATGTTTTAACGTAGCGTATGGTTGATGTCTCTATTGGTAAAGACAGATGACAAAACAAAAAAATCAGGTGCCTTACAGTGTTTGGTTGCTATCCTAATTGATTTTTGTTCTGTTCCCAGATGACAAAGACATAAATTTTTTGTTCCTTTCAAAATCGAGGGACAAAATTTCTTGCTTCCGTCTTTGAAACAAAACGCATAAGCAACTTCCAGAAATGTCCCTCCTCCTACATAAGCAATTATTATTATTATTATTATTAT
>JANZLF010000222.1:28701564-28721223 GCA_026546835.1 Erythroxylum foetidum
GGATATTACTTTTGTAGATTTTTCTGTGCCAAAATACATGAAGTCTCATGTATGTTATTCGGATTTTTACACTGATTAATTTGATCTGCCTAGTTGTGCTTGGTTGGGTTAGCTGTGTTATTATCTGATTAACTTATTGCAATTGTTTATCCAATTTTTCACACTAATGGTTTTAACAAGATTTGACTAATCGAGTTGATTAATCAAATTCTTGGACTTAACGAGTTGTTAAGGTTTACATTTCGAAACTTAGTGGATTTCAAACCCTGAAAATTATTTGAACGATGATAATCCAAGTTGCATTTTCAAGAGAGTTTTAGTAATTTGATTTCACACTTGTTTAATTTCAATCGTTTAGTTTTCTAAAAATTCCAAAAACATTTATTCTTACTTTAGCTTAGTTTAATTTTTAGTTAATCAAATCAAAAACCCCCTTTTTATTGCTTTAACTGCATGCATCATTCAAACATTAGGCTAGTCTTAGAATCGGTTAGTACACTGGTTCCTTGAGAGTCGACCCGAGGTTGCATCCTGTATTGCAATCCTTGGTATAAATTTTATTTGATCGGTTTCCGAGGATCAATTCTTTAATTGAACGATAAACCGCCGATCAAGGGTTATGCTCTATTCTTCTTGATCTGGGTTCTGAGGTTGTGGTTGATCATTCGGGTGCGAAGATTGTGTGTGGGAATCACGATGAGTTGTCAGGAGAGTGGTAGGTAACTGTAAACCCATCCGCTGTAGCGCAAGTGCCGCAATGGCGGCTATATCAGGGTTGGCTGCTACCGCCTGACTGATTTGAGTGTTTCTGGAATGGTGCCCTGATGTCGAGCCCCATGGTGAGCGCCAACTGGTTCTGCCTGATTCTGGTGAGGCAGGACTCTACTGTTTGGATCCATGAGATTGGTTGTCTTTAGCAAGAGAATACCTACAAAATAGCACAAGGCATGCCGGGGGTTGATAGCCGGCAGGCCCCTCTGACGCTCAAGTTAGTCTTTTGGTGAGGGTTTTGGTGGCTATAAACAAAGAATGTCAGGGTTCTAGTGTCGCACCTGTATCATGGCAAAGTAGTACCTTATATATGGAATAGATGCTAGGTTTAGGTCTTTACGTAGGTCTTTACGCATGCATGGGAGGTTTTCACCTGCGAATGGGTCGTGGACACGTAGACCTGGGCCTGGGCCTAGCACAGCCGACCTAACCATAGACAAATACTGGAATACTGATATTTCAAGCCTGCACAATAAGATGATATATCATTAAATTTACGAAGTCTTACTTTACAACTTTTTTTCAACTATATTTCTGGATGGCAAGTATTAGAATACTTAAATTCAAATTAAAAAAAAGCCCTACATATTTTATACTTCAAATAGAGTTCATGTAACTTCATAATCTTTCAAGAGTATACTTAATACTTAAATTCAAATTTAAAATTTCTCGACGCAATTCAGTAAAAAGTTGCATCCTAAAGTTTAAAACATGTAATAAAGTATGTCAATTTCAAAAATTATTTGTCACAAAAAAATAGTTAAATCACTTTACTCTCTTAAGAATTCCTATAATAGACCACATGCTTAAATGGAGCGTCCCCATTTTAAAGGAGTTAAAAATTAAATTTATTTATTAAAAGAGTTAAAAATTTAAAAGTTAATAAATGTATTAAAGAGGGTAGAAATTGAAAAGTCAATAAATATGCTTTAAGATATATATATATATATATAAAGGGTTTTTTTGGCATTTTATCTTGTAAAAACTGGAAAATTTTTTAATTGAATTTGTTTTCTAAATTTCAAGTTTTATTGAATAAAGCTAAAGAGGAATTCAATTTCAACCATCAATTACAATATATGCTAACATCTTTATTAACAACAATATATTTATTAATATAGTAATATTTTTTAGAAAATATAGTGAATTTGGCCATTAAAGGCAATTAACATACATTACTTAAAACAAAATAGCAACCTTCTTAGACATTGAAATAACTAAATATTCGACATTCTCACCTAGCAGTCAAAATTTTTAAAACTATTCTTGTGTATGCTAAGATAGGTTCTGATTTGTTGGATCAGGTTGTTGTGAAACTGCTCCTTGGTTGATCTTCGGTTCTAAAATATATGGGATTTCCTCTCATCTTAGATGGTCTTAAGAATAAGTGAAAGAGTTATACATAGGCACTAGCTGATAACGTCATCTAAGAGTGCCAAATGATAGCTCCACGATTTGATCAAGCTCCAATCACTAGGGGAATTTAAAATGTAACATTTGTGGAGAATTAACTTCCAGCTAGATATAACAAATTCACATTAGAAAAAAAAAAGTGATCATGATTTTCTTCAGTCTTTTGACATAGGATGTAACAGTTTGGAATGTGAAGAAATCTCTTCAACCTATCCACTGTTGGCAGTCTTTCTTTCATAGCTATCCATATAGTGAAGGCAACTCAAAGGTGGTATCGATTGATCCAAACGTCTTAGTCCAGGGAATTGGCCTATAATGCCTCTGTAAAAATTTCCTACATGATTGGTTAGTGAAAGCTCCTTATCTGGAATGTTTTCTAATAATGTTATCCTCCCTTCCAAGTAGGTTTGTTTCTTAAATTTCTTTATATATCGATATGGGGATTGCAGTTTGACTAAATGTAGATCTATCATTTAAAGCTTTAGCAACATTTACAACCTGTTAAGAAAGGATTTGAAGCTTCCATCTCTAGTAAGTTAAATAAAGGGCCACAAGATAACAAATTATCAAACCATAGCAAATCAAGTTAACAAATTCATATCTTAAGAGATCTCTTGTTTTTAGGATAGCCTTCTAAGTGGTATTTGAGGATGGTTGGATTTTAATATCCTAAATGCTTCTTTTCTTTATGAAAAAACTATGAACCAATTTACACCAAAGGGATTGCTTGTCTTTTAATAATCTCCATAGTCTTTTAGCTAGCATGACAAAATTCATTAATTTTAGTGAGATAATCCCAAGTCCATTTTTGTCCTTAGGAATACAAACCTCTTTCCATTGCATTTTATCCCTCCTAGCATGTTCCTCATGTCCATTCCATAGAAAATTGGTGCGTATCCTCTCTATAGTTTTGATGATTTTCCTAGGGATAGCCAGGTGTGCAGCCCAAAATACATTGATAGAATTTATCATCATGGAGATAAGTTGAATCCTACCAACTATGGATAAAATTTTGGAGCTCCATGAGGTCATTATGCTTTTGATTCTTTCAATAAGTAAGGAAAATTCAACAAAAGTAGGATTAGAATTAGAGATTGGAATGCTAAGGTAGACCATCAGGAAAGATTGAAAATTGAAACCTATAATGGATTTGATGATTGATTCATTTTCCAAAGTAGATTTAGATAATAGGAAGTCACTATTTGCACCTTTAACATCCAAAATAGAGATCTTGCCAAAGATTTTCAAAGCTTTTCATTAATATGGAGATTGAGGTTTGATATGCCTTGGATAGAAGTATAAGATCATCTGTAAAGCAAATGTTAGTGATCCTCTATCTTCTGAATTTAGAGTGAAATTTGAAGGCTCTTGTACAGTCCATAACTACTTTGATTATTTTATTGAATACCTCCCAAGGGGAGATAAGATCCCCTTACCGGATCCCTCTGGAGCTTTTAAAGTGTTTGCTAAGTTATCCATTCACTAAGATTTTGAATGTAGAGGTTGTAATACATTCAACTATCAATTGAATAAAGATCTGGGGAAAATCTAAGGCTTAAAGAGTATTTAGAATGAAACTTTAATCAACACTATAAAATGCTTTTATCATATCCACTTTGAGAATGCAACTCTTTCTTCCTCTTTTGATCATGTAAGATCTTTCAAGTTCTTGTAACAGCAGTGTATGATATATCTCCCAGAATTTGGCTTAGTACGAAAGCACCTTACATGAAATCAATGTAATTATGTAGTACACTCTTAAGCCTCTAAGCTGACAACTTTGAAATGAGTTTATAAACTGTATTATAGTATCAGATTAGCCTGAAGTCAGAGAAAGTAGCTTGTTCACCTCCTTTAAGAATAAGTGTTATAAATGTGCTATTAAATTCAGTCAATAATTTCCCACTATTGAAAAATTCAATGATTGCATCAACTACTGAAGGTTTAATCACGTATCAAACTTTATCATAAAACTGAGTATTAAACCCATCTGGGCTAGGGGTCTTAAAAGGATTTAAGGTTTTCATTGCATCTTCAATTTCCTAACTTATAATCAGTTTAGTTAGTAGCTCAAGTTCCTGAGGAGTGATGTGAAACTACATGAGTTCTCTAAAAAAATTCTGAGATAGAATGGCCTCAGATTGATCTTTCAAAAACTTGGAGAAATAGTTAAATGCTCCATGTAACAAAGATTGTTAGTAGTTTAGTTTTTGATTATTATGCATCAAGGGGATAACCTTGTTTTTTCTTTTCCTGGTGATAGAAATCCTGTGGAAATAAGCAGTGTTCCTATCTCCCTCTTTCATCCATTCAGCCCTTGACCTTTGCTTCATCAATAAGTGATCAAAAGTAAGGGCACTAGCAAGATGTTGCATGGTAATTCTTTCTTGATTCTTCAGGTTGGGAGAGTGAGGATTAGTTTGGATTTCATCTTGGAACTTCTCAAGGGCACTTTTGGTTGAGTTTAGAAGATGGTGTATATTGCCCACATTCTTCTAAAATAACAGTTTCATCTCTTATTTGATGAGGTTAAGTTTCCTATCAAGAATAATGTTCTTGGAACCTGGAATCTAGACATTTATAGGTTTGAGGATGCAAGGTTTAAATTCAACTAGAGCAACTAGTAAATCTGAAAGGGGAAAAGGTTCTCTCTGTATCCAGGTGAGTTATTAAGGCAAAATGATTTGAAAGGCTTTTGTTGGTGATGGTGGTATAATTGTTTGGATAGATTATAAACCATATATGATTTGCCATGCTTCTATCGAGTTTCTTCTAGATGATGTTTGGATCATAATATATAATTAGAAATTCAATCTTTGACTTTGCACTAAACTCCAACTTTCAACAAAAAGGCTTTGATGGCTCTTTGTGTGGGGTTGATGATTTTTGGAGAGTAGAACTTTAAAAAAAAATCTACTTTTAAATGAGTAAGGTAAGATCTTATATAGGATGAAATAAGTTATAATAGGCCCCATAAGTAATTATATTGTAATACATGAACATTTATCTAACAGTATATACTAAAAATAAAAAAATAATTAATGTGTCACTTTTGTAATATTTGATATTTTCTTAAAAGAAAGTGTACATTTATTAACATATCATATCTTTATTCACCATATATAATGACACACCTCTCTTTTAACACTTCTAGTAGTTATTGTGGATATGACAATTGCTTTGGTGAAGAATAAATTTGAACAATTAACGACATTTGAAAGTATTTTTGGATTCAAATAAGTCGAGGTCATTGGATGATAATAAATTAAGAGAATTTTGCACAAATTTTACAACTATTTTTTCTCATGATAATGTGTCAGATGTGGATTGAGATTATTTTTTAAAAATTAAAAGCAGGTGACTTTTGCAAATAAGTTAATGTCATATGTATAAATTCCTGAATTTATTAAAGTTGCATATTGTTATCCAAATGTCAATTGCTTATCAAAATTTATTCAGTATATTTGTGACTATAACATTAATTGAGAGAAGTTTTTCAAATTTAAAATTATTGAAAACCTACTTGAGTTCATCAATGTCATAAGAAAGATTAAATGATTTAGCTTTTTAATGTATAGAGAAGGATATGTTGGACAATATTGATCTTGGTACTATTATTAATGATTTTACATCTAGAAATTTGTGGAGAAATTATTTTTCATGATCATTTATATGCTTGTTAGTGCAATTCTCTTGATGTTTTGCAATAAGATATTCATGTTTAGTTGCTACTCCTACTATTGTGCTATTGCTGCTACTATTTAATGATTTTATTATTGTTGACATTTGTAAGATGTTATTAGCTATTGTTATAATCATTTAGTATTTTTTTCAAGTATGTGGACTAATGGCTCGAGTCACTTCTGTATGGATATTAAATTTTAATAATAAAGTATGCTTTAAAAGTTTTCATATTTACATATTGTCGATTTATCATAGCCTTTTTTTTATACTTTATCCCAGGCCTATAAAACATTAGGAATGACCTTGCTTAAATGGATTGAAATGGATCGATAGGCATCTACTTCAAGTAACATAGTATATACTTATATTTTTGGCGTTTTCTTTTCCAAAAAATAAGCGAAACATCTTCTTTTTTTTAACCTCTCCACTTCTTTTTGAAAATTAAATAATTTCATTGAAATTGCAATAGAAAAAGATTACACCATATATCACTGTACACTGTTGTAACTACAAGAAATCAAATGCACTTATACTTACTAATGAATTAACAAAGCTTCAATTGTTTCTTTTCTTATTTTTTTTTTATCATTGTAACCCCAAAGTTTCTTTTTGTTCACCACAAGATCTTCATCTGATTGGTGCACCATCACTGTAAAGGATACAACGTATAAACTCCTTACGCCCTCTATAGAACCTATAAGTCTTTAATTGCTTCTCTATTGATACTTTACATACAAATTGAGCTACATGAAAGTTAGAGACTTTTATGTCTACATATATCATCTCTTCTTTTTAGTGAATATGGGACTTCTTTTACTAAGTTTATTTAACTTCGGACTGTAGTCTCCAATAGGTGGAAATAGTATGATTGAGTTGAGCATGTAGTTCATAAGTTATAGCCGTGGACTTGATAAAAGTAGTGTTTTAAGTATTTTAGGGGTTAGCATAAGACTTTGAGCTTGAATATTATGTTTTTGAGGTACTTGGATGTGTTTGTTAGTGTTTCAAGGTCAATATCGAAGAATGGAGAAGTTTCAAAGACATTTAGGCTGAAACAACAGGCTACGATTGCGACAAAAACACCAGAGTTGGCTCACAATCATGACCCACATGCCACGATCGTGACAGAAGCCCAAGACATGGCCAACGATCATGGCCTGCATGCCTTGATAGTGATAGAATGCTCGAATGTCGCCAGCCATCGTGGCCTGTAGGGTCACAGTCATGATCCGCATTGGGCAAACACACAGACACTAAAAAACGTCAAGTTTTGAGAGATTTTTTAGATTTTTTAAACCCAAAAAAAACCATAGGGTTGCTCAGAATACAAAGGATATTTAAAAAACAAGACAAAGAGGCAGAGGGAGCTTTTGTATTGGCCTCTTTTGAGAAACCTAGAGAGAATTTATTGAGAGATCGAGAAAGAGAAGGAGGAAGAGCAAAGAGGAGAAGAAGCTAACTCATCTTACTACCTAAATGAAGAGTTTCCCAACGTCGCTACCTCCCATCATTTGTTTAGATCACATTTCTTATTTATTTTTAGTTTTATTATTGTATAAAATTGGAATAATAGTTTGATGATAGGATTTTTTAATGTTGAAGATGTTCTAAACTAACCTTCGAAGTTTTATCTTTGAATTAATGAAATTTGGTTATTTATGTGTTTATGGGATTTGTTGTGATTTAATTTTGCAATTGTATAATTCGATAATAAATTGAGAGGGTGAATCAAATGAAAAATGATTAAATTGGGCTAACGAGAGTCAGCTGATTTAATAGCACAAGAATTAAATCAAATCGGTAATTTGTGTGCTAGAGATCTTGCATAGATTTCCAAACTTTTATTAGAGAACTTCAGAACTATTTAGGGTTTTAAATAAGTTTTTACTTGAGAGATTGTAACTTTCATAATCTAATTAAGGTTTATGATTTAGGTTTAACGGTTATAACTTAAGAGAGAGTAATTAACCCTAGGATCATCTAGAACCAACCATTCAGTAATTCATAATTAGTTAGGTTAGCATTAAGGATAAGTAAAATTCCCTTTCTCTTAATTGGTAATTTCCTTATATTGATTCTTGGGTGTGTGTTACAACTGCTGAATAATTAATATTTTCATATTTGATTCTTAATTTGATTTGAATGATTGAATTAGGTTCTCGTTTTAAGTTCTGTGTAATTAAAATTTTTGCATTATTTTTTGGCCTTAGATTTTAGGATTAAATTGTACCATTATCGGGGAGACAATTAGTTTAATTCCTTAATTTCAAGTGTTTCAATTAGGTTTTATTTTATGTTCTTTCTTTCTTTCTATTTCTAAAATCGTGCTCTTACATAAACATAAGAGTCACGAGAAGTTCAAGTTGTGCAGTTGAAACCTTAAAGTTAGACATTACTCAATTAAAACGATGAATTAGGAAGGCTTGGCATGAAGAAGAAGAAGGAATTGCAAAAGCAACAATAGACAAGGAATTTCAACAAGATTTGGATCACGGAGCAAACCAAGGATGCCAACAAAGTACCCTTATAGATTTCATAAGACTAAGGTTCAATATGGCTAACTAAGGAGTAGCTAGGCTCCCGTATAAGTATCTTCCTCCTAAACATGTTGCAATAGAATATGCAGTTATATAGACTAACGATTGAAGATCTTAATGCATATATAATGAACTTCCTTAAAATCTGTGATACCTTTTGGTAGCATTAAATGTTTGGGGATGCGGTAAGAATTAAGCTCTTTCATTTTATTTTAAAATATAAAGTAAAGGCTTGGTATCATTCTCTCAATCCAGCCAATTTCACAACTTGGGATCAACTAGTTCGTGCGTTTTTAGACAAATATTTTTCCTTTAGTAAAACTAAGAAGATTATCAAGGAGATTACTAACTTCTAGCAAAGTGAGGGGGAATTGATCTATGAAGTGTGAGAAAGATACAAGGATTTGCAACGAAAATGCCCACACCACAACTTACCTAAGAAATTCTTGTTGTAAACATTCTATAATGGATTAACCCCACATATGAGAGGCATGATTGATGCACCTTTAAGAGGATCACTGATGAGAAAGATTGTAGAAGAAGCAGAAGAGCTGATAAAGGAGATGGTAAGTAACAGCTGCCTATGGACGAACGAGTAGAGTAGATAACCTACTAATTTCTGAGAACAAAAAGGGATTATAGCTATTGTTAAATAATGGAGATGCAAGCTAAAATTGATAACTTAACTCGACAGCTCAGCAACATGAAGGCTTTGTCCTCAACTTCGGTAAAATCCATGCAATTAAAGTGTGAACTCTGTGGACAAATGAACCATATATGATGGATTGTTTCTTGATGAAGGATAGCAATTCAGAGCAAGTTAATTATATGGGAACTCAATATGGACGAGGAGGGGAAAACAATCCTTACTCCAACATATATGACCCCAGGTGGAAGAATCACCTTAACTTCTCATAGACGAACAACAGTTCAGACCTTAAGGACAACCAGGCTCTCAACAAGATAATCCGAGCTCAATGGAATCCAAGTTGGATAAGATTTTAGATAAAATTGGAGGCATGGCGGCAAGCTTGAGCAAGTTACTAAGAATCACGCCTCTTCAGTACATAACCTAGAGGTTCAAGTAGGTTAAATAGTGGAGCCTATTTTTACTTGGAAGGCAGGAACACTTCCAAGTAATACTGAATCTAACCCAAAGGAATAGATCATATCCATTACTCAAACCTAGGAAAATAAACTCGAATATATGAAAATGGATGGAGACAAGGGAGAAGGACAAGCAAATATGGAATTCCTTCCTAAATTTTCATACCCTATTCTAGCTTAGCAGAAATCAATTTCAAGTAAGGCGATGAGGAATTCTAAGGAGGTTGAATTAAATAAGGTTGAGAACATAATGGAACATTTACAAATGAGACTTACGATAAAGGAATCAATCTAAAAGAAGGTTAAAGAGCACATAGCAGAAGACAACCCTAATATAGGATAGAAGAAAGACAACCCAAGGGATTTTTAGATTCCTTGTAGTATCAATAGAGTCAACATAGATAGGGAATTTGCAAATATGGGAGCAAGTATCAATATGATGCTTTATACCCTTAGTTAAAAATTGCAAAATTAGAACCAACAAAAATGTTAGTGAAGACAGTGGCCGAAAGGGATTATTACGGATGTCTAAGTGCAGATTGATATAGTTACCTTTACCACTTACTTCTTTATATTGGATATTAGAGAGGATGTAAAAACCCCTATAGTCCTTGGTCGACCATTCTTGGCTATTGCCTACTCCATAAATATGTTAATTGGGGTGGACTAACTCTCAGGTTCAAAGAGCACCAAATAATCTTTACTGTGTCGAAGAAAGATAATAGTTCTCCTTTACTTCCAGTTAACATCAAAGAAACCGAACCTTGAGGATAATGGGAAGATATAGAGGACCGTGGGAGTGTGTTTATAAAGAAACGATTGTGAAGGATATAGTGAAGGAAGGTGAAACATAAGGAAGGTGAAACTCAAGGCATGGCAGCTCATGTGCAAATGGTAAGATCGATGACTGAGCTACCATTGCATTATTCATTTGAACCACCTTAAACATAAGAAGAGCATCGAGCTACTGATGTTAAAAGAAGCGTTGCATGGGAGGCAGCCCTTGGATTGTTAATTCCATGATATTTCCTTTAATTTTTAGATAGTTTGAATTTTGTAGTTAGGTTATTTCGTTTCCAAATTAAATCGAGAAGGCATAGGACTTCGACGTGAATTAGATGATCGAGGAAGTAAGTAAAAGAGAGGTGAAAGGGCTATGAAGAGTTAAGAAGTGATTTCAGAAAAGTGTAGAATAACAAAAGAAGAAAAAAATCAAAAATTGGTGGAAGTATTGCAGGCTATAGTCGATCATGGCCTGTGGCATGGTAAAACAGTCCACGCAAATTTTAGCTAATTTTTATCATTTTACCCTTCCTTCACTTATATATTCATGTCACACTTCATTTTTTCATTCACTTTCATTTTAACTTTATCTCTCTGAGTTAGAATCTTCAAATGCTCTCACTTCTCTCTAACTAAATTCCAAACAGTCTTTTCCCAATTTCTACTACTTGAAATCCATCATGTCGCGCGTTAAACAGTCAGCAAAGGGTATTCAATCATTAGGATGAAATCAAGTGTCAGGCCGCAGAGAAAGAGACAAGGTAGCTGATTATAGAGCATCTTTCCTGATCTTCTCAAATGAGGAAGGTAACTGTTTTCACTCTCTTCGCAGTAGGCAAATTATGGTTCCCAAGTATTTTCATTTTGAGACTTTAGATGGACTAGAATTGAGAGACATGGTCGAAAATTTAGCAGAGAGAATTCAATTGGGACACTTTATTTAATTTCAATATCTAGTTTACACAGAACTTACCCTAGAATTCTTTACATCCCTTCAATTTGAATCCAATAAACCTAGTGAATTGTGGTTTAGGTTATGGGGACAACCTTATGAGCTTAATTATGAGACTTTGTATGAAATTTGTGGTTTACCTAAATTGTCCGTAGTGGATCAGCACGATGATTTCTATGTCACCCCTACTTGACCGAACTAACTAGGTTAGAGCATTTCGACTTTAAGAATGCACACAACATCATCAGGAGTCACGACCAATTGTTGCTTCACAAATTCATGTGTCAAACTATTTTTGACAAAACGAAAACTAATAAGTGTTTGAAGAAGAAACTTTTCATGTTGTGGTGCATGGACCACAACATCCCAATTTGCACAACTACTACACCTTTAATACAATTATTGCTACTCGATGTAAGAGGAGTAATAACTTAGGAATGGGTTACTTGGTTTCAACCATAGTTGATTACTATAGAGTTGAGTGCAACAAATTCACTGTCTACTGTACTGAATTCATAAACCATCATCATTAATGGTGATTTGAAATCCTAAAGTCCCATAATATGGAACTTAGGGATATTAGCGCCAAGACACACGTCAAGATGAAGACTAGTCAAACAAGTTTGAGTGCTCAACAACAATAAGAAGAGGATTCGACCAATGAGGAGTCCGTGGAGGAAGAAGAAACAGAAGAACATGGTTGGAATAAAGTGCTTGATACAATCTCCACCAACACCAAGGTAATTACAGATACACTTTTAAAGAACTCTAGAAGGACGAAGGAGATGGCTCGCACTCAAGAACGTCAGGGCCTAGATATACGTCATATCCATCATTACTTTGAGGCTCAAGGTGTTCAATTGTCACCTCCAACACCATCCTCGCCTCCATCATCATGAGGCTTTGCTTCTAACCCTTTTCTTTTAAAATTTAGTATTTATTTTATTTTTTATTTAATTTCATTTATGTTTCTTCTTGAGATGTGTGTTTGTTTGCCTCCTTTTCACATTGAGGACATTGTGTTGTTCAAGTGTGGGGAGTGTTATGTGTTTTGTTTTGAATTTGAATTTTTCATATTATATGATAGTTTGCTAGGTTGCATTTTGTGAATTGTGTGAATGTGTTAATAGCTTAGATGGATTGAAATTGATTTAATTTTGAACATAGTCTATTAGGTTGTGAAGAGTCATTAGCTCGCGAAATTAGTAAAATGGGTTCTTTGGCTACATATGTAAGTTAATTAGGATTTAGTGTTAGTTTGTCACCCTTTAAATTGTCTCTTTCATTCATAATTTTAGGTCTTTCGACTAAAGTAACTTTGCTTGTATTTTTTTCATGAAAACAAGTAGCTTAATCAACAAGGTAGTAAACAAAAAAATGCATTTGTTAAATTAAAATAAATAATTATTCCGCTAGTTTCAGGTTATAAATAGAGCTACTAGCCAGTTGAGAACATGATGTAACTAAGTAACTAGATCGACACGCACCATAAATGTGTGCCTCTACATCAAAAGGCTATAATGACACTCTAACTAAGTAGCTTAATAAAAACATAACTTAGGTGAGGAACTGAATCAACATTCATCATCAATGTTTGCCTCCGACTAAAAGACTAGGTCTAAGTCCATAAAAAATTAAATAAAAAGTAAATAAAAATGTTTTCTAATAAAACCTACCAAACTTATAAACAGATTGACTTTTCATAAAAACGTATTTAGGAGTAGTTACAGAGTTTAAATGACCAAAGAATTATTAATGTGTGTGTATAATTGAAAGGGTGACTAACTTGACATTTGGGTTTTAATTGATCTATATGTTTAATCTAGAGCTCCTCCTAGATGTGGATTTGGATATTAATGACTTGGAATAACTTGAATGACTGTGTTTTAAGTTAAATTTATTTCATGAAGTTGAAGCCATTGTCTCATTATTGCATTATGTGTTTTGTGATTTTGTGTATTTGTTGTTTTGTTTGCTTGAGGACAAGCAAATGTTTAAGTGTGGGGATATTGATACGTGTAAATTACATCATATTTTAGGGCTTAGTTTGATATGTGTTTGGGCATTAATTCAATCATGTAGTATGTGTTTAGGTTGGAATTGTGTTAGTTTGTTAATTAATTACATTTTAAGTGTTTTATGCGTTAACACAAGTTTTGGAGCTTAAATATTATGTTTTTGAGATACCTTGATGTGTTTGTTATTATTTCAAGGTCAACATCAAAGAACGGAGAAGTTTTAGAGACATTTGGGTCGAAACAACA
This sequence comes from Erythroxylum foetidum, assembly GCA_026546835.1. NCBI lineage: Eukaryota > Viridiplantae > Streptophyta > Magnoliopsida > Malpighiales > Erythroxylaceae > Erythroxylum > Erythroxylum foetidum. The sequence goes on from JANZLF010000222.1 coordinate 28,715,076, forward strand.
ACCTACGATTGTGATATAGTAGGCCACGATCATGAAAAAAACACCAGAGTTAGGCCATAATCATGGCCCATATGCCACAATCGTGATAGAAGGTTCGGATGTGACCCACAATTGTGGCCTACGTTAGGCAGATGCACAGACACTCAAGAACATCAAGTTTTGAAGGATTTTTTGGACTTTTCAGGCTTCAAAAAACTCTAAAGCTGCTCATAACATAAAGGATATTTAAAGAACAAGACATATAGGCAGAGGGAGCTTTTGCATCAACTACTTTTGAGAACCCTAGAGAGAATTCATCAAGAGATCCAGAAAGAGAAGAAGGAAGAAAGAAGAGGAGAATCAACTGACATGACGTACTTCCTAGATCAAGAGTTTCCAAACATCACTACCTCCCATCATCCACTCAAATCATATTTCTTGTTTATTTCCAGTTTTATTATTGTGTAGAATTGGAATAACAATTTGATGGTAACATTTTTGAATGTTGAAGATGTTTTAAACTCACCATTGGAGTTTTATCTTCGAATTAATAAAATTTGTTTAGTTATGTGTTTATGGGATTGGTTGTGATTTAATTTTGCAATTGCATAATTCAATAATAAGCTAAGAGGGTGAATCAAATGAAAAATGATTAAATTGGGCTAACGAGAGTTAGGTAATTTAACAGAACAAGAATTGAATCAAATCGTTAAATTATGCATAGAGAGATCTTGCATAGGTTCTCGATACTTTTTTATAAAACTTTAAAACTAATTAAGGTTTTGGATAAGTTGTTAATTGAGAGATTGCAACTCCTATAATCTGATTAGGGTTTATGATTTAGGGTTAATAGTTATAACTTGAGAGAGAGTAATCAACCCTGTGATCATCTAAAACCAACCATTTGGTAATTCATGATCAGTTAGGTTAGCATTAAGGATAGGTAAAATTCCCTTTCTCTCAATTGGTAATTTCCTTAGGTTGATACTTGGGTATATGTTATAACTGATGAATAATTAATATTGTCGTGTTTGATTGTTAATTTGATTTGATTGGTTAAATTAAGTTCTTGATTTTAGTTTCATGCAATTTGAATTTTTATATTGTTTTTTGACCTTAGATTTTAGGATTAGATTATCCCTCCTCCTAGGATTGACATCTTAGGTATTACGTTAACGAACCATGCATTTATTGATTATCGAGCATTATTTATTAAAACTCACATACATGAAACACCTGATCAGAAAATTTCCATGCATATCACAAACAAATAACAAGATAGTGGATCTCCTTACCTTATACCTGTACTAGCTTTTTAACAACTTGGTGGTTTCACTATTCATTAAGATGGGATAGGAAACAAAGTTAAGATAACTTTTGATCCATGCTTTGAATGTACTAGGTAGTCCTATTATTTAAAGAGAAGAGAGATGAGGCTCTAACTTATAGAGTCAAATGCCTTTTTAAACACAATTTTAAGTGCATAACTTTTTACAGGGACCTTGTAGCAACTTTTGTCACCATATCTCCTATATGATTCCAAGTTGTTTGAAAGAATCTATCATTAAAGCCATCAAAACTAGGTGCCTTGTCTATTGTGAATGAGAAGAGAGTTTATTTGATCTCATTTGATGTTGGATCCCGCTTGTTTCCATAATCCAACTCTTATACGAAATCATAAAGTGTGTGTGTAGAATTTCTCGTCAAACAAACGTGGGCGAAAAACAAAGAAATCAAAAAGCTTAAGGTCAAAACTTTTAACTCCGACATCCAAAAACGCATACTTTAAAAACGTTGGAAAACTATAAAGACGAGCTACATCATTCCACGTAGACAACTAGGTCTAAACCAATCCAAATCGATATAGTGTTTTCTTTCTTTTTTTTTCAACTTCATTCAAAGCAACTTCAATTTCCAATTTGAAATTCATCTATACTCAAACCTCAATTCATTTGATTCTTCATATTCAACCATCTCTCATCATTTAAAAATCTCACACACATATCTATATACCAACAATTCATATACAAATTACATCAACTTAAACGGGAAACTTCTTCTAATACATTACATTCGAACTCAACTCTTCTCATCCATATACAATTTACATGCCATATCTATACACAAATTCACATTTCAATTCCATACACAAATCCATATCTAATTAACATTATGAAATAAATGTTTTCAAAGTTTAATGGCATTCCAAGCCATATTACACCATCCATATCAAAAATCCGAATACACAAAATATAAAATTCCAAAATTCTCAACAAATGTCTAAGGTCTTATTCTAACGACAATCTAACAAAAAAATTACAACATGTGCATAGACAAACAAATGCCTTTACTTTCTTTCACTCGATCTCTTTCTCATTACCTGGAGATAGAAATAGAAGGGGGGATGAGTTTTAAACTCATGGGTAACAAGCTTATAACCGAGGAATAAGCAAAAACCATTGAAATACTTATTTCCATTGTAAAATTCACATTGAAAACCATGCAACATAAGTTTCCAAAAATTCAAAAACTATTAAGTACTTCACACATCAAACATAACAAATGCATCAAAATGATCACAAATCATAAACACATAAGCACATCGAAAATGGTTCGGGTGGATCCAAAACAGAACGTAATACACATTTTCGCGTAGCGGTCATGTGTAGCCGTGAACTTAGGGGATTCTGTGAGGAGCTCCATGCCTTTAGCGGGCAGGCGGGAAAAGCCTATAAACAAGTGCACTTAACTCAGTTAAGGGACCACCACAAGCCCATATAAGCATACATTTCACATTTTTCAAACATATTGGCCAAAATGCCACATTTCTGAAAAGCAATTTTATAACCATAACATTCTTTCAAAAATCATTTTCACATTCTTTTACAAATCATCAACACAATATGAAAACATTCTCCAAAATTCATTCACAAGAAAAAGACATATGGCATAACATAAACATACACAATTCAATCAAAACAATAAAGCAACATTTAATTGAAATTCTTTTATTTTCTTAATTTGGAAAGAAAACTTAATAGCTCATTACTCAAATTATAAACATGAAACCCACCTTATTTCCTTGCTTGCACACCTTTCTCAAAATCTCTCTCTCTTTGCTCCTATTGCCTCTCTTACTTTCCTTCACAATGGCAAAAATTCTCAAATTAATAGAAATTGAAAAGTGGACAACCCATAACACATAATCATAAAATTGATCTTAGAAAACTTAAACCCATACATTTCTCAAGCTATCTAAACCAAAACATTTTTAAAAATCCAACAAATCAAAAATGCCCTTACCTTGATCCTTCACCAAATGAGGTGTTTCTTGGCTCTAAAGGAAGCTCTCATCCTCCTCTTTTTTTTCCTTCTTGAATCAACTTCGAAATCTATCTTGGAAGCTTAGAAAAATCAAAACCCTAACTTTTTCTTCTCTCTCAAAAAACCGTAACTCTCCTTTCTTCCCTCTTTTCTTATTCTTTTCTTATCAATTTCGTGCTTCTCCCTTCTTAAGAATAAGACCACACCATTTATTTACAATTATGCCATTAATGAACGAGCAATGACCAATTTACCCTCTCATGTAAGCCTTGTAACTTAAATGGCTTAAGTGACCTTTCAATTTTTCCCCCCATGCATTCTTAACACCTTAACACTATAATTCAATCAACTTATGTCATAAAAACATAAAAATCTAACTCACATTACATACTAATTAACTCCACAAAATAATATAATATAACAAGGCCTTAAAATTCATTTAGTCATGTTTAACTTCATCCAAAAACAAGACCTTTTTCTAATCATAAAATTGAAGGAATTTGCTAAAACTTTCTTCTAGAGAAATGTTCCTCATTGTCTCAATTTTCCAATGACACCAAAATCATTCAATTTGATTTAGCAATTTAAAAGTTATGGCCCAAACATTTTCAGACTGTTACTAAACCGAGACTGCACACTAAACCCAAATTCACTCCAGAAATTGAAAGTTTTAAGGACTGAATTGAAATTTGATTCCTTCAGATAACTTGTAGCTCCATGTCTGTAGTTTGTTTTGCAATTAGAATCAACTCAATTAGATCTCTACAAATCGAGATATCACCAAAATACTGAAGTATGTTCAGACTTTTTCAACCGATCCTCTCACTTAGATTCAATCCATATTTCTCAAATTAATATCAAAACCTACAAAGTTTTATAAACAGGTAGAGGAATGTCTTAGAAATCCAAAGCTTCAAAAATTGGGTCAATCGAAGGTCGGACGGAACAGTTAGAAGTAAAATAATGGAAGACGGTCAGGTCAAAGGTGGAAAAGGGCCGCGTCGCCCTCGCGACGTTGTCACGATAGCGACGCGGTCATAAGGATGCGCGGCATCGCACTCGCGATGCACGCGACCCTTTTTTTTTTCAACAACCTAACTTCCAAAATTCATATCTTTCGACTCAGAACTCCAAATTTTACAAATTTGGTATCAATGGAAAGTTAAAAAGAAGCTCTACAACTTTCATAAGGACTTAAAAACCAATTCGGCCTCTAAAGGAGTCAAAATCTACTTCAAATTGGTTGCCTGGAAAAAGTCGTCCTAAACAGTATCTCAAACTTCAAAAATTCATATCTTTCTGCCCCAGTATCGAAAAATGTCATACTTTATAGCGTTAGAAAGCTAGAAAGACAAGCTACAACTTTCATCTAGACCACTTTGTCTAATTATATCTAAATCAGTCCAGTGTTCTCCTGGAAAATAGGACACACATTTACCCTCATGAAAATTTGAGAATTTTCCCAAATTCACTTCCACTATTGCAATATCATTCATAACAACTCAAACACCAAAATTATCTCGTATAACTCTCAAATCTCAATCCATTTGGATCATCAAAACCATAATTTCCTATCAGTTACCCTAGCTGCCATCATACACAAATCCTATACAACATCATAACTTGTAACAATCATATCTTTCGATTCCGATGGCCAAAAATTGCATACTTTATAGCGTTGGAAAGCTATAAAGACGAACTACAATTTTCAAAAGGCAACTTTGGCTAATTCGACCCAGATTATTCCAGATTTTTCATGAAAGTCAAAACATAAATTTTATCCTTGTGAAAACTTGAATTTTATCCAAACTTCACTATTACCTTCTTAACTAAAGCAACACATTCTTATCCATTCAACAACCAATTGGAATTCATCAAATCATCAACTTCAATTTATTTTACTCTTCATATATAACCACATCTCATCATTCATAACATTTCTATCTTCCTTTTCTATAGTACCTCACTTATGTATATAACCATAAGTCATTTAACTCAAGGGGATTACTTCTTCAATTGTACTTAATTTAATTTTAATCTCATCCTTACACAAATTTACACTTCAATTTGGCAATCATCCATACACAAAGTCATATTTCATTTACTTCATAAATTAAGAATTTCACAAACATTAACGGCATTTCCAAGCCAAAATAAATCATTTCACAAAATCTCCAAAATACAACAAAAGATACAAAATCCCATAATTCTCAAAATATGTTTAAAGTTTTGTTTTTACATCAATTCAACTTAACAAACAACATATACATAAATAAAAAAATTGTCTTGACTTTCTTTCGTCTGATCTTTTTCTCATCACCTGGAGATGAGAATGAGAGAGGGTGAGCTTAACGCTCGTGGGTAACAAGTTTATAACCAAGAAATAAGCAAAAAACATTGAAATATTTCTTTCTATTGTAAAATTCAAATTGAAATCCATATCACATATTTTCAAACTTCACAACTTATCAAGAAATTCATAAACATAATAAATCATAAATTCATTGAAATTTGTCACACATCATGAACACATAACACATCAGAATGGTTTGGGTTGGTCCAAAAATAGAACATACTACACATTTTCACATAGTGGTCTTATGTAGCCGTGAACTTAGGGGAGTCCTTAAAGGAGCTCCATGCCGTTAGCGGGCAGGCGGGAGAAGTCTTTTGACAAGTACACTTGACATACTTAACGGACCTAACTAAACCCACATAACATGCATTTCACATTTTGAGAACGGATTGCCCAATATCACATTTCAAAAACTTGTTTGTCATGCACATGACACATTTCATAAGCCTTCCCATCAACATTTCACAATTCATCACCCAAAATCTCATA
>JANZLF010000222.1:28730630-28753434 GCA_026546835.1 Erythroxylum foetidum
ATGGACAAATTGATTGAACTTGCAAAATTCTATCCATCAGAGTTTCCTCCTATTGCTTTAATTGAACTTGAATATCAACTTGGGAATTTTATCATTGATGTACGTATGGATAAGAATTTCTCTGAATTGAATGGAATTGGAGACCTTGTTAAGAGAATGGTGGCTACAAGAAAGCATCATGTATTCCCTTTGGTTTATTCGTTAGTAAAATTGTCATTACTTTTACCAGTTGCTACAGCCACAGTGGAAAGAACTTTCTCCGCAACGAAAATTATTAAGAGTTCACTTCATAATAAAATGGGAGATGACCTATTGAATGATTGTTTAGTATGTTACATGTATTTGCAAATATTGACAATGATCTTGTTATGAAAAATTTCAATCTATAAAAAGTAGGCGAGGATCATTGTAATTTAAACTATTTTATATTCTTAATAAAACATTATTTTTTAATTTAATTTTGATATGAAATTTTTTTTGAAATTTATATTTTATTTGGGCCCTCCTAACATAAGTTCCTGGCTCCGTCACTTATTCTTGATTTTCATATAGATTCTAATTAAACTCGTTATAAGTTATATTAATGTCATTATCACCACTATCTTTATAATAATCATTTCCCTATGTAAGGTCAAATATGTTCCACATATCACAAGATTTTTTCACATTAAAAGTTTTGATAGCATTTTTTAAAAAGTTATTAATGAATTCCTTAATAGAATAACAAAGTCAATTTCGATAACATTTTTATCTAATACAAAAAATAAAATGTTCATTTCCTTACTTTAAATGAAACGAGTCTATTTTCATTCATATTCCACCCGCTCTTTTCTGTAATTCCCACATTTGATCATGAGAAAGACTTTCATCATAGATCTCTAAAATAAGTAATCATTTCCATTGAAAGAGGAGCAATATTGATATACATTGGACCTCTTAGACAAAAAAAAAGATGAAAATTGTGTAATAATGAAATTAAATTAAATTTTAATACAAGATGGGGTGAATTATTAGTTCTTTTTCACCTATTTAAAAATTTAATAAATGAGTTGCCTATTCTAGTAACTATTTATGACAAATTCATATAAGACTATAAGAAAAAAAGTTAATTTAAACCTCAATGTTTTCAACAAGATTTAATTTAAACTCAAACATTATGCAACATTAAAAATGAATCATAATATATGAAAAATATTGAATTTAGACCCTAAATTGATGGAACCCTAATGCCCATCAAGATTTTGTAATTTTATTTAAATTGATAATTTTATTATTATTTTATGGGCACCTTTTACCAACTGTACATCCCAACTTACGAAGGGGGGCACAAATATGAAAATTTAAGGAATTATTCTTAAATTTTCCAAAGTCTAATTCCCCAAACATTTGTCTAACTTGATGAAAATTTTCTTCATTCAAAATTTGATTATTGTAGCAGTTGGAATTATAATCGAGATTAGCAAGAACTAAAAGGTGAGACTTTATGTTATTTCATTTATTTAGCTAATTATGTTAATAAAAGAGAAGGTCTAAGATTGGTGATTACAATCTAAGGAGCAAGAGCTCCATGAACTTATCTTGTTACCCAAAGAACTACAGAAGTGCAAGGAAATGGGAATAGAAATTTCAAATGAAGGGGTCTAATTTCACAATCCCAATTATAGGCAAAAGAGGCAATTATTATGGGCCCTTTGCCAATTGAGATGTCCAACTTATAAAGGGGCCCACAGATAAATAATAAAAATCTTAGGTTAAATAAAATTAATGAAATCTTTAAAGGAAGTTAGATTTTTGTCAATTTAGAGTCTAAACTAAAATTTTGAAATATTAAAGTTCTTTTTAGATGCTCTAACTTTTGAGATATAAATTAAGCTTTAGTGAAAATATTAAGGTTCAAATAGACCTCTTTTTCCTAAAAAATATCAAAATGTTTAATGTCTTGAAGAGGACAGCCAGTTGTTTCATGTTAAATTAGGACGTAATGATTAAGGTAACTAGGTTTAACCACTTAACTTAAAAGGCCGACCTTTTATCAAAAACTTGTTGAGCACATTTTACCTATAATAAAACTCTCAATATTCGCAAGCTTATAGATCGTAAACTAGTAGTATTGAAAGGTATCGATCCCACAAGGAACTAGATAAAAGGAATTGAACCTAACTTTGTGTAACACAATAAAAATGATATGAGTAAAATAATAATATAAATTAAAGCAATTAAATTAAATAAAGAAAATAAAAAATAATAAGTGGGCTATCAGTAAAATGTAAGGTTGATCAAGGATGGATTCTTATAATTTATTCTTTCATCATTCTACTCCTTTAACAATTATTGATCCAATTACAATCTTAGATTTTCTAAGGGGTTGATTACTCTCTCTTAAGATCTAACCAATTAACCCTAATGTATACAAAAATTTCATATTTTGCAACCTCTCGATTCACAAAACTTTCCAACGTTTCTATTAGAATTGAAGCTATCTATTGAATAATCAAGTTCTCACACAAGATCTCTCTTCGAATGATAGTTAATTAATTAACCGTGTGACATGTTAAATCTCCTATTCTTGTTACGTAACTTAATTAGATTACTTTTGACTCACTCTCTTGATTTATTGTCAAAGTATATGCATGCACAATTATTGCAACACCAAAAAATAGTATTGAATCAATAAAGTTTAAAGTGAAAAAAAGCTGTGGAGTAAACCCTAATATGGAAATTAGAACATCATAAACGTAATAGATATCTGGAAATTTTATTTACACATCAAGTATTATGAAAATAACAAAGGAGAAAGAAAGAAAAACTCTATTTGGATTTAGATCTGTAAAACTATAAATTTTGATGTCTCTCTCGATCTTCCTTGTTTGATCCACTTATGCAAAATGGTAGCTGCTTGTTTCGTGTCTTTTAAGGTTGTTTTTGGGGTTTCCCCACTTAATTTGATTCCAAAAATAGGCCTAAAATATTAAATGATCGAAGAAACTCGTATATTAGAAAAAGCTAAAATTTGTTGTCTCGAAAATGCACGGCTTGAGGCACAATCATGGATCAAATTATGCATAACCAAAATTGATGAAAATCATGAATTTGCATGGCCTAAGAGATGTGCACGAGATGATGCATAACCATGCATCTCTTCTATGCTTTGAATCTTCATTTTGTGTTGCACTTTCATCTGAATTCTTCTCCCTTCTTCTCCTTTCTTCAATTTCCTATTTCCATACACTCACAACACATCAAACACCTTTTGAAACATATAACTAAGAAAGAAAACATGCTTTAAACCATAAATACACTTAGAATATAAATAATCACTCACATTAACATAATTCTTAACCTATACATGCAACAATCATCTAATAAACACATATAAACATACTAAAATACTTAACAAAACAAGTATAAACTACCCTTATCACATTTGTAACAAGGTTCTTCGAACATGATTTGGCTACATCAAAGGTCTTAGGTTTAGGCTAAAGCTAACTACTTCATCCTCATCGAGGCCACAATATGTTCAATGCCTTAAAGAGGACAAACTAGTCACTTTATGATAAATTAAAATGTGATAAAAAAAGATGGCCAAGCTTGAAAATTTGTTTAAAATTTTTCTCGGCTCGAATTATGTAAGTAGTAAAGATGAAAAAGTTTCTTACTCATTAAACTAATATTTTTATTGTTTATTTCATATTTAAGTATTTTTGAAATTGTAATTAACATCTTGTACATGATCATATTTAATGATATTTTAATTTCTATATCCAATGCTTCTAATTTTAAATCTATTTTATTATATTTTTGCATAATAATTTATACAATAAAAATAAATATTACATACAATAATATCGATTAAAATCTAAATAATGATTACAATCTACATGATATAACATTTAGTTATACTGTATTGTTAAAATTTAAAAACATTTCTAAAAATATTTGGCTACGCTTTCAAAAGCATCACCAATAAGTTTTCGCTATGCTTCCTTTTCATAGTTAAAAGTTAGTAGCTACAATTATGAAAACATAGCTAATAAAAAAGGTCGCCTATAAGTTTTTGCTACGAAAACATAGCATATGGCTTTTTGTTACGGGAATTTTATGATAAATATAAATCATCACAAATGAATATTAGCAACGCTTTTGTGACATTTACTCGTCACTAAATGTGCCTTTTGTTGTAATGTCTTTGTCTTTTTCTACGATCGTATTCCTTCCTTCCTTTTTCTTTGAAAATAATTCACGTAACAATTTAGTATCAAAGCCCATGGTCCTTAGTGGAAATGGTAGAATGTAAGGGCTCAAGAATCTGCTAGAGGCATAGATACAAAAGGAAAAAGAAATTAATGACATCAAGGCGATGTTTCAAAAGATTATGCAAAAAAATGAGCAAGAAAAAAGCTAAAGTAACTTCACAAAATATAAGAGATATAGATCACTACGCTATGTTGACGAGGTTTAGCAAGTTGGAGTTTCTAACTTTTGATGATAGCAACGTGGGAAATTGGATTTATCGATGTGAACAATTCTTGACCATTGAATGCACACCAGAGGAAATGAAAGTTAGAATGGCATCTCTACATATGGAAGGGGTTGTGTTGGAAGGGTATTAGCTTATAATTAAAAACAGAAGCGAAGGGGAGTTGCTAAACTGGGAGGTGTTTATAATTAAACTTAAACAATGATTTAATGAAGAAAATTTTGAAGATCCAATTGGCGATTTGAAGGAACTAACACAAGAAGGATTTGTGATGGAGTATTGTGCAAGGTTCGTATAAACTTATGCTAAATGAAACATACATATTAGGGCTTTTCTTAAAGGGGCTTAAACTAGAGCTAGAATTTACAATTAAGATGATGGACCCATTATCTCTTCAAAAAGCTTACTCATTGGCAAGAAAGTAGGAAGTTATTATGGCGAGCATACCAATGTATTTCGAAAAAGGAGCAAGGATCTTGAAGTAAAAAGGAGGAGGTGTTAACCTCAAGAATAAAGGTATCAACTTAATTCAATCCCGAACGAGAACAAATTTTAAAGTAGGCCTACTATCTACACCTCTTAATCAAGGAAAAAAAACTAACTATAGCAAAAATAAATGTGGGAAAAAGGTGGTGAATAGTAAAAAGTTCACAAAAAGAGAACAAGAGGTTTATATTTATGGCCTAATGAGAAATATTCCCTGGGACATAAAAGTCAAAAAACCAGTTGCAACTATATGTGGTGGAGGAGGATGATTCAACAAAAAGTGATGGTATCAGTGAGGAAACTGAGGAAAAGATGTCGGCCAGCCCGAACATGTCTTTAAAGGCAATGTGGGGGTTGGATCAGGGGGAATTCACAAAAATAAGGGTTATAGGTAGCTATTAAAAAAATATCTTCATATCCTTATCAATAGTGGTAATACTCGTAACTTTTTAAATGAGAGAATGACTAGAAAGGGCCATATGGAGGTGGTATAAATATTGGGGTTGAAAATTGTTAGACCCTTAAGTCTAGACTGTGGGATTGTGCGAGTGTTGGTGGGCCTTGGCCAATGCTTGACATGTAGGTCGGCACAAGAAAGGCATGTTGATGAGGGAGCAAGGCGAAGTCTTGAGAGTTAGCGAGCAAAACCCAAGGAATTTGCAAAGTAAGTGAGGGATGCAGGAAGTATCGGCGAAAATCTCAAGATTAGGCGAGATTCGATACTTGTGGGCATGCCATTGCCAGAAATCTTTGATACAAGGCTGTGCAAAGTTGGCAAACTAAGTCATGCAAGATCTAAGGGTTTGTAAGAATGTGCAAAGGCATGTGAGACCCCACGAGCATCCATGAAGACATCCGAGTGAGGAAATACGCATAAGCACTTGACTTCGACGAGGTAGGTCGAAGGTATGTGAGATATGTGAGGTTTTACACTAACCTGGATTGTGACTTGTACCATAAGTAAGCTTGATCATGGAAGATAAACTTATCCATAGACGTGCATTGATAGACTTATATGTGGATAGGCCGTGGTCAAAACACTTCAGCAGTGACTTGGAAACTATGGATGATTTGGCATATGATGACGTGACGGATAAGATCACAGTAGATGAACATCAACTTTAAAAGATAAAGATCATTGAAAGGATCATATGAAGATATAGGAGATCTTCGTAGATAAGGATAATGATTCCTAGATGGGATATTCTTTTATCTTATTAATATGATGTAACTAAATCCTATTAGACAATATAGGATAAGATTATGATCTTAGCTAGTAGAGTTCTATTAGCACTCAAACTTAGTTATCTGGAGGAGCCTATAAATAGCTCATTAGAGTTGAGAGCTATTCATTCAATCAGTGAGTCATTCATTAAAAGAAATCACTTAGAGGAGAGAGCTTTGAGAGTTGAAAGCTTTTAGGGGAGTTCTCATTGTAAAGGCTTCAAATAGGGAGTTCCTTGTAAGGGCTTCGAGTAGGGAGTTCCTTGTAAGTCTTTCAAGAATGAGTTACTTGTGTCTTTTGTTAACATTTTGTTGAGAGTTAATGAAAGAGTAGCTTTGGCTATATATACATATCTCTTGTTGCTTTCTTTACTCTATTATACACTTTGTTATTTTGTGTGTGAGAGAAACACTTTAAACACTTATATTCGTGTGAGGTATACGAGGGCTAATGGAATTGTTAGGTGACATTCATATGAGAAGGTTGAATCTTGCTTAAGCGAACCTAAGAAAGATTGTCGTACGAAGGTAGCGTGATTTGCAGTGAAAGTTCGAGTCCAAAGCAGACCTTTGTGATAGAAAATCATGGTAGGAGCAGGCCTTAAACTAGACTTTCACCGTATGTGTAGAAATTTTACTTAGGTGATGCAAAGGTTATGGTTTACAATGGAAGCTCACATAATAGAGTTGGGTGGGTGCTACATGGTGTTAAGAATGCAGTGGTTAGCAACCTTAGATTACTTCCTTTGTAATTTCAGAGAATAAACAATGGAATTTTCCTAGGAGGGTCAACTAGCTAAAAGAACAGGAAATCTAGAAGAGGAAGCAAGAATGATTTCAAGTAAAGGATTCAGGAAACTAGTCTCTAATTGCAATAAAAATTCGTTAGTCATACTATAACTAACTTGTCTGGTGGCATTCCACTTATAATAATTTTCATTGGAGGATTAACCTAATACAAGGGAAGAATTGGAAGGTTTGTTAGTAGAATCTGGTAATGTGTTTCAAGAAATTAAAAACCTACCATAAATCTATCAAATCAAGACAACATTCATCTCAAACCCAAAGTGGAAGCCATCAATGTTCGACCTTATAAATACTCTAGTGATTAGAAGGAAGCCATTAAACACTTAGTATAAGAAATTTTGGAAAAGGGACTCATCAAATCCAGCTTGATCCCATATATATTGCCAGTGATTTTAGTGAACAAGAAAGATTACACATGGCGAATATGTGGGGACTACTTGAAGCTAAAAAAAAGTACAGTTAAGAACAAATTTCCAATACCAGTAATCAAAGAGTTGTTGGAAGAAGTAAAGGGTTCCATTTTGTATTCTAAACTAGACCAATGCTATAGCTATCATCAAATCAAAATGAGGGAGGAAGATGTGCCAAAAATGACATTCAGAACTTACGAAGGATACTTTCAATTTTTTGTAATGCCCTTTGGTCTACCAAATACCACATTCCAAAGTTTCATGAATGAGATTTTTAGACTGCATTTACAAAAATTCATGTTGGTGTTTTTTGACAACCTACTTGTATAGATCAACACCATCTCGCAGCATCTGGAAGATTTAGGTCAAGTTCTACAATGCATGCAATATCACCAATTGTTCCTTAATGGAAATAATTGCGTTTTGGCACTTTACAAATTAAATACTTGGGACATTCAATTTCTAAGGAAGCCGTATTAATGGATAAGAGTAAGATATCCACCATTAAAAATTGGCCACCTTCGTGTACTTTAAAGGAACTCCAAGTTTTCCTTGAATTAATCAATTTTTAGTGACATTTTATTAAACATATTGTGTAGTAGCTCAGTTGTCGGATGCATTGTTAAAGAAATAGCTCAAGGGAAATAGGAATGGTAGAAAGAACAACAACAAACATTTGATAAATTGAAAGAATTATTGATAACAACTTCTATTTTAACATTACTGATGTAGCACCCTACTCCTACAAGACCCAAACCTGACATCGATGGTGATATCCGAGTCTGTACCCCACAAGGGAGACGTGCTAAAGTACTCAATCATTCAGAAATCGGTATAGTTTTTTTTAAATCACAAACACAATATGCGGAAGTTAGTAATCAAATTGGACCCATATTCATTCATAAACATTTTTTATTAACACAAAATCATCAAAATTTTGAGATAGCCATTTGGGTCCTTTTACATATACACTGCATTTGAGTCATTTCGAAAAACCAATTTATGCAAAAAGTTGCAAAAATATACAATTTAATACAAAAATGGAAACAAATGCAATGCAGACGCAAACTGATCCCGACCTCTATCTTTCACTTGAATGCTGTATGTATACTCCCGTTGGCCTAACGGCGTATTTTTTCAAAAAAATAGTTGCAAATTTTGGGTAAGTTTTGCGAACTCAATGAAAGAACATCATCGATGGCTCACCCAATCACATAAACCATTATTCACATAATACATACATCACACATTTCACATTATTTCACACTTCATATTCACTTTAACACTTCGTATTCATTACACATAATCATTCATATTATGCATAGGCAATGCACATGAGACTCACTTTCTATTTGTTACTTTGTTGTGACCGAGTGCCTAAACTGTCCCATATAGTGCTCATTGATAACTGTCCCTTATCCACTTGGGAGATACAGAGCTCATTAAACGTTGAGCCTGAGACTCTGAATCACTTGTGAGCTCGAGGTTCGTTTTCACTCGTTAAGCTTTAAGCTTTATTCGTTGGCTACTCTGGTCACAACTGCTATTATATTTCATGCATTCATGTAATGGAATGCATCACTCACATTTGCATATCCCATTCAATTCCTTTCTCATATCATCAGACCTTAGTCCGACATTCCACATTGAAGTGGAGAATTCACAATTTCATTCATATACAAATACACATCCACATTCATAACACATTTAACAATCACATTCACTTATAACTAACACTTCACTATCTTATTCATATATCATGATCATCGGATCTTCATTGTCCGAATTTCAACAATCAAATCACATTCATAATCACTCAATTCATAATATAAACAAAACAAACAATAAAGTAAGACCATCTAGGTCTACTCATAGTACGCTCCAGATTAGCATTTGTTTTCAATTTTTTTGGAACATCTGAATGCGGACACTTGACCTGCACAACCTATTTATGCAAGACACATATTGTACACTCATCAATAATTGCATAAGTAAAAACATTCATTTATGCACAATTGTAATAATGGCCCATGTATAATGCATGCTCAATGACAATCCCAGACATATGTTTTAGAAAACATATTATGCTCATTCCCATTTCAAAATTCATATGTGTCTATTTAACTTAGCCTTACACTTCATTTATACATAATCTTTCTAAACTCTCCTTTCAGTCTTTACATTTTTCATGTGTCTAGCTTATTCATAAGCTTACACCTCAAAAACACTTGGTTACTTTATATCATAACTTAATTTCTCATCATCTCTTTTCTAACCTCATATGATCTCAAAATATCCAAATCATCATCTAATAGAAATCCAATTGAAAATCCCTTATTGCAAAATCACTGAAATTGATTCTAGAATACTTAAACCCAACATTTTCTAAACTCAATGAACTAGAATCCTTCCAAAAATTCAAAAGATTCAAAATTATCTTACCTTAATTCTTCACTAAATGAAGAGATTTTTAGCTCAATTGGGAGCTCTTTTCTTCCTCTTCCTTTTTCTCTTCTTGGACAATCTCAAAATCTCTCTTATAGGCTAGGGAAATTGAAACCCTAGCTTGTTTCTCTCCTCCTCTTCTTCTCTTTGTACTTCTCTCTCTTTTTCATGACATTCTCTCTATTTTCTCTAGAATTTTTGTTATTTTCTTCTACTTCCTTCCATTTACATGTTTCTACTCCATTTATAGGCAAGACAACAATTCTTCTTCCATTTATGCCCTTAATGATTGAGAATTGTCTCATTTACCTTTCCATTTATGCCTTATATCTTTTACACGTAAGTGGGGTGCCAAAAGCACCCTTGCACATTCTAACATAACACTTCCTTCTAGAAGACTCTTCTCTATTGTCTTACGTTTCCAATGACACCAAAAGCATTCAATTTGGTTAAGTAATGTGAAAGTTATACTCCAATATCTCCGGATTACTTTTATTCCGAGACAGTACCCTATACTCAACTTCCATAAAACCTTGAAACTCTTAGAGTCTGATTCAGAATTTGATTTCTTCATATAATTTGTACCCTTATGTTTCTAGTTTACCATAAAACAATCAATCATCCTCAATTTATTTTAGATGGCTATGATTTCTCTGGAAGAGATATAGAACAACGTCTTATGAATCCAATGGTTCAATAATCAAGTCTTTTAGGTGTCTATAGAAGAAGTTATGGCCAAAAGAATCAAACATGACTTTGTCCTTAATTATATTGAACCTATCTTGGTATAACTTTCGGTACAGAACTTGGATTCTAGTGTTCTTTATATGAGTAGAAAGGGGAATTCAAGATATAAAACCTTAATGAAGATCGTAAATACCAATTCTGTCAAAGTTGGACTAGGAGATGTTTTGGCCAAAATGAGACGATGCTGACCTCATGAGATGAATATTGACGTCATACTGAGACGAATTGGAAAAATGGGTATAACTTTCAGTACAAAACTCAGATTTAGGTATTATTTAAATGAATAGAAAGAGAACTTCAAGATCTAAAACTATTATGAATACCTTAAAGACCAATTCTATCATCAAGAAGATCAAATTTGGACTAGAAGATGTTAGCCAAAATGAGACGATGCTGACGTCATGAGACGAATGCTGACATCATATTGAGACGAAGCAAAATAAGATGGTCAAATTGAGACGTAAAAAGTCAAACTAAGATGATGAACAGTAACTGAGATGATAGTGACATCATTCTAAGACGATGCTGACGTCATTCTGAGACGAAGAAAAATGAGATGGTTAAACTGAGACGCAAAAAGTCAAACTAAGACGATGAACAGTAACTGAGACGATAGTGACGTCATTCTAAGACGATGCTGACGTCATTCTGAGACGAAGTAAAATGAAACTATCAAATTGAGATGCAAAAAGTCAAACTAAGACGATAAACAGTAACTGAGACGATAGTGACGTCATTCTAAGACGATGCTGACGTCATTCTAAGACGAAGCAAAATGAGACGGTCAAACTGAAACGCAAAAAGTCAAACTAAGATGATAAACAGTAACTGAGATGATAGTGACGTCATTCTAAGATGATGTTGGCGTCATTCTGAGACTAAGCAAAATGAGACGGTCAAACTAGGACGCAAAAAGTCAAACTAAGACGATACAACCTCCTAATTTGTAATGCTTGTATCTTTCAACTCCGATATCTAAAATTTACAAACTTTATATCGTTGGAAAGTTGGTAAAAACATCTACAACTTACAAGAAGATAACTTTGCCAAAATCTATCAATATAAATCCAAAGTTTCTCCCAAAGTCAGAACACGAATTTCACCTTCAGCTCCCAATGTACTGGACCCAATTTTCAATTCATGACAAATTTTGAGACTCTTAGAGATAGAATTGGAAATTGATGTTTTCATACAAAATGTAGCCATATATCTCTAGGTTAATTCAAATTAAGAATCATCTCGTTTGGACAACTAGAGAAAATGTTGTGGCTAAAAGACTGAAGCATATTTAGTGAATATTTTCCAGATCATTACCAATTTTGTTTCCACGTCTTTCCTTATCTCAACTCATACCTAGATCACTCTTTCCACTTTCTCTACTTGTCATTTTCAATAACATCACATTTAAAAACAATCATGCTTAGAAGTTGTCAATGAATGCATGTACTCTTATGTTTGTGCAAAGATTCAATATTCATGTGCATATATGCTAACATTATGCATGAGCAAGAAAACTGCATTTTCTTAATCTCTCTTTGAGCTTACATGCATTGAAATTTTAGGTCCTAACCCTTAATATGGGGACAGGATATTACAAATATCATCCATAAACATATTATAGTCCATGATTAATCATGAACATCAATAACAAAACACACACACATATACCTACTCATCATCAACTTACTACATTCACCACCTTAATCTTGTATATCATTTCAAATTCAAGAATTCTCCTTTTTTTTTACTCATCACCAATCACTAACAACTTCTCATTTAATATTTCTAACTTCCAAGAAACGTTCGGGGTCTAACATCTGAGGTGACTTCCCCTATGAGTACTTTAAAGGATTTATGATTTAGGATTAAAGGAAAATTTCAATGCTTCTTTGAGTTCTTTAAGAAAACATTGAGAGTTAAGATAATAGGTTAGTAAATTAGAAAAATGATCAAAAGCAATCTCCTTCAAACTGTTTTACCTAGCTATTTGATCTCCTTTAGGATTACTGAGAGAGAAGATGTTGTTCTAATTTCTTTCTGTTTGAGTTTTCTTGAAAAAGAGCTTGAAGTTACTGTCCCCCTTCTTTAACTAGCTAGTTCTTAATCTTTGCCACAATTGAGAATTTTATATGTCTAACGCTTGTGTATATTTCCTTAATTCCACCAATTTTTGGGCTTTCAAGGAAGGGTCTAATGGATTGAAGATCAATTGATCCTGGAAAAGAGTAAGAGCTTTCAGTGCTGCACTTTGTTTTAGTGCGTCTATCTTATGCAACTTTTTTTAGTTTAAATTTGTAGCTTTAAGTTTATAGACAAATTTATAAGCATAGGAGTCAGTAATATGTATATTTAGTCAAATGGTAAAAGTTGAACTAAAATTTAGATGTTTGATTAGTGAGTTATGGAAACTAAAGAGGGATTTTCTTTTTCCTTCCATGGTAGCAGAATGCATGAGTATAGGGGAGTGATCTAAAATCAACCAATTATCAAATTAGGCATAGCTTAGAGGGAATTGAGTAAGCTATAGGGAATTAAATATGCATCTATCTAGTTTTCTTTTGTTAGAACTAGTCCCCCTAATGTTTGTTTGTCTAAATGTAGGATCTGCTAGAGTGATTTAGGTTTGTTAACTATAGGTTCTTGATAAGTTGATTCCACTCCTTTAAGTTGGGGTTGAGATTCCTTTTATTCATTTAGGCTTCATTATAAGAATATGATTAATGCCACAAGTTGTAAACTAAAGAAGTGAATTGGTGTGGCTCAAAAGATTGAGATCCCTGTAAAGGTACTTTCTCTGAAAGTTCATATTTAAGGCATAAATGGCTATAAATAATAGGTGGTATTAGTTTAATTAAATAGGAGCTCATAGTGTATAAATTGATATGAACATTTCCAACTAAGTAGACTTAGAAGAGAAGGATCAAATTAAATTACTATTCTTACATTATGATGAGATTGATGGTTGCTAATGGTAGACCGATTTTTGTTAAAAACCAAAATCTTTTTTTATAGTTGAGTGAACTTAACTTTCATTTCAAGTAAACCCACAAAATGATGTTTATTAAAATAAATTTTGGTAAGGGCTATTGGAGTCCTTTACCTTCTAAATTAAGAATTTCATTAGGATAAGGAGTTAGTGGCTTTTTTCCATCTTGCTTTCCTTCCTCCCTTGGATTTGTTAGTACCAGGTTCTGGTTGAGGAAGAAGGCAAGCATTTCATTATCTATTTTAAGGTTAGGTTGCTTTGAAGCTGCATTACAAGTTCTTGTTTCATATGATGAATTCCCCAAACTAGCTTCAAAAGGAGTAACTAAGCTAAGGTTAACATTCGTATGGCCCCAGACTATTCATTGGGAGGAATGTGTGTTAGATGAGAGAGCATCTTTTGTCAACTGTAGGTTTCCTAGAGACTATATTGGAAGTGTTCTCAAGCCAAAATTCTTTCCTTGGATTTAAGGGGTTAAATTCCAAATATGTAGCTTCTTTAGGAGTTTCAAAATTACCATTGCAGGTCGTAAGCTCAATTACTTCCTTTCTTTAGGCTTCTAAGTCTGCACTAGCTCCTTTTTCTTTTATTTCTATACATAAATGACTTTAATATTTTCTTTAAATAGTTGGTTATCTTAATTTAGTCTCATTATTCCAATAGAGAGGGAGTTTAACATCTATATTGGTCTCCACACATATCCTATCATGACTAGTTCTTTAAAGATTAGATGTGTGCCCATCCATACTAATAGGTTTACCCAATGCACTAATTAGATAACTAATCCCTTCCCCTAACTAGTATTCTATGAGAACATTATGAATATTAACATAAATAGGGATGGTGCGAAGACTTTTATTGTCTAGTTTGATTATCAGATTCCTCCTAATCAATATAAGTGGTCTATAATAAACATATTATAGACCATATTCCTATATTTGTTTGCATTTTCAACAAAGGCAAATTTGAAGATTAAAAAATCATTTTTATTGATAAGAACCTTTTAAATTCTAAACTTCTTTCAAAAGTTAAGAGCCTATTGCTGCACTATAAGGAAGACTAATCTCTTATTCAGAAAGTAACCTACTAGCATATTGCTCCACTTGTTGGCTCTTAGTGATAACACCTTTATAGGTATGTTGATTGGTCCTTTAGGATCAAAAGGTTTCACATACCTTAATGTTCCAAAGCTATCAAAATCACCCACAACTTTGATTTAGGTGACTTTATTAAGAGTATCGATAAATTCTAAAGTAGGTATCCTATCCTTAGGTATTTCAGTTTCTAAAGCACCTTTTAAACTTGAAGCAACTTTTGAAAAAGAAAGAAGTGGAAGGAAGGAAAGATTTGATGTTAGGGATGGAAGAGTCAAAGCAATTGAAGAAGGTAAAGATGCTAGTGGAGTTGAGGAGGAAGAAGCTACGATGGAATCTTACTATTAACTATAGAAAATAGAAAATTAGGAGGGAGGAAATGAGGAAGTAAAGGTAGGTATTAAAAATTGCAGAGAACTAGTTTTAGGTTAAGGGGAGTAGGGTTGGTGTGTAAGAGGAAAGTGAGAGCACTTTAATGAGAGAAATGAGGTTGTTATTTCTTTTTTAACCTCTTCACTTAATTTGCATCATTTATAACATATTATTTCTATCAAATATCTTCTACAAGTTGGAAACACAACTATTAAAATGAGTGACAAGCACATTCTTTGAGCCATCCTCTTGATGTTCAAACTCATTTTCCTTTGTGGAACAATAAGGATATGGATTATAGTGAGGATGGGACAAGAAAATGCAAAAAATGAAGATTTAAGCAACTATGTAAAAACACAAAAGTGGCATTATTTTGATGAAAGGTTGGATGCACGACTACATCAAACTATGCATCTTCACGAAAACCTAGTTTTTATATATAAATAAACATGTGAGCAGTCATATAAGGGATTAATGGTTTTTGAGGTGGAACTCTAACTTCTTTGGGTATTCATGTATGAATGATTAATACTCTACTTTCAATAGATTGTTGATGTATGAACCCATTGCTAGAATATGGAATACAATAAGCAATCATTGTATTTTTGGTTCTTTTGTGGTAAAATAATGGCGTTAAATCATTGGATAATATAACACAGGTTAAATGATCCAAGCTTATGTAGTTGTTCCCTAGATTAATCTATTTTCCTAGTTTGTAATGCGACTTTCCTATTAAATCTATAGAGCTTATTCTAGGTTGTTCAATAGCTAGGTTTAGTTAAAGAGTTTATTTTTATTAAAAAAGACCTAAGGAAAAATCGAAGTTAATAGAGCTTATTTTTAACCTATAATTAATAGTTTCGAACAGAGTTGTAAAAACAACAACAAAATTAAGTATGTTTATTTATATATAGGTTGAGATTGAATTAAGAATTAGATTCTAAATGCATTCATCAATTTTATAAATCTTCAATTGTTTGATTCGATTTGCTTTCTTTGATTCAAATTTACCTTATTTTCTTAATTGCATCCAATCAAACCCTTCTTTTATTTCCTAAACATCAATTCTTCTCATTCAAAAGCTACATGTACATTCCTCGTGGATATGATTCTTACTCACCACTACTATAAATTTAGTTATAGAGAGTTAGGTTTTATTTTCTAGTCTATTTGACACACATAAAAATTTTTGGTGCCATTACTAGGGATTGTGGTGCTTTAGTTTTGCTTTTGATTTCAATTAATGTTTTGTATATATTTGTTTATAATTAATTTTTTTATCCCTTAATCTTTTCATGTTTGTTAGTGTTTATATATGGAAGTTACAAGATCTCCTCATCAAAACCCTGAGACACTGCAGAGGTTACATAGTCAAACTAGAACAACTCTGGTAATACATCAAGGAATTGAACTTAAGGAAGCCATGGCTAATCCAAGAATTTTAAGAGAGTTGGCTACTCCAGATTTAACTTAAAGGCCTTTATGCATCAATTTTTCAAATTTTGATGAAAATGTTGCTTTTGCACTTAATCTTGTCAAAATTTCATGGTTTTATAGGTGAGGATGCTCATAAGCATCTTAAGAAACTCAATGTGGTCTGTCTTATTATGAAACCTTCAAGGGTGACAAAAGAGCATATTATGTTAAGAGCCTTTCCATTTTTGTTGAAGATGTAGCAAAAGAGTAGCCTTTTGATTTACTTATTATGAGCATTAACACATAAATCAAAATGAACAGACTGTTTTTGGAAAACATTTTATAACTTTAGAATTGGGTGATTTTAAGAAACAAAAGGTTAAAGGCTTAATGGGGCTAGCAAAGGAGGGTAGGTCATTTAAGCTAAAGGTTAAAACAAAAAGGCCTTAATTATTTCTAGTTAGCATGCATACAGTAGATTTGAATTGATTCAAAGCAAGTTCTAAAGGTAATGACCAGAAAGAAGCATCACACTAATAAGGAAACGAAATGGCTATAGAGTGGAGTCATAATGGCTCAATTCCTTATATAGGCTAAAATGAAAATCCATTATGCTTTTATACATGACCTCATTGTTTAAATGTCAAGTTCTGAGTAAGCTTATGTGACCAACTATTTTCATCACTCCACATGGTTCATTCTCCACTAAAGTAACCTAATTTAAGTTCACACATGCATTTAATCTCATTCCAACTAGTATGATAGAATCTCATGGCAACACATTCATCACAAAGATTCAAATGTAAGGAAAATGACACAGCTAATACTAACAACCTAACATACATCCTAAATGACATGCAAAAGATACAAACATAAATGCAAAGACAACCTCCCTTCACTTGAACAAAACATTGTCCCTAATGTGAAGAAAAGAACATCCAAAACCAACAAAAAGCATCATGAAAAAAAAAAACAAAACACCAAAAATAGAAGAGATTAAGGGCAAGATGGGCTCATAATGGTGGGGTGCATTTTTCCTCTTGTCCTTTGGTCCTCTAACAAGCTATGATGCACAATAAATCTTTATGTAACCTCAAAACGTATCATTGGTGACCTAAACAAGAATATAATGAAAGGTGAAACAAGTTAAACCAAACTAAATATTATTAAGTCAAAACAACACCACACTAACACAACGACACACAAATGAAAGACAAACATGCTAAGTTAAGGTCATTAACTTGACCATTCCATACAAAATCATAACAGAGTGACTGAAAGGAAAGAAAGTACTTCCCTTTATTGTGAGAATGGCCCTTTAAAGCAAAGCTTGCATTTATGCCTATTAAACTTAAAAGTTTCACTCTTTTCATGACCATTCCATATGAAATCATAAAAGAGTGAGTGAAAGGAAAGAAATTACTTTCCTTTCTTGTGAGAATGGCCCTTCAAAGTAAAGCTTGCATTTATGCCCATTAAACTTTAAAGTTTCACCCTTTTCATGACCATTCCATATGAAATCATAAAAGAGTGAGTGAAAGGAAAGAAAGTACTTCCCTTTCTTGTGAGATTGGCCTTGTAAAGTAAAGCTTGCATCTATGCCCATTAAACTTAAAAGTTTCACTCTTTTCATTTTCTAACTCCAAAGCTTCATGGGAAAACACTTGAATAACCTTAAATGGGCCACTCTATCTTAAATTGAAAGTCATCCTATAAGCCCACATCAATCATCCAACTTCAAAGCCCAATCTTTCCTTAAAGTGCTCACTACTTTCTCCAAAATCTTCTTCAACTCTCTATTCACCACCTTTACTTAGGCACTCGTTTGTGGGTGGTAAAGAGTTGTCACTCTATGATGAACATTATATCTTCTCAAAAGAGACTAAAAGGGTTTGTTGCAAAAATCGCTCCCTCCATCACTGATGATAGCTCTAAGCACCCCAAATCTAGTAAAGATCTTCTTGATGAATTGTTGCACCACCTTGCCATCATTTGTTGGAGCAGCTATTGCTTCAACCTACCTAGATACACAATCAACTCTAACTAATATATAAGAGTTACCTAGGTAAGATAGGAATGGTCTCATTATATCCAAGTCCCAAACATCAAATATCTCCACCTCCATGATTTTTGAAAGTGGCATCTTATCTCTCATCAAAATATTACCCACTATTGGCACCTATCACAATGGAATACAAAATCTCAAGCATTCTTGAATAAGTTCATCTAGTAGAATCAAAACTCTAAAATGTGAGTAGCCGTCTTGTTTGCTCCATAGTGTCCGATATAAACTGAACTATGACATTGGGTCAAAACTTCAAGCATTTCATCTTCAAAGACACATTTAAGAATCAAACTGTCAACACATATTTTATGTAACATAGGTTCATCTCAAATATATTGAGAACAATGAACTAAGAAACACTTCCTTTGTTGATGTGAGAGGTTAAGGGGAAGGATACCACCTGAGAGATAATTGGCAATATCTACAAACTAAGGAAGAAAAGGATTTTTCTACCATCATTAAATCCTTGTTAGGAAAACACTCCGTCAGGAAAACACTCTTTAATTTCCTCTTCTTCTTCATTTTGTTCCCTTTTAAGTCTTAATAGGTGGTCTGTCACAACATTTTTGCTCCTTTCTTATCCTTAATCCCAATGTTGAATTCTTAGAGCAAAAGAACTAATCGAAGGAGCCTAGCCTTGGCATCCTTCTTTGCAAAAAGATAACACAATGTCGCATGATTTGTAAAAACAATAATCTGTGAGCCCAAAAGTTAATAACAAAAATTTTCGCATGAAAATACCACTGTAAGCAACTCCTTCTCAGTGGTGGTGTAGTTTAATTGTGTTCATATCAAGGTCTTGCTAGTATAGTACATGGCACGTAACCTTTTCTCCTTCAGTTAACTGAGTGCACAGCCAATGGCATGGACACTTGCATCATACATGATCTCGAAGGGAAGTGACCAATTTGGTGACGTCAAAATAAGTGATGTTGTAAGTGTTATATATAACTTGTTAAAAGTGTCTAAATAATCATCATCGAACACAAAAGACACATATTTAACTAACAAGTTAGTTAAGGGTCTAGCAATGAGAGAAAAATCCTTGATGAACCGTTTGTAGAACCTTGCATGATCAAGGAATGCTCAGATGCCCTTAATATTGGTAGGAGTGAGTTTTTCAATAACTTTAGTCTTAGCTCAATCTATCTCAGTCCCCCTACATGAGATCTTATGGCCTAAAACTATTCCCTCTTGGACCATGAAATAACACTTCTCCGAATTCAAGACTAAATGGGACTCCTTGCATCTTTGTTGTACTCTATCCAAATTAAACAAGAAATGATCAAAAGAGTCTCCAAAAGTATAGAATTTATCTATAAATACCTCCATAAAGTCCTCATTCATACCTGCAAAGATGGCCATCATGCACCTTTTGATCGCGGCTTTGTCGATTCGACCTTAAGATCAATCCTTGGAAACTGGTCAAAAATAATAATAATTCCAAGGATTGCAATACAGGATGCAACCTCGGGTCATCTCACTTAATTGGAACCAAGTGAAAAAGGTCTAAGCTAGCCTAATTGTCAAAAATTGCAATCAAAGTTGATAAAATGGGGGGTTTTGGTCATTAAAAAGAACTAAGGAAATTTAACTAAAATTGAAGGACAAAGTATAAAAAGTATCTTTTTGGATTTTAAGGAAATAAATGAAATTGAAAATTTGAGTAATAAGCAAATGAGAATAAATCCTCTTGAAAATGAGCTTAGGCTATCATGGTTCAAAACAAATTTTCAGGGAGTGAAATTCACTAAGCTTTCGATTAACAAACCTTAAAGATTCTCCTTAAGTCCAGAATCTTGATTAATGAACTCCATTTCTCAAGATTCCATTAAGTGCTCTTAAGCCTTAGAACCTTAAGGGACTCTTTAAGTCCAAGGTTTTAATCAACGAACTCCGTTAATTACAACCTTGTTAAATGCATCTTAGTGTGTGAAATGGACAAGTTAATGCAATTGGTCATTTGGCTCAAGCACTCCCTCAATATCAAACACAACTAGGCAGATAAAGAGAATTAATACAATCACCAAAAGACATATATGAAACTTCATATATTGAGCATCAAAGTTCTAAAAATAACCAATCCATAACACAAGACATCGTTCGACACTTGATTAAACTATAACCAAGCTAATCTAACTACACAGCAGTAAACCTTAACTCAGGAATTTACAACAATGTAATTAAACTTGACGATGTAAGATTAACTCCCTTTTTAAGAACCGGTGAACTCAAGCCGATGCTACATTCTCAAAAGGAAATGTGGATTTAACTGAGCATGGATCCAGACTATCTCATGACTGTTGAAGATCGGATGTCACCTACGGTTGCAATAGAGACTGGCGGTGGTGTAGAGATTATGGCGATGGTTGGAGTTGAAAGGGTGATCGTATATGTGGAATAATTGTCACCCTGCCTCCCAAGTTTATTCTCGACAGATGATCCTCGTTTGATCTAAATTTAGAAACCTTTTAAATGATGGGTTTGGGTCGGGTCAACACTATGAGAGAACTTTCCAAATAAAGTCTGGATATCCGTCTGCTCGTCGCAGCGAGATGCTTCTTCGACGTTGCGGTGTGTCTCCTTGGATTGCTAGTCGTGGCGTGTTATTTGATTGGTGTCGCGGTATGCTCTTCTTGGATCGCTCTCATCGGCGTGTTACTTGTAGCACGTCTGACGTGCAGACTTCTTCATGCGCCGCGACGTGTTGACTCTTCTAATCCCTTCGACTCTTCTTTTCCCTTACAATATGAAACAACAATTTGCAGTATCAATTGTCCTTGGAAAAATTATAATAGAATTAATGTCAATTTGCAACAATTTCGCTATCAAATTGTATAAAGTATGAACTCATGCAAGGGACTGATTAAAGCACAAAAATCACAAATTAAGAGTCAAAAAGCACATTAAAAACTATGAAAGTATAGCCAATTTATATAATAAACTTGGGCTCAATCAAATTCCCCCACACTTAGACCTTTGTTCTCCTGGACAAAGTTTATAAGAGTCAAAAAAATACAAGTGTAAAAGAAAAATTTGTCCATGCTCAAAACAATTACAGGAACTTGGCATAAATCACTTCCTCAAAATTCAATCAAAGCAAATTGAAAGAGTGCTAATAAAACAAACACTAAAAGAATTCAATCCAAGAGATTGGACAAAAGAGATGTCACTCAAGATAAAGTGTTTGCTCTCTCCTCACATGTATTGGGGATATTTCACTCTCAATCTACTTAATCCATTCTCTACCATAAGCTTGTATCAATTCTATTTCTTCACTACAAAAACTATAATTTTGAAAATCAAGAGGACTTTTCAGGGTTGTAATGTATGGAGGGCTAGATGAATGGATAGCATGAAAGAAAGAAAAAGGTATGAACACATGCACTAAAATGATGAACCGGATGTAAAAAAAACTAATATTGACACACTTTTTTTAAGGCATATATACACTGCTTGAATTGTTCTTGCTCTTTCGTTTCTTTTCTTTTTCTAACTGAACTCTCTCTCTTTTTTATTATTATTGATAAACATTTCTCTGTCCTTTTTTGGAACACCTTTTTTTAATAATAAAATTAAACTACTGACATCATGTAGAGGTGCATACATGCAAGTGCTGATAAATAAAAATGGCTCAAGGGGCTAGCAAGTGATAGGTGTTTGTGGGACTGTGTTTGGGAAAAGGGTTGAAGAAATAATGCCTCTATCACATCGACAAAATTCTAGTCCATAAAGCTTTGATTAAGAATTGAAACAAGTTCTAGAGAGATATGAAATAAGTAGATGCATACAATATTGAATAAAAAATTAGGCTCAAATATCCTTCTTACAAGGGTAATATCTTAATGGACAATCTCAAGTCTCCAAAACGTAAAGTGCTACTTTGTTAGCATGCCTTCATTCACTTTGTATTGAAAACATCAAAAGTAAAATTAGCAAAGACCAGTTATCATTAAAATAATGGAAGGTATTTTCATAAACTCAACTACCACCTTGAAACTTATAAGGTCTTTGAAAAACAAAAGTTACAAAAGTCTCGTGTGGAAGAAGTTGGAATGTAGGAAAAATTTGTCGCAAGTATTCTGTAAAAAGGGTGGACATCGCGACGTACAGCATGCACGCCGCGGTGTGTGTGCATGAATCACTAGCCTCGTCGCGGCGTGTGATCTATCGCCGCAGCGAGGAGCAGCAGAATTGTAGCGCCCCCTTACCATAGGGTATCCACCGGAACGCCCGTAGGTCATTCCGATAAATATCCCACGACAAGAGACC
>JANZLF010000222.1:28768916-28787476 GCA_026546835.1 Erythroxylum foetidum
CCTTTTTTAATCCATCCCATTTATTCTTAAATTGTTTGTATTCATAATTCTTCTTAGTTTCATGAGCAAACTTTGAAACTTTATTTTTCCATCCAATATTGTTAAAGTGACCACTTGGTCGATTTCCAGCTAATGTCTCTTCCATTAATTTTGATTAGAGTTTCAAGAGTTCTATCATTGCACTTCAGTTTAACCCTTTTTTTTCAATTTATCCCCACCTTGAATAACTTGACTTGGATTTGACATTTTCTATCAACAACAAAATCCCCACTGCATATAACAATGAACTAAGTAAGTATAAGAAAATATAAAACCATAACCGTAAAAGATCAAGCACGTCATATAAGATTAAGCAATTATAAGAAAATATAAAAGCATAACCAAATGACATGCTCTCCACTCACATCTCTTCCAATGGTGTGGACATCAGGTAACAATTTTTACTACCTCTTTCTATCGATCTCTTTACTTTCTAGTTTATTGTTTGAGTTTTTCACTACTAATTAATACATGCGACATAGTTAACCAAAGGGGTTTACTATGTTGCATCCAAGCCCTCAACTTTGAATTCAACTTCAAGAGGACATTTAACTTTAAGAAAGACAAGGATGGCTACTAGAAATGGGTTACTAGGAACTTAAGCATCAGGTGGATATGGGAGTGTTCCATCCCTTCTTTTTTTCTATTCATTGGGTTGGTCAAAACACGTCTACTACAACCAAGTTCATCCCTTCTTTTTTGACTGCTAAACACGTTTCTCAAAACACGTCTCTCTGTGTATCTCTCTTCTCTTCTTTCTCTCCTTTTGCACATCTCTCTTCTAGCTCCTTCTCATTTCTATTAACATAACTATTTGCACTATCATCAAAATATACATGACAAAAAGGTTCCTTAGGAAAGTCTTTGTTAAGCCCATCAGCAAGTGTCGTTTATAATGGATACATATTAAGTACACAAAGCATGTGCTCTAAGGCCATAAAGCCGAAAGCCATGCATGGAAGTTAAGCTTCTAAAACCAAACCAGAAACCACCACTTCTTCCTCACTCTTTTTGCTTCAAAACTTGGTCCCATTGAAGCAAAAGCTTCAATAGCTACTAAAAATCGATACTGGTGCTTATCTACGCATCCAAATGGGTCACATCAATTTCTAAAAATCCTTGACCAGCTTATGCAAGTGTCTATTAATTCTCAACTTATCAATTCATCGAATGATGATTATGAACTTACCAGGCGTGGGAGATACGCAGGGTCTAGGAAAACAAGATACTACATTCAATGAAGACAACAGTGGTCCTATTGTCCTAGCCAAAATGTAAAACATGTAAATGTAAAACACGTAGAGCAAAACTATTTTTTGAAGAGTCTATCCTTGGTTAGACCCAAAACTGGCAAATTTTGCTTCTAAATGTTGTAACATGTTGTGAAACCAGTATACCCACAAGGTGTGAATGGAGGCGAAATATAAACCACGTGGTAAGGAATCGCTAAAGTGCTAAATTTTACTGCTGTTTTCACGTAGGGTTCTGCAAAGGGGTTTAAAGGTTTCGAGCTATGAGTGTTAGGGTTCATGCTTGGCTAATGTGGCTATGATGAACAGTCGGTGTTAGAGGTGAAGATCTATGAACAAGGCGGTGTAGAAATGCTAAACAATAAGGGGTTTGTTGAAGTTGTTACACAATGAATTTATGCAGAGAAAAACACGTAAATATAAAACGTAAAACGTAGAGCAAAACATGGCACCAAACGCAGCAGAAGGAAGGCAAGAATGAATAAAACACGCAGTAGAGGAAAAAACGCATAAGAATAAAACATGCAACAGTAGTGTTGATTGGATTCGTGACCGGAAGACATAACCCAAAATAAATGCAAAAGAATAAAACATGCACCTGTGATTAGTTTGCGAAGCAAAAGATTCCCTTAAGAAGATGGTTGTGTCCTTTGAGGAGTTCCATTGAGAAGATGAGTATGTCTCTTGAGAAGTCGGTGGGTTTGCAAAAAAAAAAAGTGAAGAGTGAAAACAAAAGACGAAAGTTGAAGGAAGAGAAAACTGAAGACAAAACATTATAAACGTAAATGATGCAAAAAAAAATCTACCTGAAAAAGTCAAAATAAGGTTTTTTTAAAAGCTTCAAATTTTCGCTTTTTAAAAAGTTGTATTTTAGCTTTTAAAAAAGTTATTTATATTAAAAAATGTTTTTGAAATTTACGACCAAATATTCATTTTTTTAAAAAATAACTTTTGCAGTAAAAAAAGTATTTTTTTCAGCTTCTAAAAATTGAACTAAATAGGTATTAGATAAAATTAAAGAATTTAAAATATGATTGAAAGTGATTGTTCTTATCTATCGAAGAATTTGAAGATTAAATAAAAGTATTGTTAAATGAAAATTAATTAATTTAGTTTGGTATATAAGAAGTTATTAATTTATAAAAATTAACGAATTAATTAATAAATCGATCAGTTTTTATTAACAAGTGTTATTAAAGTAAATCAAACTAAAAAAATTAAAACAAAATTGAAAACTTAAAAGATTTAAAATTTTTATGATCAAATCAACAAAACTGGCCAAGTGTTTTAGTATTAAAATTTCGTAGCCCTGCCGAAGCATGTAATGTGTAAGTTCGGGAACCACGAAGAGCGAGTCACCGGAGTGCCTTTCCCAGGCTGTACTCACTACGATGGACTTACTTGGTCGGTCTGTTGCCACTTAAATAATGTTGCTCCCTAGGATGAGTTTTATATAAAATAAAATTAGGTTTTTTTAAAATTTTCGAAAGTCTCATTTTTGTAAATTATGCAATTCATATAAATCAAATCGAGCATTTAATATAATATCAAATTAATGAGGACTGAGGTTACTTTGTGGGTTGATTACATTTTATGTACAATAATAGCAGAATTTTAAGACAAGTTCAACGGTCGTATCTCATTAAATACTGTTTGGTCGGAAAGTGTTGTGTGGTTGATGTATAAAAGCATGAAATATTTCACATGTGCTATTTATTTTTGGATAAGTGACTTATCCGTGTCCAAAATGAGTCCAATGGTTTTCCAAGGGTTTATTATTATATGTAGATTACTCAGAGAAGTGAACAGAACAATAATGCAAGGAGTTAAAAACTAAACTGAAACGGGTAAATACTTAATAA
Source organism: Erythroxylum foetidum (assembly GCA_026546835.1). Taxonomy (NCBI): domain Eukaryota; kingdom Viridiplantae; phylum Streptophyta; class Magnoliopsida; order Malpighiales; family Erythroxylaceae; genus Erythroxylum; species Erythroxylum foetidum. Next base: position 28,772,068 of record JANZLF010000222.1, read on the forward strand.
TGTGATTGAATTAATATTGGTGGAAAGTATTTTTGACGAAGAAATATGGGAATTCAAGGCATTCAATTCAGTGGAAGTTGAAACAGAAAGAAAGAACAAATAAAGGTGTAAAATGTAAATTAATTTATCAATTGAAAATTGTGTTTAAAAATTAGAGTCTATAGAACTTATGAAACGAAAAGATATTTGCTTCCATTGCAGGCAAGTCAGCATGTCGGTGTTCCCTCTTCCGAACTGGTCCCTCTAGTTTCAGGACTCTGGATAGCTTCAAGCTCTAGGGTTTTCAAAGCTACCCAGTTCAATTTCCTCTCTTCCCCTTCATCTCTCGTGCTCTCTGCCTCTGGTGCTTTATTCCTCCGTTTCTGTACGAATTTGTTCGTGGGTACGTTTCTTTTTTAATTCCTCCGTTTCTTTTTTGGGCTGCTGAGAAGATAGAGTATTGATGCCCATTTGAAGTTTCTTAAGAGCTGTTGCTGGGTTTTCTCGTTTTGTTGAAGTTGTGAGTTCTTTTGGTACTTTGATTAACAGTGAAACTGGTATTCTTTTTATTTGAGGTTTTGGTTTCTGGGTTTTGATAGTTGCTCGTGATATATGTGTTTGAAGTTTTGAATTTTATGGAAGAAGTGTGATGGATTGATTTCCCTTTTTCGTTTTTCATTTGACCGTTTTTGAATTATATAGCTGATGCTATTGATTTTATCTTCCTAGATTACTGAGGTACTTGGCAATTTGACTACACAAGTGTCTTTACATTTCGAGATGGATGAATGAAACAGATTTGTATATATTGATGATATGGATGAAAGAGGGGTAGATGAAATGGGGACACTTGATGTTTCCGAGGGGGCACATCTGCATGGCAAAGAGAATGAGTGCCCCACAAAACCATCTGAAAGCTACATTTTGTTAGAGTCTCGTGAAATAGCCATACCTGGTGAAGATGACTATTGTGAGAGTTCATTCCATGTACTTGCAAACGTCCTGGGGGGTAAGGATATAAATAGGAGTGGCAGTGCTGTGGAGGGATCTGAGCAGCCTTGTACTACCCCTCGCTACATGGATGATGCTGATAACATGGTTGAAGAATTAATGGTGAGAGATTTTGATAGTTCAAATTTGGCTATAGTTGGTACCTCAAATAATAGGGAAAAGATGCAAACTAGGCAGGGCCAGTGGCAACATCATTCTCAACAGGGTCATGGATCAGGAATTGGGAGTTCACGTACCAACAATTTTCACAGGGACAATGGTCAGAATTTGCAAAGTGTATGGGAGGATGTCGGGTATACTCCTTTCCCTGAATTTTTTGATCAGAAAGCATCAAGTGATGACTGCAACCAAGTCATGGAACCGTTTGTGAATACTTCCTATGGACAAGGATCAGAAAATATGACCTCTCACAGTGGAATGCGAACAAAAATATTTTCAAAATCAGGATTCTCTGAATTTTTTGTAAAGAATACTTTGAAGGGTAAAGGAATCGTTTTGAGAGGCCCACCTCAGGGTGGCATGAAACTTGAATCTAGGGACACGAATAACGGAAAGGCTGCTGCTGGCACATCAGTCTGTTCTAATGCTTCACAAGTCTTGGGTGTAGATACTATGATTCCTTCTTATACTGGTTTTACTGGGCCCATACCTGGTGGCTCTGTACATGATGGAGTGAATTTAAGAGAATGGCTGAATTATGGGCGTCAGAAAGTGACTAAAGTTGAGTGCCTGCGTATCTTTAGACAGATTTTGGATCTGGTGGATTGTTCACACGCTCATGGAGTTGCTTTGCACAACTTACGACTGTCTTCATTCAAGTTATTGTGCTCAAATCAAGTTAAATACATTGATTCAATTGTCGAGAGGGATGCAAGTGAGGTTGCTCGGGTCGAAGATAAAACTTTCTCTAATAATATGGTCAAAAGACAACCACTAGAGCTGGGAATGTTTCCATCTTTGGGTGTATGTCCAAAGAAGCAGAAGCTTGATGAGAATATGAACCATACAAGGCAGTGGCCTCAGTTTACTCCAAGATATTGGTTCAAAGTTGGCCCTAAAACTGATGTGAACATTAGTGTTGCCAATACAAAAGACATCAGTAATGAAGCTAATGTATATGATAAATATGCAAATAGAATGCAGGCCACGTCAACCACTTGTCGGTTGTCTAACGTGCAACCGCAGTTGACTTCTGTTAGTGATCAGTTAGAAGACAAGTGGTATGCAAGTCCTGAGGAGCAGACTGAGGGTATCTGCACTATATCATCAAACGTTTACAGTCTGGGTGTGCTCCTGTTTGAGGTGGGAAAATTTGATTCTGTTTCTGTCATGGCTTGTGTGATCTACTTCTGAAAGATATATTTGAGGATTGCTCAAGTTATGGGTTTGATTAGTCCTTAAATAGAAAACCTACATTTCTTTACAACATTATGCAGCTTGTCAATATAATGTGTTGGTTACCTGAAAGATTTTTCTTGAACATGTGTTGTCGAAAGCCTTAATTACTTGTGATATTACTATGGTTACTTGCGATATATAGTCCTAGCTTCCTGAAAATTGTTGTCATCCTCTAGGCACTTAAAGCAAAGGGATTAAATATTGTATTGTTGTTCATCTCATTATAGCCTTATCACTTGTGATGCCATAAAGATGCTACTATTTCATAGAAAGGCACTGGGATGTGTTCTGTTTTGTCTATCACTTTGGTCCATACGATTAATGATTCATACTTGAAAGATATTCAGATGCTGCATGATTTCATCTTGCTGTATATTTGGAGTCTGCTCAGAATTATTGCAGTTTGTCACCTACTATTGATCTGTACTTGGATTTTTGATGAATGCTTGACTGAAGATTTTCTAGTTCAGCTAGATCTTTCCTTACGTCTGGATCTCTTCTAAAGTATATCTTTTCTAAGATGCTTGAAGATATTTTTCTTCGAAGTTCATCTGTGTTTTTGTGGTATACCTTCTAGTTTTTTATTCAGTTGCATGAGATAAAATCTTTTTTCAGTTTTGATCCTAAAATTTAGGTTACGTTAGCTTTAAGTTGATGATTGGACACCATAGAATCTTACTTTTTGATTCTATTTTGCATTTATGTTCTTATATTCTTCCATAGCTAATTTTAGATGATTTTTGTTATGTTCTATACTATATGATCTATCTTTATGGGCCTCATAGGCATTTTATTTGTTGACAACTTAAGTTAGCAAACAATTTATAGCCAGCTAACAATTTAGTTTAGACTTCTTTATGTCCAGTCCTGTTGAACTTCTTGAATTTCAGACCATTTTATTATTTCCTCTTACATTAGACAAGCTGTGAAAAGTTCTTGATCTTACCTGTACAAACGTATCAATAAGATAGCCTAATGTATATTTGTTTTCACGGTTCAAGTTATGAAATTCACTTTTGGTATTGTTCAGCATATGCTCTGTTTGGATTAATTAGAACAGGGCCTGGGGAGTGGTTATCAAGGTGTCTCTGTTAAGGTATTAAGTGGCAAAATGAAGAAATGGGATTAAGCGTCAAGAGTTGGGTCTGTTTTCTTATTTAGTAGTGGTTGGGTGTGGAAAACCAGGATTAGAAACTTAAAAGTTACTGAACTTTATTCTATTAGTCTTAAGCTAAAAAGATATCTTCAAATTACCAAACCTGCTAAGGAGAAAAAAATGATATTAATTTCTTGTTACTTTTTGAGAGGCAAAAACTGATACGCATCTTTCCACTTATTAGAGTATCAATCATTTGTTCACTGTTAGTTATACTGTTGTGTCTGAATTTATGGTGCTACCTTAATTTCAAATAAGAAAAGGTATCACACTTTATTCTTCAAGCCTTCCTTGTAGTCCTTTAGCTATTAGAGATTTGGATTTGTATATGCATATTTGTTTTTGTACTGTAGCATATATATGCATAGTTCTTGTAACTGCTTATAGTCACTGTATTAACCTAGTCCTGCAGTGATAGCATTTTTCTGTGCACTTTCTGATTTGTTATGCTATGCCAATATTTTGTTACTCCCTGCTTCACACTTTTGGTTGAAGACTCTTGAGTACATATTTTCTGCTTTTATTTAATGGAATTATTCTTTCAGTTGCTTGGTCATTTTGAATCTGAAAGAGCACATGCCGTGGCAATGTTGGAGCTGCGACACAGGATTCTTCCTCCACGTTTTCTTTCAGAGAATCAAACGGAAGCTGGATTTTGTCTGTGGTTACTTCATCCTGAGGCTTCATCACGCCCAACAACAAGGTAACATAGCTTGTTTTGACTTCCATAACATCTCAGGTATCATGTGATATCAGGACTTTAAAAGCCTGACCCAATGATGCAGGGTGTCGAAATTATCTGATAGAAACTGAGTGCAAATCACCATATTTGTTGTGTATTTTACACGACTTAAAATCTGTTTCCCGTGTAGTTGTTTTGCTTCGAAGTTTGACATTTAACCCCTTACTCGTTATGCAATCAAATGTCCTATGTCTGCGTCTGTCCTTTGAGGCTAGATATGCTGTTGATTGGGCTGTGACAAGAGGCTCCAACACGATCTTTATCTGTGTATAAATAGATAATGGATCCTCTCAAGTATCCTTACACATATACACAGATAGAGGGATTGTGAGGGGAAAAAAATTTTGGCTTGAAGAATTGCCATTACAAAGTATAGGATATTGATCCCTTTTCCCCAACATATCAGCAGTTTACTTTAACTGAGTTTTGGCCCTTCTTCTCTTTGATTTGTTGACCCAATTATTTATATGTGAACCCAACAGTAACAGCAAGTCTGACTCTTTTTATCTGATATAAATGTTTGTTTTTTCTTGGTTTGAGTTTTTTTGTAATATTGAAGTTCATTGCTTAAAGGATAGGACTCTTATTCTATTATGTCGATTAGTTACCGATTCTCTGAAGAAGTAGCCTATGCCAATGGGTAGGCATTCTATCCTTTTTCTTTATTCGTGAAAATGTATTTCACTTTTGAATGCATACAGGGAATGAGTGATTCTGTAATTATCTTTAATCAACTATTTAAAATACCTCATATGTTATACACTAGCTTTTGGTTTTATGTGACAGGGAAATCCTGCAATCTGAATTGATTACAGGATTGCAAGAGGTGTCTGCTGAAAAACTTTCATACTCAGTTGACCAAGATGATGCAGAATCAGAGCTTTTAATGCATTTCCTTGTCTCATTGAAAGACCATAAGCAAAAACAGTCTGCTAAGTTAGTGGAAGATATTAGGTCGTTAGATGTAGATATTGAAGAAGTTGAAAGGAGGAGTCATCCAGAAGGCTTGGTTCACTCGTCCAAACATGGTGAGCTAGTGGATGGTATTCAAAGCAGTGCTCACAGAGAATGCTTGAGCTTCGAGCCACTTTCGCCAGTTTCATTTAGCTCTAATGCAAATAAAACAAAATTTATGAACAATATTAGTCAGCTTGAAAGTGCTTACTTCTCAATGAGATCCAAAATCCAATCCCCTGAAACTGATGTTACTATTCGTCACGATAGAGATTTACTAAAAGATCGTGAGAACTGCTGTTTAGCACAAATGGCTGAAGAAGGACAAACTCACACTGATCGCGTTGGAGCCTTTTTTGACGGTTTATGCAAGTATGCTAGGTATAGTAAGTTTGAAGTACGTGGGCTACTAAGAACTGGGGATTTCAATAGTTCTGCTAATGTGATTTGTTCCTTAAGTTTTGACCGGGATGCTGACTATTTTGCTGCTGCTGGCGTTTCAAAGAAAATTAAAGTTTTTGAGTTTGATGCACTCTTCAATGATTCTGTTGATATTCATTATCCTGTTATTGAAATGTCAAATAAATCAAAGCTCAGCTGTATTTGCTGGAATAATTATATCAAGAATTATCTGGCTTCAACTGGCTATGATGGTGTGGTGAAGGTGTGTCATCTTTTCTTTTGTTGCTTTCAAGTCTAAAACTTGTCTTTGGATATTAATAGCTCAACGGTGATGGATTTTAATTTCCTGTATCATTTTGAGTTCATTAATTTGGTTTGTCTGTGTGTACTGATATGACATGTTTTCTGTTGATTGTTAAAGTCCCAATTTATACAGGAATGCAGTCTCTGGTATATTGACATCATCAGTCAAGTTGGAACTTTATGATTTGATTAGATCTTCAAATTATCACTGTCCAAACTCAAATTCAATATGGATCAAATAGTAAATAGCTGCCCCAAAATTGTCTCCTATTTCTACTTTAATATCACAGTTTATAGATACCCAATGTTGAATTTTTTGAAGCATCATCACTTTGAAAAAAAACTGTTTGATATTTTATAGTACGACAAGATCTGAGGACATTGGTTGATTTATCAGATGTTTTTCCACTTTTTACAGCTTGCAGTTAGTATGTAGTCTGTGATTACTATATTTATGAATGTAGATGCAAGCAATATGGTTTCCTGTCTGGCCTTCCTTAACATATCATCTACGTCCATTTTGTTTCTTTCTTCATAATGCTTCCAATGCATTGCTTGTAAATTCCTCATTCAATGGATTTCAGTTATGGGATGTCAGTACTGGTCAAGGGGTTTTTCAATATAGTGAGCATGAGAAAAGGGCTTGGTCTGTTGATTTTTCTCAAGTATATCCGACAAAATTAGCTAGTGGCAGTGATGACTGTTCTGTGAAGCTGTGGAATATTAACGAGGTATGTTCTTTCTTTCTCATCCTATGCACGTAAGTTATTTACAACTAAGGAGAGTCAGTGCTTGGGCTATTTATCACCAAAGACAGAAGTTTTCTTGTCTCCTTTTAACTAATTCTTCTTGTTCTGCAGGAAATTATATTACAACTCCCCGTTTCATGATTGCATTGAGTTATAACACATAATACTATTTGTGTATTTGAGGGATATATAAGGTGATATAAGCACGCATCTTCATCCATGTTTGTGACCATGATGTTGTCAAGATAGTTGAGTGTAAATTATAAAAAAGGCATACATTCCACTGAGATTTTCCATACTTGTTTACATGAGTGCTGGTCTTTGTCTTAGCACTAGCGGCTATTTGAAACATAATATTCTTATGATGCTTGTTTTTGCAGAAGAACAGTATAGCCACAATAAGGAGCATTGCCAATATTTGCTGCGTTCAGTTCTCTTCTCATTCCACTCATCTACTGGCCTTTGGGTCTGCAGATTATAGAACCTATTGCTATGACCTTCGGAATGTTAGAACACCTTGGTGTGTGCTAACTGGCCATAACAAAACTGTGAGCTATGTGAAATTTGTGGAATCTGACACTCTCGTTACTGCATCAACTGACAACTCACTAAAGCTTTGGAATCTCAATAAAACCCATTCGAGTGGCTTATCCACTAATGATGCTTGCAGCTTAACCCTAAGTGGGCATACTAATGATAAGGTATTCTTTTGTGAGTTTAATGTCATTTTTTATGTCACAGAATCCTTTAAGGAATTAAACTTTGTCATTATTGTCATTCTGATCTCTGTTTCAATTGTTTTTCTCTTACCTGTTTGTTCTTTTCTGGTTTCATTTTAATTTAGTCTTTGTTACTTCCTCAGAACTTTGTGGGCTTGTCCGTGTCTGATGGCTACATAGCTTGTGGTTCAGAAACAAATGAGGTATGACTTTAACTTCCTAGTGAATTTGTTGGATAATGAATGAAGTGTTCTATTCTTTAATGAATGGGAATTTCATACACTTACTGTGTGTTGTGGTGGGGAGGGGGGAGGGGGGAGATTAGAGCATTGTATTGTCCTATCTTTACCTCATGATGCGATCTCTTTTCAGGTTTATGCTTACTATAGATCTCTACCTATTCCAATCACTTCACACAAATTTGGTTCAATTGACCCAATTTCTGGTAAAGAGACCGATGATGACAATGGGCAGTTCGTTTCAAGTGTCTGCTGGAGAGGGAAGTCAGACACGGTCATTGCAGCCAATTCAAGTGGGTGCATAAAAGTTCTGCAGATGGTTTAGAGAATATTTATCCTCTTGAATTTATAAGGAATCTGTATTTCCCCGAATCCTGTACTGCCTTTGGCAGCAAGAAGCAAAGTCCTGGTGGGGCTCAATCACAAGCTGATGCCGCCAAGCTTGTTCACAAAATTCTTTTGGCATGGGGATCCATTTATCTATGCCTCGTGGGATGGAGGGTTTTCAATCAGCTGTATTTCCAATTTGTAGCCAGTAAGGGTATCCTAGTCCAGATCGCCAAGCTCGCAAAAGAACATACTGACACGGGGATGATTTGCAGGTGAAAAATCTTAGTATGTACGAAGAATAGAGGTTGGAGCCAGTTTTTTAAAACAATGATCAAGGACCAGCTTTCTTGGGAAAAGCATGGATAAATATCTTGAAGGTGCCGTGAGTATCTTAATGGTAGTAAGTTATAGCTGCGGTTATCTTGTCTGACCAGGATCTACATGTGCTACATATAACTGCTATTACAGAATGCACGGTCCTTCTTGATTATAGACAATTTCTTGACGAGCTGCTGCTTGTACAGCTCAGAAGCGAAGTAGGATGTGCCGAGCAATTACATCAATTCCTTGCTGACTTGTAACTATAGATTTTGTATTTTCGAATGCTAGCAATTGTAAATTTTGATAGAAAATTCCATGTATATGTTATATTTGTCTCCAGTATCGTGCATATCTTGTCCGGGTGTAGGACATTCGCCACCAGCACATTCTCTTAATCCTGAATCTCGGCTTGAGCACAAGAAAGAACCTGAACTCGATGTTATACCTTTCTACATCTCATATACTCCGAAAATAGGGAAAGTACAACTGGAGAATAAGAGAATAAATAGTACATAAGCAAGAACATATGCTCTCCTGATATGTTGTAGCACATGAAACGAAACAATATGCGTAGCTATCTGTGACAGCAAAACTTTGATTAGATTGCGAATACAAAATAAAGAAGATATTCCCCTACTTCTTGATGATCAAAGGTCCAGGAGCTATTGGGATTTGTCTGCATAATCTACGATTGTCAGGTTCAAGGAACTCTTGAATAATGTGCTGGCTTCACATCGAAACAAAGTCGGGAGCAGCAGGCCTTGCATAGTTGCTGGTAAAATTGGGTCCTCATCTACTCTTCCAGCCATACAAGGCTCGTTGCTGATCCAGAGTTCTTAAATTTAATGCCCTACGTAGCCTTTTCTTTCCTTCACAAGCCTATACACAAACATTTGAAATGGCACTTACGACATCAGCACAAACATTTGATCTCTACGTTTTCTGATGTTCCTTGACTTTAACCCTTATCCAAGTGAAGGGTCCGAATCAGCACTGCAGAGGGGTGGTGATGATGATAGGCTTCTACAAGTGGACCCAAAAAACAGTGAAGTGTGAGTTGGATAAAGTGGGGACCATAGGATTGGGTGCGAGGAGGGTCTAGTTGCAACGCGAGATCTCCTGTTTCGTATTGTGGCGTGCCTTTTGTTCCGGTACAATTCTAACCGTCCAATTTTTGTGAGTTTCATATATTGAATGATGTATATTTTTATGAAACGGAATAAGGAGAATAGGTAATTCTAAATGCACACTTGCATTGAGCGAGGTGCTGCCGAAACCATTAACTTGACTTCACGTGTGTACAGCCATGATTGTTTGTTTGAAGGCTGGAGAATCACAACGAAGATCCTCTGGGGTCATTGCTCTGTACTCTAATTTGATGGAACGTAAAATAGTTTTGGACTTCCAATTGCCCAACAAAAACACAATCTCTTTACTTTTGTGTGGACATTTTTTGCCGTGTATCTCCTTTCACTTCGAAGCTCAACAAAAGCCTAGAAAGGCAAAGTTCACAAAGACAGGAAGTCGAATATGACTGTTGGAAAAGAACAAGGTATACGAGTTCCAAACTGTTAATGAGGCATTGATAGACTTTGGAAGTCAAACTACGTGGCGTTCCTTGGTATTGGAGTTTAGATGACGAATAGAATACCATGTTGTATTACAATGTGATTAAACGGAGTTGGATATGGAATTCGTAATAGTATAGCCAAATATTTCTTAAATTTCTTGTGGGTTTGGACTTTGGTGGCTATAGATTCTGGATTGGAAGGTTATGGCTCAATTTATTTGAAGATCAACAATGAACGTTACTCCCCAAAACTTAAAACATCATGAGATGACGACTTAATTATTATGTCTTTATTGTGTAACAAGCGGGCTACAAAATCTCAACTCATATGTATCTGCAACTGCAAGAAGGCCTACTGCGGGATTAAGCGATATGTGCCGGCCCGGAAAGTGACGTCTCTCTGCACATCCTTTAATTTCACTGATATTTGGTGACGAAACGAAGGAAAAAGACAGCATTGGATCGTAAGGGTATTTTTGGCATGTTAGGTGAGGGTTTATTTTGGGGATACTGCCAAATTTATTTTTGATAAATAGTTCACATTCATAGAGATTATCTAATGTGTTTTGGTTTAGATCTGGTGGACAGGACGCTGCAGTCATCTGACGGCTTTCTTTGCTATCAACATCCCACTGGATGGGGACCATACAAAATTTTCCATATCATATTAGGCATTCAAAATATTTATCTTTTTTTTATATATATAATTTGCATGTCTTCGTAGTGTTGAGTTCAGGATTGACAAGATCCATCAAGGGTTGGTAGGTTAATGTTTTGAATTATAGGTAGCTGAGTAAATTTGACGGTGGAAGATTGGGAAATTAGGAATCTCCTGAAGTTAGAGTTTTAAAAACTAATCAAATGTATCGATCTTGTTTAAATTTTGTATGAAAGGTAAGAACATAATAAAATTAATTAAAAGCAAGAGGACGTGTACTTCTCAATAGATCAAGAGTACCAAATAGTAGAGTCTAAGTAATCCTAGTACAGCACAAGTTAAAACTTCCCCATCATGCTATCATCAAGTAACGGCGGAAAGGTTTGAATAAATTCCACAAGTTCAAATTTGATCATCTATCTATTGCATGTAGCCTGATTTTGATGTGTTATCGTTTATCTTTGAAGTAACTATTTTAGTAGTGCTTAATTGATTGTCAAAAGTTACTGGGTTCCTTTCTTTCCAAATAGAGTACACTAAAATGCAAATCGCATCTTAAATAATTTCAGGTTTCCTTTATAGTTTAGGCATAATGCTGGAGGAATGTCCTGAAAGTGATCGGAATAGAGTCTAGTGATTATTAGAAAAGTATTGTGCAATTTGGTTTTTATCGAGTAAAACTAAAATAGGAAATTTGAAGGTGTTTCTGGGTTAATTAGTTGGGAATTTGATTTTCAGGAAAGAAGTGAAGTTGTAGAAATTTTTGTGAACTACAATTTAGAATCAAGAATTAGGTCAAATGGATAAAGAACGGTCAAGTTAAATTGGTTTTTTTGAATACACGTCTAGCTAACCAGTTGATTGGTGATGGTTGGAAAAACTGGAAATTTTGAGATGGTTGGAGTTAGAACTGGGTAGAAAACCGTTTTGGAGATTTCTAGTTTAAGAAGTAAACAACGCTATGGCTTTAGAATCACCTAAATTGGACAATCACACAAAAAGTTATGAATTTTCTCGTACAATTGTTCAGACAGAATTCCAACGATCAAATCAAATAGAACAATGAACAAAGTTAAATGTTTTCGGAAAACAAACAAACCCAACAATTGTTCTTCAAAGAAATAATCAAAATCCAGACAATATCTTGCCAAATTGAAAGAAAACCTCACTCTTTTTCATATATATTTTTCTTAATTCAAAATAGGAAAACAAAGAGCTAAAATAGGAAATTTTCAGGCAGCCACAAGAATCGGCTCAAGATATTCCTAATCTACAGTTTCAGCTCGTTAAAACAAAAATAAAAGTTGTAATAAAGTCTCACAAAAACAGCTAAATGAAACAAACCAAATTAAAGTCTTCAAACCAGACCAAATACATTAATCCGAACCATTATTAAACATGAAATAAAACTAGTAATAAACCAGAACAAAGTTAATGAGAATAAATGTCTTAAAATTTCTAATAAGCTTGGAATTTGACCTCATGCTCATCAAGTCCATAGACACACATTTTGAAGTCTCCAAATGGCTTCAAAAGGACTTGGAATTGTAAGAACAAATTCAGCCCAATTTCTGCTTCCTCTATAACTTCATTTGACTCACTTGCAGCTCCTTGAACTTGTTCCATTTCTTGTGACTTTTTTCAAATCCCATAGCTAGGACATCTTGAATAGCAAGCTTTGATGGCCCTCCATTACATAGTCACAATACACATTCAAAGACAATTGACTAACACATGACAGTGATTTGCCAGCTGAAATTAGGTAACAGGTGATTCTATAGCATGGTAGAGTAGTCATACCTAAAGTACAGATGGTCTAAGTTTTCCTGTAAGGTCGAGCATAGTGCACATTTGGAATCAATTATTGAAATTTTAAGTCTATCCTTGGTGTTGAGCCTTTTATAGGACGTTAACTACATAATGAAAGAGTGGGAAGGAATAAAATGAGAATCTCACATAAGATTTTAGCATGATTTATTACAGGATGTCTGAATGAACAACTCTTTGCATGAGCTAGTAGTGAATTTCATGGATTTGTTAGCTATCCAAATAATGAAATCACCCTTAGATTGATTAGGAGAGTAAGATGGCCAATTAAAAGTGATGCACTCGCTTCACCCCAAAGAGAAAGGCTAAATCCAATAATTATTGGAAACGAGTGCCTTCACTTTAGTATTCAGAAGAAAGTTGTATCACATTCCTTAAACTTAGGGTGTGCTTGTTTGGGTGTAACATCCCGTTACCCATGTGAGGGATAAAATTGTGAATTATGAGAATTATTGAGAAATTAGAAAGTGCAATTCATGTTTATGTTAAATTTGACATGCACATTTTTGCACATTAATATGATTGCACATGCATTCATGACATTTTCCGGGTATAATTGAGTTGTTAATGTGATTAAAATATGTTTTGGCAATTTTGGTATTATTTAGGATATTTTGGAATTATTTAGTGAAAATTTAGAAAAATATTGGTTTATGGGCCAATTATAAAGTGACAAGTGGATAAAATTCTGTGTGACATGTGGACCTATAGCTATGAGACAAATGGAAGAGTGACATGTGGGAGCCTTACATGTTGACACATGGCCCACATGGAAGGAACACACGTGGTGTTGCTGGAGAGAAATAGCTGAAACTTAATAAAGTCTTTATGCCTTTGTTTTCATCGGAAACAATTTCTTTACCAAACCTCTTCTCTACTTCATCTACCGAAACTTGTGCTATTGATTTCACTCTCACCTGCTGGAGATTTTATGGAACCAAGTAAGTTATTCTATGCTATTTCTGCAGTGGAAATATATACATGCATGATGGAGGTTTCGGTGAGAATTGAATTAACTGAGGATTTACAAACCATGGATATGTTGTTTTTATTGCATGTTTGAGAAACCATATTGTTGAACCGTGATTTTGATGATGACTATTGTTAAAGATGAATGCATGCATGTGAGGTTATGGAAGCTAAGTTTCGGTGATGAATGATCTAGATAGTCGAAATGATACATGCATGCATTGTGTCCGTTGTTTATCAGTAGAAGTGAAGTTGATGTTTAAGAATGAATCTTGAGTTTAATCTTATGTAAATGTTTCGAACCGGATTAGGAGTTTATTGGAGTGAAGTTTTAGAGATTATTTTGGGTATAGAAGTGAAAAATATGGAAAAAGAAATCGGAAAAGACGAGTTGTAGAACCAGACGTCGCGACGTGTTTTTATTTATTCGTCGCGACGTGTAGCTTATTTTGTTTATTCGTCGCGACATCCATTTTCTTCCTCGCCGCGACGTAGGTGACCCCCTTGAGCTTGTCGCGGCGAACGTTGTAAAAATCCCAAGAAAATTGATTTTTTGGGCTGTTCGTCGCGAACTTATATTTTCCCCTCGTCGCAACGAGCACCTATCCTTTGACTGCTCGAACATGCTTTCGTATTTTGACTATAACTTTCTCTATACTGATCCAATTTGGGTGATTCTTGATTCCCTGTACACTAGAGACATAGGGCTACAACTTTTATGAAGAAATGGAGTTTTAATTCTGTCTCTAAGAGTTTCAAATTTTGGTTGAAAATTGAGGTATGAATTCTGCTGGAACTTATGAACCGCCTAGAATATTATGAGGATATCTCTTGGTATACTAATCCAAATTAAATGATTCTAGTGTCTTTAGAAAGCTAAGAAATGGGAGAATAACTTTACAGAAGGAAGTTTTGTCTAATTTGGTCATTTACTTTATCAGATTCAGCATGGAAAGTTGACCCGTATGTGTATTAGAGGAAAAATCTGAAGTTGTCAATGAAGTTATGAAATTGTTTGACATTGTTTTGTTCAATCCAATTGTAAATATACATGGTATTAATGAGGGCTTTGATTTCTGAATGATTTTTGATAAGGATTGCATTATTGTACCCCAGAATTGTCATTGAACATGCATTGTGCATACATTTTCTATATTGATGTGCATAAAAGAACCACTTGTGTATTTATGCAAAAATGTGATAATTGTGAATGTGTTTTGCCTATTTTAGAGAAGCATATCGGACGTCAATCAGACATTGCCAGACCATCCAGGCAATAGCTTATTAGAGCGTACTGTGAGTCAATCTAGATAATTTCCTAGAATTGATTTGATTGGTTTTGTTAGCTTCCAATACTATCAAACTATTTGCTATTCGTCTATGAATACCAGACTTTAATTGTCCGAGGAGATCAATATTCGGGAATGTATTGGAAGTGCTTTGATTGTGGCTTTGAGTGCTATGAAATTCTGAATGTTATGTGAATTCTCAACGAAAATTGAATGCCGGACTTAGGTCCGATGATTATGAGTTTTGTTTGAGCATCCTATGTGATTGCTATATATGCCATATTCAGTTTTAATGCATTTCATAAAATGCATGCTCAGATAAAGGCGTTGTGACTTAAATTGCCAGTATGAAACACTTCCACGTAGAGCTTTGCTCCATGATATATGTATGTGCACGTAGAGTTATGCTCCATGATTCTGTTCAGACTGAGTTCTATGGACTAGCATTTGTATAAGTATGTGATAGGCATTCAGTCACAAGAATAAGAACGAATGTGAGTCTCATATGCATATGTATTTGTTTATATATGATATGTTTGGCAATGATTAAATGTTATACCCTATTGTGTGAGTTTTTGGAATCATAAATGTATGTTAGAATGATTATTTGTGTACTATGTGATATGTGTTATGATCCGGTGAATTCATCAATGATGGTTTACTCATTGAGTTTGCAAAACTCATCAAAAATTGCAATGTGACTTTTTAGGTATGATTCAGGAGACCTAGTTCCTTAGTCAGGACTTAAGGAATCTTTTGGATAGAGATATGGCTCAGAGGTCTGTCAGCTGAC
>JANZLF010000222.1:28849926-28863025 GCA_026546835.1 Erythroxylum foetidum
ATTCAATCAATTCATTTACTAGACTTTCATAAATCTTTCTAAAATTCAATAACGAGAATTCCTAAATCACATCTTTATTTGGAGTGTCAATGATACAGTCATTGTACCGGAAATCTCATCGGTATCTATTTTACAATTTTCTGGAGAATTCCCACAAAGCACTCCAATTCAATTTCTCAATTACACATTTTCACATTTTCACAAAAATACCCAAGGCCAGGAATTGTCACAAATGCATGCTCAAATTTTGTGTACAGAAACACAACCCAATCCAAATTTACTATTTATCCTTCCCATCGGTGACGGGATGTTACAAATCGCCTTTGATAGATGAAAAATCCTCTTTGAAATCTCACCTTTGCATGGACTACTTGTTGCTTTCTCCTCCTAAGCTGCTACCTTTTTATAGGCTCACAAAAAACACCTTAGTGGCCATACATCACTAAAATCTTCCTAGTTTCCCTCTTATCTCTTCCATTTTGAAGAGATTTAATGCAAATATCATCAGGTTTCTATTGATTTGTGCCGAGCGTTTTGTCCTTTTAACTGCCTTTTGGACTGTCTCCTACTACTATGTCATTTTTTTAAGTCTTTTTATGTTATGATGTGTTTTTTTCTGTTTATTTCTACTGCGCTTTTGGAGACTGGAGTGCTTATTATACTATGCATTTTATTTTCTTTTCCTCTAGTTACTACGTTTTGCTACTATTTTGGCATTTTATCCAGTTTATTTTTATTGGTGAAGTAGGTTAGTTTTAGGTTGTTTTTCAGTTGTTTCTTTATTTTAAGTCCATTAAAACTATAAGAAAATATTTACTACAAATTATATATATATAATATGAAATTAAATAACTTAAATAATTAATAAGAAAATGAAATAATTTAACCCAAATGTGCTATGTAAATAATATAAAATAGGGGTGTAAAATATGTTATAATTTTCAATTTTCAAATTCCCCCACACTTAACTTTTGGTCATCCTCAATCAAAACAGCACTATAATGAAAAATATGAATCTAGTTATTAGATTAAGAAAAACAAAAAATAAAAAAATTATTTACAAAAATCATATTGTCTTAATATATTTGCAATCGGTCTAATCATCAGTATAAAATCTTTTAAAACATCTGCAAAATTCAATTTTAACTTCAAACGTTAGAGACATTCACACCTCATCTTGATAAAGTTAGTCTGTAAGTAATGTCAGTATATTAATTCCAAATACAAAGCATCTTAGTTTGACTTGAACTATTTTTTTTTTCATAAAAACCTAGCTCCTATACAATAGGCATATTACCCTTTGTGCTTGGTTCATCTTCTGACCTTACTTATGATCTTAAAGAAGTACTTGGTCCTGCATCCTTAGGTGTTTCCCCAGTAACCATTTTTTGGTCTCAAAAGGGAACTTGACGATTAACGTTTAACATTTTCATCGGACATTATATTTTAAAGGTCATGTTAAGTATTTCTCCATTAATAAAAAGTAAAAGAAAATCACTAAAGACATTAGAAATTGTTAAGTTGATTAAAAGTCTTACCTTAAGGCCATGTATGTAGAATTAGAATAATACTTCCAATTACTTAAATTTATCAAATGATGGTTAATTCCCTTAAGTGTGAACCTAAAATTACACAAAAGAGTTTTAAAACTTATTATGTTAAAGAAAATAACCTATGCAACTTGCTAATCCTTCAACCATAATGTTAAATTTGTTGTCACTTTTTTTATTAATCTAATTAATTCTCTTTGAGGTTGTGGTGATAAAACTAAATGCATGCATATAAAGCAAAATAATGTCAAAACCTACTAGCCTAAGCAAGCAATCCAATTTCTTAGACAATATTTTCACCCTATTTTCAATTTTGATACATGAAATACAAAACAACTAGTTATTTCTTTATATTCTTCAACCCCTTCCGACCCCACCCTCACCCCTGCCCCCTCCTCCACTTAAACGTTACATTTTCCTCAATGTAACAGCTAAATGCAGAAAAAGAAATATCCAAGAAAAAAAAACAAATAAAATAGTAAAAATATTTTGAATTTATTGATTTTTTAGAAAATAAATAGCTATATAAAAAATGAGGTAAAGAGAAAGAAATTCAAATCTTATTTTTGTTGTCTTGGGTTACCTTCCAAGTAGCGCATTTGGTTTATGTCATTAGCTTGACGTTCTCCTCTGTTGTCAAGGTTCCTCTAGCAAAATTTCCTCAAACATTATTACTACAGTATGGTCATACGACAACTTTAGCCTATATCCTTTCACCTTAAAAATTTTGTCAGTTTATAAGCTTTTAATTTCCACTACACCATGCTTAAAGACATTAGTAACAACAAAGAGATCTAACCATCTAGATTAAAGTTTACCAGGGAATAACTTTAGCTTATAACTAAATAAAAGAACCTTTTTTTCGATAGTAAATGATTTCCTAGCTAACTTCATATCATGTATTATAACAGCCCAGACCACCTGCTTACAGATATTGGCCACTTTGGGTTGCCCCTGTGGCTAAACCCCTCACTGTTTTGTTCTTCCTACTTTGGGAAAACGCATCTTATGGGGGAGAGGTATCTATTCTCTTATAAGGTATACTTCATTCTCCTCTCCAACCAATATGGGATCTCACACTCTCCATCCCTTTTAGGGCCCAACCCTCCTTAAAGCCCAACCTAGTTGGCACAACGATTTTGGTACTGGCTCTAATACCATTTGTAACAGTCCAGAGCACCTGCCCACAGATATTGTCTACTTTGGGTTGCTCCTAGGGTTAAATCCCTCACGATTTTGCTCTTCTCACCCTTAGAAAAACACATCTTGTGGGGGAGAGGTATGCATACCCTTATAAGACAAGCTCCGTTCTCCTCTCTAACCAACGTGGGATTTCACACTCTTTAGGGGCAACCCAAAGCGAAAAATATCTGTGGGCAAGTGATCTGGGCTGTTATAAATGGTATCAGAGTCAATACCTGAACTATTGTGCTAGCTAGGATGGGCCTTAAAGAGGGCTGGGCCCTTAGGGGGTGGAGAGTGTGAGATCCTACATCGATTAGAGAGAAGAACGAAGTATGCCTTATAAGGGTATGGATACCTCTCTCCCACAAGACGCATTTTTCCAAGGGTGGAAAGAATAAAACTGTGAGGGGTTTGGCCCTAAAGGCAACCCAAAGTGGACAATATCTGTGGACGGGTGGTCTAGGCTGTTACATGTATAGTGTTAGTGTTTTCTTTATAGATCCTAACATTATCAAATGCTTCTACCCTAATTATTTATGGTGGGCTAATAGAATCCACTCTCTAGAACCTTGTAAGTTGTCCTCTTTAGCCCAAAATGACTAATCCCTTCTAAAGAATGACAAAAGGTAAGAATAGACTTATGTTATATTTCTAGAACACACTTGCAAAAAATATGCTCAGAACATGCTTTCCATAAATAAGGATTATCCCAAAAAGAGTATTTGGATTCAACATTTATGTTATCTTTTTAAGCTCTTTTTAAATCATTTGGAAACAACCTGGTAACTAAATAATTGCATATATCAGTATACCTGAATCACCTTTAATCAAAAAGTAAAGTTTCTCATCTGGAAAGAATTTAGAAATCATAGGCCAATCCTCTTTAGGGGTTATTCTACTAAGGTGATCTGCTACTAGATTCTATACGCCTTTTTTATCTCTATTTTATAAATCAAATTCTTGTAATAAGAGCATCCATTGTAGTAACCTAGGCTTTGATTCTTTCTTTTTTAAAAGATATTTAATTGCAACATGATTTGAGAAAACAATTACTTTGGTTCTTAATAAGTATAAAAGGAATTTTTTTAATGCAAATATAGTAACAAACGTTTCTTTTTCTATTGTAGTGTAATTACATTGAGTAGGATCCAAATGTCTATATACATAATTTATTACATAAGGCTCTTTACCTTTTCTTTGACCTAATACTACTCTAACTACCTTATCACTTGCATCATACATTATTTTAAATGGTAAATTCCAATCATTTTTACAAGTATCATCAAACACAAAAGAAGAGTCTTCAGCTAGTAATGCATATAAAAGAGGTGCAATTTTTGAAAATTTTTTGATAGAATAATGATTTAAAAAAATCAACATGGTGCAAAAAGGATCTAACTTCCCTTACACAAGTAGGATATGGAAGAGAACTTATGGTCTCTATCTTTTCCTTGTCAACTTCTAAATCTTTTGAGCTTACTATATGCCCTAATACCACACCTTGTTTTACCATAAAATTACACTTTTCATAATTCAAAACTAGATTAGTATCAATACATTTTTGCAAAACAATAGAAAGATTAAGGAGACATAAATCAAAAGAATCACCAAAAACAGTAAAGTAATCTATAGAAATTTCCATTTATGCTTAATTAACTTAGAAAAAATTCTCATCATGCATCTTTGACAAGTATCTGGGGCAATACAAAGTCCAAATGATGTTCTCTAAATACAAATGTAGCGAAACGCATGTAAATACAGTTTTATCTTAATCTTTAAATGATATAGCAACCTATATATATATATACCCTAAATACTCATCTATAAAGTAAAAATAAGATTATCCCAGTAGTTTTTCTAGCATTTGATCAATAAAAGGGAAAGGTTAATGATCTTTTCTAGTTGTTTGGTTGAGTTTTCGGTAGTCAATACACGCTCTCTACCCATTTGATATCCTAGTAAGAACAAGTTCACCTTGGTTATTTTTTACTATAATTATGCCTATTTCTTGGGTACTACATATATGAGGCTTACCCATTTAGAATCTAAGATAGGGTATATTATACCTACATCTAACCACTTTAATACTTCCTTCCTTACTATTTCCATTATAGGAGTTTCAACCTACATTGGGTTTCACTGATGGATTTAACATTTTCTTCTATAAGGATCCTATGTACACATAAAGATTAACCAGCTATGGTGCATCTTATGGCATCCTTATGGTCTGTTAATAGTTATAAAGGTTTCTCATCTTGTAACAAAGTTAAAGCACTTAAGATTATAATAACCAAAGTAGCATTCGTAACTAGAAAAATATACTGAGATTTGTAGGAAGATATTTCAACTCTAATTCAGGTGCTTGAACAACAAATGATACTAAATTAGAAGCAGTAAGAGTTAAACGATTAGAAAGAAATGATTAATCCTTTTGTAAGGAGTTATCTGTTCATATTTCTTCCTCAATGCTCTTAATTCCCTTTAGTTTTTCTGCATCATCACCTGTGCTCATGTTAGACTCAAGTAAGATGCATAAAATCTCATCAATAATATCCATAGTGTCAAAAAAGGATAAATAATTAATGTTATCAAGGTATCGCATAGCATAAAAAATGTTAAACCTAATAACCTTTTCATCACATTCCATAGTAAGTTAACCTTTATGGACATCTATCTTTGTTCTTGCTATTTTAAGATATGGTCTTCCCAATAGTAGCGACACTTCCTTTGATGGATCATAAATTTTCTCCCATATCTGGTGTATAAAAATTAACTAGAAAAACCAACTAGTTATCCTGCATTAAAACGTCTTCAAGTATACCATTAAGATATTCATTTGACTTATTAGCTAGCTAAATTACTAACCGTATCTTTCTTAAAGGACCTAACTTAACAGGCTCATAAATATATCTAGGCATAACATTTATAGAGGCCACTAAATCTAGCATACACCTTTCAAAAATAATATCTCCTATCTTACAAGGGATAGTAAACATATGAGGGTCCTTACATTTGTAGGAATTTTTTTGTAAATCATAGCTGACACATTCTCTCCCATGCTTACCTTTTCTTTGCCTTGAAACAAGTTTTGTTATTGCATAACTAGTTCAAGAACTTTGCATATCATGAAACTTATTTAATTGTTTCCAAAAAGGAATATTAACTTTAACTTTCCTGAAGGTTTTAGGAATTTCTTAATCGGCTACCTTGTTTCTCGATTTTGCTAACTTGTAAGGAATAAGAGGAACATTTTTAAACTTTTTTAATATTATCTACTTTTAACGTTCCTTTTTTTCTTCTTTCTTATTTTCATTTTCAAACTTAGAAGTAACTTCTAACTCTTTTTCCACTTCTCAACTTTTTCTATTGCTTTCTTTAGGTACTCTCAATACTTTCCTAATCCTAAGCAATATTAGGCTAGCATTTTCTTTAGAACTTAGGATGGGTTAAGTAGGAAATTTCCCAGATAATTAGGTTTCTAGATTACTTAGATTTGTGCAAATTTTTCCTACTTAGGTCTCTAAATTTTATCAATATGCATCTGGTTTCTTTTGATATTCTACCCTCTATGTATGTACTTGCCCAATTTGGTTAGCTAATTGTTTCACCATATCTTCTAAGGATTGATCATTGGGTTGGATTTGAGGTGGGTTAGGTATAAAAGAATACCTTGGATTGTTTTGGTTGCTAATAAAAGTAGGTGGGTTTGTCCTGGTCTATATCTAAAGTTTTGATGATCTTTCTAACCCTCATTATATGTGTTTAAAAAAGGGTCATATTTCCTCTATGTTTGTCCAGGATAACTACCCATAATATTCACATCTTGAACCTTCAAAGAAGGACACACATTAGTATTATGAGTAAAATTAGTGTAAATTCCACAAGCACAAGCTTAGGTAATACCACCAGTTACAAGTTTTGACACTAAGGTAGTAAAATGAGCTACTTATTGAGATTTTTCCATTAGTTAATCCTAAATGACATACACATCTATTTTGTTAACTCTCCTAACTTGATTCATCTGATTTTTAGTTCCAAATTGTATTAAATTTTCAGCATGTTAGAGATTAATTGTCTAGCTTCTACATAAGTTTTACCAAAACTAATGCCTCGCCACTAGCTGCATCTATCATGCTCCTATCATATGGTAAAAGTCCCTTATAGAAATATTGTATTAATAATTGGTCACTAATATGATGATTGGGGTAACTACCATACGATATTTTAAATCTTTCTCAATATTCATATAGTGACTCATTCATGTTTTGCCTAAGTACACATATTTCTTTCTTAATAGATCATGTTTTACTAACAAGAAAATATCTATGCAATTTTACCTATGTATTTATAGATCTAAGAGGCAAATAATATAAGTAATCTTTAGCAAAATCATGCAATGAAAATGGAAAGCAACTAATTTCATATATTCTTCATCAATTCCTTCAAGTCTCATAATAGAACAAACAACCAAAAATTCTCGTAAATGCCTATAAGGATCCTCACCTATACGTCCATAAAATTTAAGCAATAAATTTAAGAAACCTGAAATCAGCTACAAAGGTCTTTCCAAGACTTGGAAGGCAATGTATAAAGGTTAATCTTCTAAGTTTGGTTCTAAAAGTTGTTTCAAAGTAGCTTCAACCACTTTTATCCTTTTGTCTTCTTTTCCAATTTTAATTGTATTTTACTTTATTTTTCATCTCTTAATTTCATAAAAATCACCTTCTCTCTTCTTTACCTATTTTTTAAAAAACAAAAAAATTATTACTTATTATTCAAAAATAAATAAATAAACTAAGCAAATAAAACTTCCCTAGTAACAATGCTAAAATTTTATACGAGTCGTTAAGTGTATGCAAATTAAATCCTTAATTTACTTTCAATTAATTAAACAAATTAGAATATGGCAAATAAATATCGACCTTACGAAAAAAGTTAATTTACTAATTTAGTTTATTTATTATAACACTTTTAATTAAAAAATGTTCTAAAAAATTAATCTATTTTTTCTAAACTAGACAGTTACATCCTAATAATTTTGCTCATACGAAAGGAATTCCATAAAAAAAATATAAACATCATCAATGCCTATGTAATGTCCTCTTTAACCACATAAGTAAGATACAACATCACAACTTAACAAAATGAATGTGTGACAACATTTTAAAAAAAATCATTCAACCAATATTTAAAAGATAATAAATTATTTTATAACTCAATAAAAACAATTTAGAACTCAAAATAATCAGCATTAATCATAAAACATGAAATATGAATTTTTCGTACTTTAAAATAAAAATTGCAATCTAATTTAATCAACACTTAAATTATTAATTCACCATTTAAATGCTAACAAATTATGTTATGTCATTCACGTAATCTTAAAACTTAGAACAAAGAAAAACATGAACACTAAAAAATTACAACTTTAAATTACTTCCAAACTCATTCTAATTTAGTTAGATAGTTTACAACTTAAGTAATTTATAGGACTAGTCTAATCATAGGTAAAACAAGAAGTATGTATTTAAACATTTAATTTTCTTTCCTAAACTTAAAACACATCATGACAAAATCTTGAATATTTTTCGCAATTTGGACATCATTAAGAAAATTCATCATTCTACATCTAAATTCTTCATTTTGTTATGAATCAATTATTTTGTTCCATTCTAAACTTCAATGCAAGCAATTTGCAACAAGTTAAAAACCTATGAACTAATATGAAATAAATGCACACATATATATAAAAAAGGGGTTTACAAATTTTGAATTGAATATAATCAAAATAAATAAACAACTTCTAAATTTATTCTAACTTAATCTAATATGTATAAGTGGACAAATAGTGTTTTAATTCTAGTTTAGCCATGCAATTTGATATACTTGGATCATCTAAGTTATTTAAAAGGTTAAGCTTAGAAAACTAACCAACTAGCTCCTACTTGTCTCCCTTTAATTTCTAAAGTTGAACCAGCTCCATCCTAACTCAAAGCTCATTATAAACTAAGAGATACATCCAACCACTAATAATTTATTCGAAGAACAATTGAATTACAACTCATACAACTCATTATGAATTAAAGATTTAAGTATCACATTCACATAATCAAGGATATATCTAATCATACAAAGAACATGAATCAGAAATAAAGGAATCCATACATTGTATAAGTATGAACTTAAGTCAATAATAAGTCAATTAATTCAGAAAATTAATAATATAAATATTCAAAGTGTATTTCTAAAGTAAATTAGAATCAACTAAGCATAGGAAATTATAAACAAGGAGTGGAGACGTTTTAAAAAACTCATTCAATTCTTTTTTGCCTTCACAAACCTCGAACCAACCCTAAAGGTCTGGAATTTCTTCCAACACTAGTCATGAACTACCTTAATTTTAGTGGTATGTGGCTTTTTGAACATTCCCATACCTTCACGTGTTAGCTCTTTACTTCAATCACCTTTGAAGAAAAATCCTCTTTGAAATCTCACCTTTGTGTGGACTACTTGTTGCTTTCTCCTCCCAAGCCACTATCTTTTTATAGGCTCACAAAAAACACCCCAATTTCCACTCGTTATTGAAATCTCTCTAATTTTTCTCTTTTCTCTTTCATTTTGAAGAGATTTGATATAGATATCATCAGTTTCTATTGATTTGGATTTGGTATTTTAATCCTTTGTGGTTTTGGATTGTCTCCCACTACTGTGTCATTTTGTTAGGTCTTTTTATACTATATTACATTTATTTTTTTTGTTTATTTCTGCTGCCATTTTGGAGACTAGACTGCTTATTGTAACGTGCTTTGTTTTTCCTTTTCCTCTAGCTGCTACGTTTTGCTACTATTTTGGCATTCTACTGGTGAAGTGGTTTTGGGTTGTTTTTGAGTGTTTTCTTCATTTAAGTCCATTAAACCTATAAGAAAATATTTAATACAAATTATAGATATATTTTTATTAATAAAATATAAAATTAAATATATTGAATAGTTAATAAGAAAATGCAATAATTTAACCTAAAAATTGCTATATAAATAATATAAAATATGGGTGTAAAATATGTTGTAATTTTTACTCATCAAACTTCGAGATATTAGTTCCAAAACTCATGTGAAATACAGAACTGGATAAGCTAACACTAGTTTGGCACCAGCGCAACACCAAGTCTCGTCAAGTGAAGAAATGGAGGTTAAAGAAGAAGAAGGTTGGCAAAAGCTCTTCAATTTGGTATCCAAAAATAATAAGGTTATGGAATGAATCCCATAGAGGAGGAAATGAAGGACTTAATCAGCTACATGAAAAAAAGAAGATTATGAAGTATTTCACTACTCAAAGTGTTCACATTCCTTCACCCATGATGTCGCCACCTTAATCTCCGTAAGTGAATTCTTGCTCTAAACTTTTTTATTTGTTTTCTTTGTGTTGTTTGGTTTCTCATATTAAGGACAATGTGTTGTCTCTAGTGTGGGAAGGTTTACATATTAACATGCCATATATGTGTGAATTTTGCATATCGTATTGTGTTAGTTTTAATTAGGTTGACATTATATGAACATCTTGCTGCATATGTGTGAATTGTTTGAATGTGTCAATGGAAAGAATTTGATGGCATTAGTTTGGCTTTGAACATGGTCATTTAATTTTTAAAGGCATATTGACTTTTGAATTTTATGTTTTATCTTTGGATGAATACACATGTTAATTAGGTTACAACATTTATTCTTAACTTTAAGAAATTTATGGTATAGATAAATAATTATAAGTCAATTGAATTGGTTAACATTACTAGTAACATTTCATAAGAATAATTGACTAAAAAGAAATGAGGTAGGCTAAGAAATTGGAATTTAAAAACAGATTGTTAAATAAATTCTTATCCAGCTATCCCTTTTTGAAAATTTTGGATTAAGAATAGAGTTGTAGCCAGTTGAAAATGTGATATAGTTGAGTAACCAGGAGCATTCACAATAAAATTGTTTATCTTCGTGTTAAAAGACTAGGTTAACATTAAAGAAGTTAGAAAATTGGTGTTCAATAAATAAAACCTACTGATCTTTGAAAATAACAAAAACTTCCATGAAAAGATACTTAGTGATAATTACCTTTTTGATTGATCACTAATTATAAATGCATGTTTACAAGTTTCATAGGTGTATGAAGAGGGTGTTAATGTTTTGATTGATATGTATATTCAAGTCAAAGCACTTAAACATAAAATAACAAGAGCACAATGATGAACTTGGTCCAAGCACGAGTTTTTTCATCTATTTTAGGGTTCGGGGCTACTTATGGAACTAAACAAAGTAGGGAAACCCTAGACACATCCCCAGAACCTGAAAACACTATTTAAGACTGTGAAATACAACCAAAAAAAACATAGTAGCCATTATTCAAAAGTGAATTAAAGTTGGAGAGACCAAGAAGGACATCAAAATTTCCAACATTAAAGATCAAGTTTAACAGAGTTTTTATTCTTTTCCTTTAGTTCTTTCATTATCCTTGATGTGGAATCTAATTTTCTTGATGTTAAACATCTTTGTCGATTTCTAAACTCATATTAGGTGTTTTCTAGAATTATTTTGTGACTTTTAACTATTGTTGAATTGAATATATTTTTAGATGCTTGTAATAATTGTTCATGCATGAACTTGATGACAAATCAAGAGAGTGAGTCAAAGTAATCAGTGTTAGGTCGTACAACAAGAGTTGGCAATTTAGTAGACCCATAATTATGAAATTAACAATCAATCAAAGAGAAATCTATCTAAAAATTGATTTTTAGATAGATTGCTTCAAATCTAATTGAATAAATTTGGAATAGTTTTGTGAATCGAGAGATTACAAATATGTGAATTTAGAATTCAATTAGGTTTAATTAATTAGATCTTAAGAGAGAGTAATCAAAACCTTAGGAAATCTAGGATCAAACACATAAATTGAATCAATAAGATTAAGGGAATCAAAATGAGGAAAGAATAGTTCCTAAGTATTCAATCTAGATAAAAACCCTAATTTTAATTGGCAGGTCACTTTACTGTTTAATTGTTTATTTGTTATGTTTATTCAATTATTTCAGTTCTTGTTATTTAAATTTAATTCAAATCAATTTATGAATACCTTAGACAAAATTAGGCTCAAATTGTTAGCTCTTGCATAATCCTCGTGGGAACGATAACCTCTTATACTACAAAATATTATCTATATACTTGCGAGTATTGACAGTTTTATTAGATATAAAACTTGCTCAACAGCCATAATAGTGCTCTTTCAAAAAAAATTTTAAAATTTGAATCAAGTTGTTATGCTTAATGAAGCAACTTTTGTTGTAACTGCTAAATCTGGAATGATAACGAACCTTTCGTGGTATGTAATCTTATGTTTGCACATTCAAATTTCAAGCTTCCAATCAATGTGGTGAAGTACTCTATTTTGGGCAACTTCTTTTTTAGTCTACTAATTTAGTACTTCTTTTACAAGACCCACAAGTGAGTAAGTACCTTTTAAGGACACCTATATAGGTATAGAAAAAGGGTAAGTTATCACCCTAGTGATCTCATTTGTCTTTATCTTTGAAGGAGGGAACTCCCTATCATACTGTTCTAATGATTGTATCATCAAATAGAAAATTAGTTCTAGAATTTTTTAGAAATAGTCAAAATGACTAGATTAGGTCACACTACAAGGAAGATGTTAATTGCCGACGGAAAATCACCGACAGTCTAGAAACCGTTACAATTTTCGACCGAAAATGGGCACCCGTCGGGGAAGATGGTTTTGGGGAAGAAGTTTTGCGACGGTAAGATATTCCGTCGCTGAATGTTGGGAATGAATATACCGACCAAATTTTCGGTCGGTGAAGTAGTCGGAAAAAACCACGGAGGAGCCCCTCACTTAAAGTAAAACGACGTCGTTTTGGGTTATTTCAAAATGACGTCGTTTTGAAAACTGATTAAAGCTGAAGCTGGAACCTTTCTCCTCTCCCGCGCGACCGAAGCCTTTCTTCCTCTCCCAGCTGCGCGACCTTCTCCTTTCTTCCTCTCCCACCGGCGCGACAGATCCTCCACCGTGAGCCGCCATCGCCGCCGCCTGACAGCTCCAAAGCCGCCTGCCAGTCTCCGACAGGTAACCCCTTCTCCCACGAACGTCCCTCTTTCTCCTTCCTCCCCTCTTCGGGTATGTTAATATTTATTGTAATGTATTTTTCTTAACTTAATTTATGTTCATAATTAGTAAAGGATTGGCCTCCTAAACCCATATGATGCCATTTATTATTATTATTATTTTTATGTTGCATATAATAAAGCATATAGTTTCAGCCTATAGATACGGTAGATTTATGTTCATTTTATTATCTTTCCATATTT
>JANZLF010000222.1:28869598-28880947 GCA_026546835.1 Erythroxylum foetidum
GAAAAATAAGATTTAGATGCTTAAAAGATGGAATTAGCGATTGATATGATTGTTACAAAGTTCGTTATGATATGAGAGATTGATTGAGGAAAATTTCCAAGAAAAAGGAAATTATATGTTTTGATTGAGTTTGAGTAAAAATGAATATAAGAAAAAGAAAAAAGAAAAATTTATACCGGATTTGGTTAGTCTAGGTTTCCAATGCGATTCAGTGTATGTATTCGGATGTCGGTTCCGTCTTTTGCTTCGGATCTGTTTGGTACTTGATTTTGTTCGTGTCTCCTTTATTTCGATTTGTTCGATTTGATCCGCTTTGCTATCTGATCTATTTTCGTTTTCGTCTTTGGTTTCGTTTTGTATTTCGTTCCGCTGCTTTGTATTTTTGCCTCCCCTTCAAATTGTGCTTCGTTTTTCGTTTCGTGTTATCGAATGCTTTGATTTACGATTCGAAATTTCGATGCAAAATTTCCGTTTCCATTCGCTTTCGTTTCCTTCACTTTTTGTTTTCCGGTTGGGATCCGGTCTCCGGATCGGGTTCCAACAAAATAGGTCATAAATAGTATCAAAATATAGTAATCCCTTTACAAGATAACTTTAAAGACCTTAAGTCAAAGGATCGCTTATACAATCATCTCAATGAGAATTCCATAGACATACAAGTAATGTTCCAAATGGATTTCTCATATTGGTTCAATTTAATGAACCTGTTCTCTAGCAATCACCAACAAGTTTGTTTAGGTATCACCATACTTTAGTCTATAAGATTGACTACTTCTTTCATAAGAAAAAAAGAAATGTGTGTTAGTCTTTTTTTACATTATATTAATTTGTAGTCTCAATTGAACAATAACTAGGAACGATTGACGGATAATACATAAATGTAATATAAATATTACAATTATAATGATCTCATTATAATTTCATTTATAATGTATAATTACCACATGGACTTTATCATATACATCTAAACATGTATAAGATAAAGAATGCCTTTAAATAATTTGTCACTAAACTACAACCAAACAATTGATTACAGGGCATAAACTAACAATCGTACCTATACTAGTCATGTCTTCTTCTATATCTAATAGTTGCTCACAACCTTCAACTGTTGCAAGCTACTTCTAAATGTTGTTAAGTGATGCCCAATAGCTTCATATGCCAGTCATGATGGAGCATCAGACATCTAACTCAACAACATCCTCAAAATTCCTTAATACAAAATTCAACAACCATTGTTGGTATTCTGCTACTATTGGAATAGTCAAACTAGACTTCTCCCACTTTACAAAGCAAAACCGTTGACAATTCCAAAGTTGACATTTTTTGTAACATAAATCAACAATTATTGTATGTTTAAGGATTTGAAAAGGTGATTTGAATGATAGTTTTATACTAAATTTCCATAATTCAATATAATCTCAATATAGAGGCTTCTAAAGAAAATATGGGTTTCTATACATAG
The DNA here is from genome assembly GCA_026546835.1 of Erythroxylum foetidum. Lineage (NCBI taxonomy): Eukaryota > Viridiplantae > Streptophyta > Magnoliopsida > Malpighiales > Erythroxylaceae > Erythroxylum > Erythroxylum foetidum. The sequence goes on from JANZLF010000222.1 coordinate 28,871,064, forward strand.
ATTTAGATATGAAGGTTTTTAGATTTCAAAACTAGCATTGTAATATTAATAGATAAAATCTTATTGCCTAATTTAGGGACTTACATTAATATGAAACTTTCAAAATCTAAGATCACTTAATTAGATCCAAATATATTTTTTAGGGTTTGTGGTTAAAAGACGTTAATATGAACTTTTCATATTTTTAATATTTAAATTTAATTTTCAAACTTTTTGCGTTTCAATTCTATAATTAATAATAATCAAATATTCTTAATAAAGTTACATAGTCAAAGCCAGCTTTGCTACCACCATTGAAAATCAAAGGAGATCCAATCCCATACATAGTAGAATAATAATAAAACTTTTTCATTAATTTTTGCATAGTCAAGATCATTTAAATTTTTTAACATGATTAATACAAAAAACATAATAAAAGTTGAATTATGATTCGTACCTTATTATGAAGCTTGGTCCTTTTCTTATTGTGAACCTCGAACTATTTTTGAAATTTACTCATCTCAACCACCATATTCATACACATATTTGGCCTCTAACAGTATCTTTAGAACATGTTGAGGGAACTCTATGAGTGATATGGAGAGGGTTAGACAAGAAGTGCTAGCTCCCTCAAAGCCTAAGCCTATTTATAATATAATTTGGACCTTTTACAATTTTAATTAAAATAAAATTTTAATTAGAAATAAAATTTTAATTAGAAATAAAATTACAATTACAATTACAATTAAGTTTAATTAAATACTAATTAGACTCAAATAAGATCTAATATCTAATATTAGTCCTTATTTATTAAATATATCATATTTAATCTTAAAGTTTCTTAAACTTTATAAACAAGTCTAACTTAATTAAAACACATTTTCTCTCTTCAACCCTTCTTTGCGTGTGATTGTTAGATTCCTAAATATATTGACAATGGATATAAAATATAAACCTAAATTGTATTTAGGATTAAATAAAATTAAGCTCATTTAATTCATCTTTAATTTGCTAATTAAATTAATTATATCTATAGATCAAGATTGGTATCTAACAAATCATCATGATCACCTAAATATTTAGGAATGTTAAAGTAGTTTTAACAAACCTTTATCTATATAATCTTTTTATATAACTAAATCATTTCATCATAAAATGATCTTATTAGACATAATGTATGAAATTAATGTCCACTCTTTTTTAATCCAATCATATTTTGTCACTATTACCAATTAATTCTATTAATAACATTTGTAAACTATTTTACAAAGTGACATTTCATCTTGGCCAAAGATTTATTGAATTAATACTAATCGAGAATAATATAATATTCTCCCTAATCAATATAGTAATCACTTTAGGATGATGAATCCTATATTGATTATTCAACTACCTCTATGTTGTTCATGGTATATCAAACGATTACTAATTGAGCTACTTTTAACTAGAATAGGTCATAAATAGTATCAAAACAAAATAATCATATAAGATACTTTAGAGATTTCAAATCAAAGGATTACTTATACAATCATTACAATAAGAATTTTCATATATATATATAAGTAATATTCTAAATAAATTTCTCATATGGTGTCAATTTAGTGAACTTGTCTTCTAATAAGCACTCACATATTTGTCCAGATATCTCTATACTTTAGTCTATAAAATCGATTATTCCTTCGTAAGAAAAGAAAAGTGTACTAGTCTTTTTATATTGTATGAATGTTCAATTTTAATATAACAATGACTCTAAATAATTTAGGGACAATATATAAATGCAATATAAATTTTACAATTATGATTTCATCATGGTTTCAATTGATATGTACATTTATAGCATGTACATTATCATATATATCTAAATATGTGTAAAATAAAGAGTGCCTTTAAATAATTATGTTACTAAAATATAACCAACCATTTGGCTATAAGGTATAAATTATTGATGTTTTCTCTCCACAATTACAATATGTTAACAAAATATAGTAATTTTAATATATTATTGTTTGCCGAAATTCAAAGTTAAAGTTGTGGTTTTCCTAATTTATTAACTGAGACTTATTAAGATTTGTTTACACTTTTTTTGTGTGGAGAAAGTATATATGTTAAAATATGAGGCCTCGTTTGTCAATTTAAACTTCTAAATTAGTAGCATATACTCTGTCTTTAGTCTATCTAAATTAGAATGACGACATGACTATCTTTTATTTTCATTGAAAATGATATTATTGAAGTAAATAAAAGTCTTAGAGAGTAGACACGTAGAAGTAGATTGACAAATGCATGAACCACGAACTAGTGTGCCATTCTTGCTTATAGTCCATATAATATACCTCCCAAGAATTATATGTCAACTTGTTCAATAAACAAACGTGGATGGACCACCTGAGCTATGCTTTTAACACTATTGTTCTCAATATCGATGCCTAGTAACCCGCAAGAAGAATATAAATATATGAAGTACATGAGCACGCAATTGTATGGGTGAAGCAAAAGAGAACTTGCTTTGAACTTATGTCTATGCGTCATGGGACGTGAACATACATATTTATATGTAAGAGAGAGAAACATAATAAGTGAAGAAAACAAGCCCCCCTATAAAATAATTTTGCATAAAGGGAAAAGGCGGACAACGTCATGCTTAATTGTCTTTATCTATGTTAGACTTATGCAGAGAGAGGGAGAGGCAGAGAGAGGGAGAGAGAAAGTGTGGTTCTGTGACTTAACGTTTTGATGTCTCCCACGAAGTTGTGTTGGGTCGGCCGTTTACAAGACAATCCTTTGTGGGTATGTCACGTCCGTATTAGGTTTGCCCTCCTCTTCGCGTCTCTCTTTTTCCTTTATCTACGTGCATATGTACTTCTCTCTCTCTCTCTATATATATATAATTCTTTATTTCTATCATGTATCTATTTATATATATATATTTATATATACAATGACAGAATCACTTCACTTATACACGTGACTAGAAGGAAGGCCAATCCATAACTTCTAGTAATCAGTCTCAGAATATGCATACATTGAATTGAGTTCACTGCGTGGTGTAGGTTTCAGTAAATTAATAAGCTTCAATTTACAACAATCGAAACGCTTATCTTTCATAGGTTTATTATTTTAGTAATTTTTCATTAGTAATTGGTTCAGCCTGATTCTAGCGAGGCTGCACGTTGCCGTTTGGATCCATGAGTTTGAATGTCTCTAACGAGAGTTCCTGCCAAACAACACAAGGCACGCCGGGGGTTGGTATCCGGCAGGCCCCTCCGATACTCAAGTTAGTCTTTTTGTAAGGGTATGATAACTATGAGCAGATAAGATAGGGTTCTGATTACATACCCGTATTATGGCAAAGATATACCTTATATATGGAATAGATGCTAGGTTTAGGTCTTTACGTATGCATGGAAGACTGCCACCTGCGAATGGGCCGTGGATTTGTGGAGATTAGGGCCTGGGCCTAATATGGTCGATAGGAATTAGGCCATATTAGGCCAATCTTTTACGAGGTGGACCGATCGGTCCATGAGTCGTTTTGAGCGGGTTTGGACCTAGCACGACCGACCCAACCAAATAATATTAGCAATCACTTCATTTTAGATAACTAAATTACTAACTAAAATAAACAAGTTAATTAGGGGATTAAAAAAGAAAAAAATTTTCTTTCATGGTACAATGAATTTTAATTTTTTATTTATTGAAAACGTTGTCCAAACTAAAACATTTTGAAGAAATAAATTAGAAGAGCATGGTTTCATTACTATCATATTTATCATGAACAAAATTAAGGAGACTTTTGGTCTAAAATTTTTTAATATTTGAAGCACCAAGGAGCATCTTTACTATAATTTCATAATCTTTACAACAATATCGCATCTAGCACGTCGTGTTAAATGGAACAAAATACTTGAAACATATTTTGGCACTAAAAATGTCAGCCTCCGCCAAACTTTGACTATAATACTATATAAAAATTTTATTAATTCTTTTGAGGGGAAACTTCCAATTGTTCAAGTGCAACATCAAGGTTGAGAATGTTGTTTTTTTTTTCACAGTAAATAAAAATACTTTAAATCTATTTAAATTTTTTCTATTTATGAAACTGCATTCACTGGAATCCGAGTTGGATTCCAGTGAGATTATTTGCCTACTATGTTGGTTAACTATTAGTATTTCCAATGATCAACATAATTTACTTGATGAATAGAATACAGTTTGTAATGTGGCATATCCCCAATCAACGAGATCCACTACGATAGAAGGGGCTTTTGGCAACGAAAGTTTTCGTCGCTAAAGGTCATCAACTTGTTACTAATAATATTTCACAATGATACTAATTCATTGCAAATTCTACATAGAAAAATATTATAGATGATATTTTTACCAAATTATCACAAATTATATTTCGCTACGACATTTTTGATAAAATGAAAATTTCATCTTTTGATTTAACACGAAACAATGTCGTTTTCATAAAAATTTAAACCCACCAAAAAACCACCGGTACCTCTTCCCTGTGTCGTTTTTTCGTTGTTTTATCCTTCGTCATCGTCGATCTTCTCTCTTCCACCGTTTAGCGACCGTCGTCCATGCTTTGCTCTCGTCTATCTTCTATTGTCTTTAATTAAGTCAAGGTTAGTTGTCCATCTAATAACTCTCGGGTTAATTTTTTCTGTGAGAACTTTAAATGATTATGTGAATGACAGTTGGCTTTTTTTGGTGGCAATATTCTATGTTTTTTGAACTGTGGTTGATTCACTATTTGTTTGAAGTTTGAACGTGTTTATGTTGTAAATAATGGAAAAATACAGTGGTTTTGTTATTAGGTAGAGATGAATTCAAGTTGCCTATGAATTGTTCGATGAAATGTCTCTTAGGATATTATATCTTGTTTTTCTAAAAGTGAGAAATGTTTCTTAAGGATATTTAATCAATTGTCAAGGAAGTTAAATTATGGTTAAAATAATTGAAAACTTTAAATATTACTTAAAAATTTGAAATTGATGAGCATCATATGAAAAATCATAATGTGTTGATAAAAATCCTAAACATCTTTATAGTCAAAATAAAACAATTTCAGGCTAATATGTTACAAAATCAAGTTACAATATGATGATTTTTTCTATCCTATTTGTTAAGTCTTTCAGTATAATTTGTTTTTGTCTCATCATTATGTTTGATGGATTTGGTAACCTCACTAGTAACAATTCATTAAAGAAAAATTCCTTTTAGATAAATATACATCTCTTAAGTCTATAATTCATAATTTGAACCATCATAAATAATAGTAATAAGATGAGTTATAGAGTAAGAAATATTTAAAAAGCCATAGAAATCAAAAATTGTAATATGAAAAATAAGTTATCCAAAACTAAAACTGGACGTAGAGTTGAAATTTAGGAAAAACTGACTTTAAAAATGAACTTAGGATGGTCAAAATTTTCAGAAATCAGTATGGGTCATAAGAAAATTGACTAAAAAGAATTAAACATGTCGGTCAAACCTATATGGATTATTTTGGTTCAAACGGGTCAACTAGGAGAGGAATGGCTGACGTGGTACAACAAAAAGTCTCAACTCATGCGTAGGTAGACTAGAAGGTAGCAACTTTAGGTGGTGCGTGTGAGTGCACAAAGGCTCCAATAAGGATCCAATCGCTAGTGATGGAGTCGTCTTGATCATATGAGTCTTCTGATATGCTTAAAAAAGGAACCAAGTGACAAATCTTTGTGCATGATGAAGATTAGTGCAGCCCAAAGAAGAAGGGACTAGTTAGAATAAAGTCAACTAAAGAAGTATAGGAACCACCAGATAATGACTAGAGAAAAGAAAGACTTATCCTGAAACTAAAACTACCTTATCAAGATTGACTACGGTACCAAGTTGTAACTAATATCGAATAAGTTGGTAAAGAGTTCTTCTGACTTAAGTGAGGTTGTAGGTTCGAACCTCCTTCATGTATGCAGCTATTTAAAATTTGGAGCTGGAGTTTTGCCTCCTGTAAGAGACTTACTTGAATCGAACGAGGATTAATCTAGGTGTGTATTGCATGCATGCCTTAGTCCCACACAAGACTCAAGATTGGGTGGCTGCATGTTAAACAAATAATGGTTGCTTGTTATAAGTCAAGAAAAGAGGCACCTAACATGGCTAAGATCTTCAACTGTGGATTTAGTGAGCTTGGACGGATGCTCTCAACTTTTGCTATAAATAGATGAAATGTTGAGGCTTTCAAAGTACACCAAACGCACTATTTTTCCTACCTACAAATCATCCTCTCTTCTATATACATATGTGATTTTGAAAACCTTTTTTAGTCCAGCCTTTGTACTTATAAACATTCTTCACATATTAGTAAAATTATTCACCCTCCGGCCGTGAACGTAGGTCACATTGACCGAACCATGTAAATCTTTGTGTCCTGACCCATTTATTTTTGTCTATCTTTATTTTTTGTTACTACTATTTTGGGCTATTAAATTCAACCGGTATCCGATCCGAGGGCCTTTTATCATCACAGTGTGGATAGCTTAAAAGTGTCTTCCTATGATTGAGACCCTTTTAAGACATCTTGTGGGCAACAAAAAGAAAGAAAATGAATTATTTATATATGTATTATTGTGTATTACAATAAAAGAGATGTAATTATTTGTACACAAAGGTATTAGACTAATTAGGAAGAAACTTACAAGGAAGAATATTCTTAATGCCTAAATATAAGATATGAGTTATATACAGAATATTTACATTAATTTCAATATATTATCATGTTACATATTAGAGTTTGTGGAATTGCTTAGATGCAAGTTAGTGTACTCCTTACCTCTAGATAGCTACCTTCAATATGAAATGCTACAAAGAAGAGAAAAGATTAATCGGGGAATGAATGGCTTTAATTGATTACAATAAAAATGAGAATCTACTTATATATCCAATAAATACAAGTTAGAGAAATAGAAAGCTAGGAAATAATTGGCTCCACTTCTTGCATACAAAATTAGAGAGGTTTATAACCAATAAACTTGTTAAATACATTATTAAAAAATTAAAAGAAGACAAATTAAAACTTGTCTTGTACTAGGACAATCTTTTAGTACCCATCCGCTCATAAATATTTGTGATTGAGTTTTCATTATAATATGTATATATAAAGAAGGGGATTACGTGGTCAAATGATTTCAATGTTTTAAAAATTAGATCGAGCATCGAATCGGTCGAAGGAAATATTTAAGGTTTAGAAGTTCAATCGGTAATGAGTTGCTATAAAACTAGTATATAATAAATACGAAATAAAACATATAAAAATAAATAAAAATAAAATATTTTATTGAAATAAAAAAAGCCGATGTCTATTATTATATAATTCTATTAGGTAGACCACCGATCTTTTGTAAAAAATTAGTTTTGTCATTAGTTTTCCTACATGTTCATTCATTAATTTATCAAAACTTTTAGTTTCTAAAAGAATTGATAAGCTTTTAAAAAATTCCAACAACACGATTTTACAACGAATCCTAACCTGTGCACGTGCACAAAACTTTTCACTTTGCGAAGGTTGGGAGAGGATCATCAATATACTCGACTTTTTTTATATTTTTATAAAGAAATTGTTTCCGTGATTACTGTAAACTTTTGGTCACAAAAGAGCAACATTTATTAATTGCTTCAAAGCTCGCCTTCTCTAGCAACACGATTTTAAAATTTTAAAATAAAATATATATTCTTATACAATTTTAAAAAAATTAAAAAATTATCCAATGTTTAAAATTATAAAAAAAATTATAATTTTTAATTTCTTAAAGTATATTTTTATAAATATTATATTTGGACTAATCAAATATCAATGATATGGTAACTCTCTTAAACTTAACTCAAATTAATTAAACCTGGCTTAAATTAATAATTTAATATGATTATAATAAATTATTCATTTAACTTGAATTTAATTAGTTCAATTCGAATTTAAGAGTTAATTTAAATAATTACATAATTTTTAAAATTTAAAACTTTAAAAAGTTAATAATTTTATTAAATTTTTTTACATTATAGGTAAACTCCATGTCTTGTACTTTTATAATTGTACTCAGAACGATTCTCAACATTTGCTATGAAAACCACTAATTTAATAGCTTTATAATCACTATAAATATTATAGACTAAAGTTTCCTTATATATTATAAAAATTATTTATTAACATAAAGGATTTCGTTACTATAATCGCCGAGTAGAACGATATACTCCATCTCGTATTTTGTTAGAGGATGTAGTCCATCGCCAGAAGCTAGTGTTTTGGAAGAGTCCTTGTTGGACCCCGAACTTTTCTTATAAATTAGAATTATTAAATGAAATTAAATGAAGAATTGATGGTGATTTATTCATGTGCAAAGAAAAAGGAAAATTATTGAATTTGAAATGATATACAAGATTTAGGTAGGTGAATGTAGTAAGTTGATGAAGAGTGAAAAATCAATTTTGGTTTTTGATGATTATGAGAGTTTTGAGTAAACTTGTATGTTTAAGGGTACTATGAAATTTATCATGATCAAGTTGGTAGAAATGGAGTGGAAATGATTAGAATAAAAAGTTGAAATGTTGGTTTTTGAAAATTTGGAAGTTTGAAAATTTTGAGAATGAATAGTGGAGAGTTAGATTTTTAGATCTGAAACTTCCGTGATTTTTCTGTGTTGATCTAGAGAGATTTTGATAAAATTGTCTTCACGAAAGTTGTAGCTTATCTTTTGGACATTGGAGTTAGAATTTATGATGCTTTGAAGTTTGAGATGTTGTTTGAGATGACAAATTTCGGACAATCACATTGAAGTGGAATTTTGACGCTTATAGAGGTAGAATTTATCTTCGAGTTCTTATAAAAGTTGTAGAGCTTTTTTTTTAGCTTTCCACTGATAACAAATTTGCAAATTTTGGAGTTCTGGATCAAAAGATACGAATTTTGGAAGTTAAGTAATCAGAAGAAAAAAAAGAAGAGAGAGTCGCAGCGTCCTCAAGCGCGTCGCGAGGACGACGCTGCGCCCTCGCGCTGGTCACAAGGGCGACCCGACCCTCTTCTACTCTTTTGTTTATAACTTTTTCATCTGATCTCTGATTGACCTAATTTTTAAAGCGTTAGATTCCTAAGACATTCCTCTACCTTTTCATAAAAATTTGTAGGCTTTGATATTAATTTGAAAAAGATGGATTGAATCAAAGTGAGGGGATTGGTTAAAAGAGTATGAGTGGGATATGTTTCTGAACATGCTTTAGTATTTTAGCGATATCTTGATCTGTGGAGATCCAATTGGGTTGATTCTTATTGCAAAACAAACTAGAGACATGGAGTTACAAGTTATCTGAAGGACTTGAATTTCAATTCAATAACTAAGACTTTCAATTTCTGGAGTGAAGTTGGGTATAGTGTATAGTTTTGGTTTAGTAACAGTCCGAAAGTGTTTTTGCCATAACTTTTGGTCTAGTCATCCAAATAAGATTATTCTTAATTTAAATTAAACTAGAGAGATAAAACTACAAATGTTCCAATGAAATTGAGTTTTAATTCAGTCTCTAAGAGTATCAGTGTTCGGATTGAAGTCAAGCGCAGGATAATGCTTTAGTATAAGACCAGTCTGAAAATGTTTGGGGTATAACTTTTGGACTATTGAATCAAATTGAATGATTTTGATGTCTTTGGAAAATTAAGACAATGAGGAATATTTTTTTAGAAGGAAGTGTTAGCAAATTCCCTCAATTGCATGATTAGAAAAAAGATCTTATTTTTGGAAGGAGTTAAGCATGACTTAAAGGAATTTTGAGGTTTTGCTAGATTAATTTTTTTTAATTTGGAGTTAATTATTATGTTGATGTTTGTAGGATTTTATCATATGGTTCAATTGAATTAAAGTGGTAAGATATGG
>JANZLF010000222.1:28909213-28923418 GCA_026546835.1 Erythroxylum foetidum
ATTAAATTTAATTATTAGAAAATTATAAGAAATTATATCGAAATTAATAATGATAATAATGAAAATAACATACCTTTCCCAAAGCTTTAAATTGTAACAAACAAAAACCAAGTCATTCAACCTCTTATGCTCCAATCTATGTGCTACAGTTTTGTTCACATCAAGTTACACTCACACATTGACTTAAAATCCGAATCACAAACCTTTTCAATTCTGGAACATTATTTTCGAATTGATCTCACCAAGAAACTGCTATAAATAAAATAGAGTGATAATTAATTTTCAACAAATAAGAAATAGGAAATAACTAATACCTAAAAAAATTTTTCCTCTTTGTCGAATAGCAATCAACATTCTAAAATCCCTATAACATTAGTTGTAAAGCTCCATTTGTGAGCTTAAAAGATCTTACATCGCGTCAAGAGGAACAATTGTTGTAATTTTTAGAAGCACTCCTCTACCAAATTTAGCTCGCTTTGTAAGATCCAGTCTAAAATACACACTAGGATTCAAAAATTCCCTAGCTGCAAACAATTGAGAGGAAAGTTGTCTTTCCCTTCTCTCATTAATGATTGAGAGATATGGTGTGTATAAAGAAGGTTTATTTTCAGATTGGCCTGGATTGCTTCCGTCGCTCTGTTTATAGCATAAAAAATATAACCATTGTTAGCTTTTCTTCACTATCAGCCAACCGAAGCACTTTCATCAAAGGCTTACAAACTCGGATAACAAATTGAAATTGCAACCAAAATTCTTTATCTTCCAGTATAATACTACAAACCTCCACTCCAACATTAGACCTAGCATACTGAGATGTAACCCACTTATCACTTGTAAACATTTGCCTTAACTCGTTCATCGAAACAAAAGACTGAAGTGATAAGAAATTTATTACAAATCTTGTCACAGTAGGGCGACACAAATTCCTACCATTGGTAAATTCCCTTCTCATCAAATTCAAAACCCATGCATGATTATAAATTAATTTTCTCACCTTTTTAGCCTTCTCCATAGTCTCATCAATAACAGAAAAATATCTAGGATCCCCTATATTCTCCAGTATTAAGTTAATGCAATGTGCAACACAAGATATCCAAAAAAATGAATTATAGGAATCATTGTCAGTAATAAACTGAACAATGTTATCCGGCCCCACTTCATTCACAACTTCATCAAATATCTCAAACAAAGTCTCAGCATTTCTAATAAGGCCAGATGCGTCAATAGATTTCAAAAACATAGAGCCATTTGAAGAATAAACTAAAAATTTTATAATAGGCTCTTGTCTCCTATTTGTCTAACCATCACACATAATTGAACATCCATAAGTACCCCAACCCACTCTTCTTTCAACCAAATAATTTCTAATTTCAGAAACAGCACAACTCAAAACTTTACCTCTTAAGTCATCAATCGATGACTCTTGGTATCTTGGACTATAAGAGGCTATTGCATCCATCATAGGTTGATAATAATAAGAATAAGAAGCATTGAATGACAAACCTGTATCATACCACCATCTAGCTACTGCCATATCGACATTGCGAGTCACATCTTTTGATTGTATTGCACTACGAATTCAAGGTTGGGCTCTAGGAGTTGTTCGTGGTGCAAAGAAACTAGTCACCTGTCTTCTTCTCTTCCTTACATCAGATTCTTCATGATCCTGAGATAGAACACTACCAGTACTAGTACCACTATCACTTCCACCTTCAACATTTCCATAATCACCACGGAAACCAGAGAGCGAACTTCCACTACCAATTTCAAAATTCAATCTTTCCCTTCTATTTTTCCCAAATTGATGTTCATCAAGCAATGTTTTCATTTTCCACTTCACATCATGACTCACTTTTTTTACACGCTTCTACATCTCCTTTAACCCCAGCTAAATGCCTTTTCAATCAGGTGATTCCTCCACCTTTCAAATGCTAGTTACAAAACAAGCAAATGGTATGATTCTTGTGACCGGGAACCATATCAGCGTGAGCCCAAGCTGGATCATTGTATCTTCCTGAAGTAGGTTAATCGAGAGTATTTCAACTTCCTTCCATTTATCTATACACAAACATAAATAACACATAATTTAAGTACACAATAACATTATGCATATCCATATTATATAATATAACTTATTCTGTATAAGTCAAAGCTAACAATTCAAAACATTCAACATATATAATAAGTAACACAAAACATACTCCAACAATTTGCAATTTCAACAATTACAAAACAATCATAATGCCATTTCCATTTCCTTCCATTCCAACAATTTCCAATTCTAACAATCACAAAACATTCATAATTCCATTTTCATTCCTAACAATTTCCAACAATTTCCAATTCCAACAATCACAAAACATTCATTATTGTTTTTCCATTCCTAATAATTTCCAACAATTTCCAATTCCAATAAGCATAAAACATTCATTATTGTTTTTCCATTCCTAACAATTTCTAACAATTTCCAATTCCAATAACCATAAAACATTCATTATTGTTTTTCCATTCCTAACAGTTTCCAACAATTTCCAATTCCAACAATAACAAAACATTCATAATTTCATTTCCATTCTAACAATAACCAACAATTTCCAATCCCAACAATCACAAAACAATCATAATTTCATTTCCATTTACAACAATTTCCAATTCTAACAATCACAAAATAATCATAATTTTATTTCCATTTCCTTCCATTTACAACAATTTATAATTCCAACAATCACAAAATATGCATAATTTCATTTCCATTTACAACAATTTCTAATTCCAACAGTCACAAAACAATCATAATTTTATTTTTATTTACAACAATTTCCATGTCTAACAATCACAAAACAATCATAATTTCATTTCCATTTTCTTCCATTTTCAACAATTTGTAATTCCAACAATCACAAAACAATCATAATTTTATTTACATTTACAACAATTCCAAATTACAACAATCACAAAATAATCATAATTCCATTTCCATTTCCTTTCATTTACAACTATTTTCAATTCCAACAATCATAAAACAATCATAATTCCATTTTAATTTCCTTCAATTTCTAATTCCCACAATCACAAAACAATCATAATTCCATTTCCATTTCCTATTCCAACAAGCACAAAACAATCATAATTCCATTTCCAATTCCAACAATCACAAAACAATCATAATTCTATTTCCATTTCCATTCATAATTCCAATTGAATTTCCAACAATTTTACACAATTTCCAAGTCCATTTCCAACAATTTCAATTCAAAGTTTGAAAAATGAGGATCAAGTTGAAGGGTATGATATGGTTTACATAACTGGAAAATAATGCATAACATATCTTATACAATTGTTCATATACATATATTTATAACATGATCATCAAGTTGAAAGATTTATTCACAACATGAGATCAAGTTGAAGTATGTAACTTTTCTAGAAATTGTTTCCTTATTTAAACCTTTGAATCTTCTTTTCATTTATAATAAATCATAATATTATATACACCATTTCATATTTTGTTCTTACTTATATATGTCACTTTTATTCACAATTTGACAACAAAAAGTTCTTTTTGGAATTCAGATACATTCATTACATCACTTCTTTATACTCAACCAATTGTTTTTCCTAAATTAAATACCAAATATTAAAAATAAATTACCATTTGACAAATATTAAGAATGTATCAATTAATGATTTAAGTTTTTACAATTTTATAAAATTTGATTATCAATTTTACAATTTCACATTTTATTATCAATTTCACATTTGATTATTAATTCTACATTTAGGTTTAAATGTTGATTATCAACTTTTAATTTTAATAATCAGCCGTGCATAATATATAATTACATGCTAACCTTATTTTAATATTCCATTTCCAATTCCAATTCTAATTTTCATATCAGAAATTCAGAACAAAATAGCAGAACCCAAATCAATAACTCACTGCTCACGGTATTCAATCAAACAATTTCAACTTCAACAATTCCAATCCAAAATCAAATTCAAACCAATTCACTTCACATACACACAAATCCAATATCCAATACCATAACCAATTTCATTCTAAAACAAAACCAATTCACAAATCATTAATCCAAAACTGTGACATGAGCAACAAATTCAACATCCACCCACCGACAGCCAACTCTCAAATTCATCAACACAAATACAAATCCAATCCAATCCAACACAAAAAATTTGTAATTTACATTTACGGTATACCAATAATTTTTGGAAACAACAAACAATAAAGAACAGCAAACCCAAAAAATATTTGAAGCTGCCGGGTCTTTAGGTTATGGATTTGGGTTTTCGAGGTGTCAACCTTCACAGGCGCGTCAGGGGGTCGATGGTGTGGTGATGCAGTGGTCTGGTGTGCTAGAGTTGTGTTGGTGACAACGTGTTGCAATGTTACGGTGGTGTGGTGGATCTTCGGGGGACACCAAATACAAACCCAGATTGTGACTCTAACGAGGATGAGGGAAGGAGGAGAGTGATACAGACACTGGGGAGGGCTGGAGGGGACAATTGGAGAAGACAGGAAGTGGCGGCAGTGAGAGGCATCAAGATGGTAGTGAGAGAGAGGCAAGAGCGAGGGAGACTGTGAGAGAGTGAGAGTGAGAGGGTGAGAGCAGTCGGGGTCGGGGAGGGGGCTTTAGGGTAAAATTTTTAAAATTTGTAAAAAGGCCCTCCAAGTTTCAAAAATTTCCAGTACCGGCCGGTATTTTTCGATATTTTGGGTACCAGCCAGTACCTAACGGAAAACACCGGTACTGGTCGATATTTTTTATCGGTACTGAGGTAAGTTTCACTGTATTGTTATTTGACTGGTACGGTACCTTCCGGTATGGTATAGAACTCCAAATACTGTCTAATACCAAATTGATGTAGGACAAATAAAAGAATTATTAACTAGTAGCTAAAAATCACAAAATTAAGGAATATGATTCATATTAGGTTGCTGGAATATCAATTTCAAGGTTAGATTTTGGCTAGGAATATTGAAATTTCAAATTTTGTATAGATAAAATTTTAAGATTTGATTATTAGAAATTTACCCTTTGAATTTTTGGGATTAATATGTTGGAAGTCAAATTTGGTCTGGCTTGCTAGAATTTAGAGAACAAAAACAATGGATAGTAAGAAATTAGGAATCACGCTTGGGGTTTAAGAATCACTCTTAGAAGAAAACATCACACCTTTTAATTGAAAAATTAAATTTGTAGAAAATTTTCAAATTGATTATTTTAATGAAAGTCTGAGTAAACATATATATATATAGTATTTTTTGAACCTTTATTCTAGTAGGATAGGGTTCCTAACATATTTAAATTCTATTATAATAAAAATTCTATAAATCCTAAACAACTAGGATAAGAATAATATAACATCTTTAACTTACTACTACTTCTTATCTAATATGGAATCCTAACATAATCTAAATTTCAGTCCTTATTTTTTGTTGTCAGCTCAATTCCTAATCCTCATACTACCAAGAAAAGAAACATTGAAGAACGTGGACTCAAGGAAAGAAACACTAATACAAGTAAGAAGGAAGGTCAAGTGTCAAATATGAGATATGAGCTTGACTTTTAGAGTAACAAAAGTCAATTTAAATACCTTAGGTGGTTTAAATGGATAGTCAGGAGGAAAATGAATTGTGACTAGAAACACTCCCCATGCATATGGACTATCAGGTGGACCCATGATTGTTGCTTGCCAATAGAACATGTCTTCAGCAAATGGGCCCACAGATTTATATTAAGAAAGTGGAAAATAAAACACATACACACACATACACACATATAGAGCAAGAGAGAGAGAGATACATACACATAGAGACTTGAGGGGGGAGAGAGAGAGACAGAGAGGGAGAGAAATGAACATAAAGCTGATGATCGTAAACTATTTATAATCCATAAACATTGCTACCTCCCATCTTGAAAATCTAAGGGAAAATAGAATTGAGCCAAATCAAATTTGTGATTATTTCTAGATAAACAAGTTTAGACAGGTTACTTTTTATCTTACATCATGAGCATACATATTATTTAATCTTCTGTTGTTGGTTACTTCCTCTACATTGCTTTCGACGAAAAGCTATATAGGGATACCAATAGTGACAACCCAATATTTTTTATGCAATATATAATAACCCAATGTGTTTCAGCCCCTTATAAAGCTAGCATCATCTAGGAAAATCTATCTCTAAAAGGATTGCAAAAGGGATCACGGTGAAAAGTTAATCACCAAAGATTTTAAGTCTAAGTGAAGATATAAGAAAGTAAAAACAAATCCAAGCACACAGTCACCGTAAGAAAAAATGACCTCCACAACTTCAAGACAAACAGGCATGGTATTGAATAGCATCAACACATTCTAATGTTAACAGCAATTTTTAGCATCATAATTTGTAATTACAAACTCGTAACGGAAACCTTCTCTATTTAGTGTTCCCAAACACTAATGACAAAAAATAGAAACATGAACTCCATTTGAATACAGTCAAAACTATCACTAAAAGTAAAACAAATCCATCACAAGAAGTAAAATAATGTCATGAAATCTAAGAAAAAGTATGAAAATATGTAGAAACAACAAAGTCAGGAGTTATAAGAAATATATGTTTTTTATATAAGTATATCAATGCGAAGGAGCAATTCTTCTCGTGTGCTTTATAACCTGGAAGAAAAAGCAGCTACTATAAAAGGTGTTCAGGATTTATTATCAGTTATATAAGGATTGTTGGTAATGTGTATACATTGCTCAATACAAAATGAAAAAGGAGACACAAGACTTTGAATGCGTAATATCAAGAATCAAGTTGTTAGGTCATATTTGGTTGAGGTTTTATAATGGAATGAAATAGAATGGAATGTAATATTATTCCATCATTTGAAAAGAGGTTTTATAATAGAATGGAATGAGATGAAAGAGGAGGATTTTATATTACATCTCATTTTATTATAAACAGTAAAAATGAAAACCTTTAATTTGAGGAATTTATGATATAATGTAAATTGATACACAAGTTTACGCTTTGTTACATTATAAACCTTTCATTCAAACAACATTTCACTATATTATATTATGAATCTTTCTATCTCTCTCAAACAACAATTTCTAATATTACATCCATTTACCTTCTATTTTATTATAAACTATTTCATTTCATTTCATTCCATTAAAATTTTTACGTCCAATCAAATATAACCTTACGTAAGACTTAACTTTAACTCAAAATATTGCAGTTATAATGTATTTGTTCAAGGATAAAAAAATACATAGTTGAAATATTCAAATATTATAAAAGATAGTGAAACCATGAATATAGATTACAAGGCTTACTTCTTTGCCAAATATAATATGAATTTTATTGATCGGCCTAATATCAACCATAAATTTATATACACAGAGATAATGTGAAAAATTATTTGCTTTACTATCAATATTCATGTTAGCAAGTTGCTGAAGGCTTTGAACAAGCTATTCGACCTTTGAACAAGCAGTTGGAAGTTTCAGATCATTGGTAATAAAAGCTGCTTCAAACAATCCCAACAAGGTCTTTATGTGACCTTTTTAAAATACCAGAGGTTTCCTTATTTTCATAAACGTACATGAACAGGTAGCAAGAGACTTATTTGGTTATTTAGAATAACTTTATTAAGCCATCTATGATAGACATAATAAGTACTAGGTCCACACTAATAAGAATAATCTTCCACACTATTCTTTAGCTCGTTTAACCAGATATCTTATTATGCCACTTTATTATTTTTATGCCAAATCTTAGCCTTAATTTTAAAAAATCATGATTAATAAATATCCAAATGGAAATTAAGAATTTCAATATTCTACCCTTGCATGAATAGTATTTATTGCATATATATAATAAAGAAAATAATAAAGCTGCGAAAATAAAACTTGTATTAGTTGACCTTTAAAATCATTCGATCAAAAGATAATGGACACCCCATTTGCTTCCATAGGACTTTCAATACTATAAGGTTACAAAAACATATATCACACAAATCTAATATAATAAAAAAATCTAATAACCTTACTAATACGACTGAGAAAAAGAAACATACTAAACAATAATGGTACTTGTATAATTGTAATGCACCATATCACATTTGTCAGTCTCAATTTCTTTAACTTTATAATAATTTTTTTCTCTTACTAAATGTTAAACTCTATTAGAAAAAATTTTATTTGATTAAAAACTTACGCCCCCTTATATTTTTACAACTCGTACATGAGTATATCTAAAGATATCTTTATGTGTCAATAGATATAGTATTATTGTCAAACTGTATATATGTCCAATACCAGTAATATAATTAAGATTGATACAAATCTTAAGACCTATATATGTGTTATGATAGTGTAAAACATTATGTATGAATGAAAGAAAAATAATTATCATCAACATATATATAACTAATGTTGTTATAATATGATATCATAACTATATCAAGAACACAAATGTAATGAGCCCTAACTAATAAGGTCAAGGAACTTCAAAAGACACATTCTATGGATATGTCTCTCAAAATGACTAGGCAAAGTTCCTTAGCAAGTCAATTAACTTATACTTAGCCAAAATTCTCCGCTATGATGTCACGATTATGTACAAGCTCATTAATGATCAAATATTGACCTCCAATTGCTTATATCATGTGATATTCTTATTGTTATTATTAAACAATAAAATAAAAAGATTATTATAGTACAACTGAATGGATCCAGCTACTAAATTAGCTACAAATAGTTTTAAAAATCAAGTTTATCAACCAAATTACATGTGAAACTGCCCCATAACATGCAATAAACTCTACATGCATAGTCGAAGAGGTCACAAGTTTCAGTTTGACACTTTTTATGAAATGGCACCTCCTGATATAAACTTCCTATTATCCGGACACAGAAAAATTTGAATTTGTGAAAATAATCAAGTCTAAACTCTTAACTTTTTTAATATTAAAAATGTATGAATATGTATAGCCAATAATCTCTTCCCTCGATCTAAGCTTTTCTCCACTAGAATTGGCTTCCTAATGGGTTCATCTTACACTCTTATTGCTTATTCTTCCTCCCTCCCCTTGTTTCCTTCAAGTTATCATGCTTTTGTTACTTATACACACCTTTCTTATTCTTCAACTAGTTCCTCAGATAATGGGGTATTTTAGTCCTTGTTTCGTTTTGTTCCCATCAAGAACACCTTTTCTATCATTTAGGCAATAACTTTTCAAAAACCTACTCTGTAAAAGTTGTTTCCTTCCCTTTAAAAACATGTAAACCTATAAAAATGAGCTAACTTTACTCCTACAACTAGTGATGTTCCTCCATTATCCTTAAGCTCTCAGTCAAGTCTTCAATTGTTAGAGAGGATAACTTTCCAACTACACTGGTGAGAGATACCGCTTGTTTAATCTAAGCTTTGTACATAAGTGATATATGCTTAATTGATTATAAATTTATTCCATAACACTTAGTGATTATTGCTATGAAAATGCTTAAGATACTCACTTTAACTCATGTAGTTTTAGGCACAATTCTAAAGTGAAAGAGCTAAAGTGAATTGAAAGCACTACATTTGAGTTGTTTTCTAAATATTCATACTCACTTGTCTTCATGAAGCAAGAAAAAGAAGATTAAAAGCAAGATAAGACAAGAAAATGTCAAGAAAGATGAGACATATGCTGAAAATACAAAGAAGATGAATGATGGAGCAAGAAAAATACAAAAGGAATAAGGAGAAAGAAGTCACAGCTATGCCATTGACTTGTCACAGCCATGAGTATCAACTCTTGGTTATGACAAGGTGTCTTACGACTCTGACACACCACTAGTAGTTTTGAGAAGGTTCTTACAACCGTGAGAAAGTCACGGGTGTGACATAATGCCATCTCACCAAAAACCTAATTTTTTTGGTATAAAGGCAACAAATTGGTGACGACCAAAAGGATGAAAGTTTTTAGGTGTTTTTAGTTGGGAGAAAGAGGGAGCTTCAGGAGAAGATGAGAAGATGGGGCAAAGCTCTCAACCTTGAGAGACCAATGGAGAGCTAGCTTTCTGACACCAGTTCAGAGGTGACATTGACCCTGACAACCCAGTTAAGCATTCCTTCCTTGTATTTGTTGTTTCTTTCTCTTCTTACGAATTGATTATGTTATCCTATGTATATGGATTTGGGTTTTATGTATAAATGATCATATTATCGTATAGTTCAATTGTTTGTGTATGAACCCATAACTAGAATTTTAATATAATCAGTAATTATTATATTTGAGATTCATTTGTATCTACTAATGGTTCGTAATCATTAAAAATAACATGAACTAAGTTGAATGACCCGAGCGTATATGGTTTCTGTTTAGATTAATTAGTTTTCCTAATTCATAATGTGACTACCAATTGAATCTAGAGATCGTATCCTAGATTATTCGACAGTTAGGTTTAATTAACAATAGTATCCTCAGATCCTGCTTCAATGTGGGACTTCAGACTAAGTGTGATGATGATGATCTTAATTAAACATGACCTAAGAGAAAACAAGATTAATAAATATTATCATTAACCTATGATTAATAGTTCAAGGAGAGGTATATGATTAATTAGAGTATAGGTCGAGATTGAATCAAAGAATCGGACTCCTAAAGAATTCACCACTTTCATCATTTTTGCATGTTTTCTTTATTTTGCTTTTGTTAGTTTGTTTTGTTTTATTTTCTTATTTCAAAACTGATTAGATTACTTGGCTTTCCTAATTCATAATGCAACTACTTAATTAAATCTAGAGATCGTATCCTAGGTTATTCGGTAGTTAGGTTTAGTTAATGATCATATCTTAATTAAACACGACCTAAGAGAAAACTAGGGCCAATAAATATTATCATTAACCTATGATTAATAGTTCAATGATAGGTAACAATTTAATGAAATATGATTAACTAGGGTATAGGTCGAGGTTGAATCAAAGAACTGGACTCTTAAAGAATTCACCACTCCAAACTTAAACACTGATTAAATTCATTTCGAAAGCTTTGTACACACTCTCTGTGGGATCGACCAAGACTTACCACCGCTATAATAGTAGGTCTAGGTTATTTTGCGTAGCATTACGATGTACTGCTGGCAATAAGTGATAAGTAGGTCTTGGGTGATCTAGGAGACCTCACGTTACACAAATGTCAACTTAAAGAAAATGAGAGATGATCAATAGTTGCTATAAATTGGGATTCTTCTTCAAGTAATGACCTTCAGTCCCAATAATCTACAATTGGGCATAAAAGAAATGGAGAAATTGAGGTCTTATAGAGGTGCTACTCTCTGAAGATAACTTGGTTTTGTTCTCCTTCATTTCCCAAGTTGAAGCTTTAAAAATAGTGAAAAAAGGGTTTTGACATCTTGGCTAGCTTCCTATATTCGTTCAAACTTAACAACCTAGTATTGACATAGAAATGATTAAACAAGAAAGTCTACTATTATGTGTCACTATGAACAACATCCTCTTAGAGTATTAAAGACAAAAAACCTGAGCATGGTATCGGGCTTTATAGGAAAATCCATATGCATGGAAGAGAACATGGAAAGGAGAAAGAGAATAGGGTTTGTAAAGCTTTATATAAGTATGGACATATCTAAAGAGCTCCCCAACTTCATAACCCTCATGTAGTTAGATAAGAATAATAAGCTCTTTAATAGTTACATACCATTGGAAGCCATCCTTTAAGAATTAAGGTAAGTAGTGGAAACCTAAAAGTAAATCCTTTAAGAGGGGAGATTATATGAACTAATGGTGCTTAAGGAACAAGGGGATGAGGTGGAATTAAAGGGAGATCAAGAGCTTGCTCTAAGTTATGAAGGTGAGTTTTACAAATGGAGAGCTTTAAAGTCCTCCTCAAAATGCTAATAAGGAAATGCATAATAAGAATATGATTGAAAATATGATGATGGTTAAGGGGTGGCAAATGATGAGAAGTAACTTAATAGTCCTCAACTCAAAGGAGACATAAAGTAAAAGCAGGTTGTAAATGATGCAATGGAAACTAATAATGGAGGTTTCCAATATGTTAGGTGAAGGAAGTCTAAGAGAAGTAATAGGAGCAAAAGCTTCAAAGATAAAAATATAGCAAAATGACATTTCTTGTTTGAATGTTCATAAATTAGATTACCCTAGTAAGATTCAAGCTTTAAAGGATTTTGTCTACAAGGAAACATCTTTATTATTGGATCTTTTATAAACTAAGATAGGATTTGAAAATTTGAATAAGTTGAGAATTGGGGATTCCATTCGAAGCTTCTTCTCAAACCATCAACTTCACTTTTTTTATGAGAATTAATTTAGCTTATAATAATAATTTTGTTAAGGTGGAGGCACTAGAAACTTGTTATCTAGTAATCCATATAGTTGAAAGTTTTTTTTCAGGAGAATTGTAAGTTTTTTGCTTTTATAGTTTATAGTTATAGCTTCAAATTTTAAAGAAAAATGCTTTGGAAAAGGCTGATATAAATATAAGCCAACTATTAGGGGTTGTGGTTGATAAGTGGAGATTTTAATTCAATCTTATATAGGTCTGAAGCTGAAAGCCATTCAAATTTCAAAAGCTACAATGAAAACTTCAAAGATTGTGTATAAAGCCTAAAAATGGTGGACTTATAATATCAGGGTAATTGATTTACTTAGAGCAATAAACATAAATCAAGGTGCTTTATTAGGAAAAACTTGGATAGAGCTTTAGTGAATCTCATATAGCTCAACAAATTTCTTGAAAGCAAAGCAAGATATATACAGCCTCTATTTTCAAATCATATGCTAATCAAAGTAGATTTCATGTTTCAAAATTCATATAGAATGTGTCTATTCAGATTCTACAATTTCTAACTCTTGATGAAGTTTTTCAGGATGGTATCTCTAAAAGGATGGAAACTAGTCCTTAAGGAACTAGAATATTTATTTATGTTCAAAAATTGAAGGGCATCAAATAGGAACTAAAGAGGCTGAATACAAAAAGGGACTTGAATACCAAACAAAGAGTGTTAAATGCTAAGGGAAAAATAATATAGATTTAACAAATCCTCTCAAATAATCCTAGTAGTAAGGACCTGTTATTTGAATAGAATGAAGTTTGTGCTTCATTTAGTCATAAGTGATAATCAAGGTGATTTTTTTCATGGGAGACAAATTGGAGGTAATATACTAATTGCATAAGAGCTCATAAAATATTACGAAAGGAAAAAATATTTCAAAACTATGCAGTAAAAGTGGATTTTAATAAAGTTTTTGGTTGCATTATTTAGGAGTTCATTTCCAAATTATTGGAATCTCTCGAATTCTTTAGAACATTCAAGAAACAGATAGAGGCTTATTTCACTTCTACTGCAGTTAATGTCTTGATTAATGGAGTTCCCTCTAAGCTTTTTAAGGGTTTGTAAGGCTCAAACAAGGAGGCCCCATCTCTCATAACTTAATTCATTCTATACATGCAAGTGTTGACTCAAAATTTGAAGCATAATATTTTAAGGAATGCTAATTACATGTACCATAGCAAATGTCACTACAATAAAGATGTATTTTGGCTATAAAAAATGTAGCTAATTGCCTAAAAAGCATCACCTATAGTTATTCGCTACATTCTTGTTTTGTCACACAAAGCATCAAAAGATATCAATGACATTTTCAAAATTTGTAGACAAGAACTATTAAGTACGAAAAAATTTTCATAGCTAAGCCTAAAATAATACAAATTCGACAAATCATCTCTAATGACCTTAGTAGTAATAACCTATTATTTGAAGACAGGTAAGCCTTAAAGGACTTCTTTAAAAAGGTTAAAGACTATGCCTCACTATTGAATCAAAGATGCAGTAATAACTAACTAAAAGATGTGGATAGATGCACTAAATATTTTTTTAGTACAACAATGGCTAAGAGAAATTCTAAAAGAAATTACTCATTTACTTCTCAATAGGGTACATTAATCACTAAGCAAAAAAGAGTTGTTGAATAATGTTGGGACCCGATTCGCATTAAGCATGTTTTATGTATTTTGAGGATTAGTTTACTAATTTCCTTTTAGTTAGAATTAATTTGGGATTAATAGAATTTAATTGGAGGTATATAGTTAAAATTGGAGTTTGATAAGTTTTTAGAAATTAAAAAGAATAAGATGATGTAGGGAATTTGCATATGTTTAAGGCTTA
>JANZLF010000222.1:29006776-29021720 GCA_026546835.1 Erythroxylum foetidum
ATTAAAATATTATTATTAATCAAAATATAACTAATTAAAATATAACTATTCATTAATTAAAATATTATTATTCATTATTTAAAATATTGTAATTAATTAAAATATAACTATTTATTAATTAAAATATTATTATTAATTAATTAATTAATTGCAATATAATTAATTAAAATATACTTCATTCATTAATTAAAATATTGTAATTAATTAAATTATAATTTATTCATTAATTAAAATATAATTCATTTTGTAATTAATTAATTAAAATATGATTCATTCATTAATTAAAATACAATTCATTTTATAATTAATTAATTACAATATTTTTTATAAACCAACCATTATCAATGACAATGGTAATCATTCCTTCATTTTAATCAACCATCATAATTATAATGATTATATCTATCCTCATTCCTCACTATATTCATTCCCATTATCATTCCTATTATCTTCTGTGAATCAAGTGCCCCTTAAAGATATAAGTACGGAAGCATAATGGACCATTTAATTTGAAAATGTAAAATTGTTATATATGTAATTAAATCACAACTTCTTATTTTCTTGAGAAATTTATATATGGAATATTTGGACTAGATTTAGATTATATAGAATTGATAAATGAAATTATTACATCCTTTTTGCGTTTTATTAAAAGAAGTACACTTTTGATAACCTAACCCTCTTCTTCAACCTTCGCATGCGTTCCTTTTTTCAGGCCAACGGCGACACAAGTTCTTCCCTCGCAGCCCATCTCCCGTTGGCACCGCCACTGGAAGGCTTCTAGCCGATCACCAGCTGCGTGGTCATTGTGGTTAGTTCCGGCAACTTTCTTTGGTCTTTCTATTTATAAATTTCGATGTGTTTCTTTTTAACTTCATAAAGCGAAGCCTGAAATTTTGCTTGAGCCTAAAAGTGAAGGTTGTTGCTTCTTTCTTCCTTCATCTGCTCGAATATGACATGGTTGTTGCTGGGAAATGCATAAGACAAATTATTAGATAACCTGCCCACGCCCACGGTACTTGTAAGTTCTGGATTTTTGATATTGAGTTTTATCTCATGTCTATGTCTTTTGCTTTCTCACTTATTTTACTGCGCCCCGTTATTCGTTGGCTATTTAATGATTTTTAGCTTAGTTGTATTGCTATTTTTTTTACTATTTTATTATTTATTTATTTTCTGTATGTTTTTAATTCTATATAGTACTATTATTATTATTACTTTTATTTATTATTATAGTATTATTAATACTTTAGTGGTATATATATCTGTTTAATTTAGTGGTTTATATATATATATATTGTTTCCTTATTTTTATTTATTTATTTATATTTTATTTTTTGGAACTTATTATTTTGTACTTTGTATAATTTTTATCTACTTAATATTTTACTGTAATAGTTGTGCCTTTTTTCTTTGTACCATGCATCATTTTTATTATTGTCTCATTTGTATGTGGGTCTACTGAAAACAGCCTCTTTATTATGTAAAGGTAAGGCTGCGTATTATCAGAACTCTCTAGATTCTACTTTATTACGAGATTTCAAATTGGGTAATAATAATGATGATTATATGCATTTTATATTGCAAAAATTTAATTTTACCTTGTTATTGCAAAAAATGGTATTAGAGCCATGGCTATTTGGTGTACAACCTATGAAGATATCCGTCAGCAGATTAAGGAAAAAAGGATATTTGATAGACTGCAAAAATAGATGTATAAGAGAGCTAAATAATATTTATTCACACTTGATAAATCATAAGTTTGTTTCATCAAATTCTTCATTAGATTTTAAAGCAACGATTCTTGAGCTAGAAAACCATCAATATTGAAAAGAACGTAAAGTGCTGTATCTTACCTTTTTCACATATTGTAGACTACACCTAGATAGAGGTCATTAGAAATCTTCCAACTTATGTTGTTAATTACGAAAGAGTGTCCTTATTATGATCATTTAATTTTTAAAATAAATGAGCTTACAAAAGGTCAAGATTGAATTACACTATCATACAAATATATATAATTATATTTTACAATTTATCATAAAAAAGTTATAAAAGTTGTTAAAGCACCCTATCCCACTTTGCTTTTGATTTTCTTCCTGATTTTCATGTTTTGAGACAAGCTCCTCTTAGTATTTATAGATGACTTGATTTTGACTTAATAGAGCTCGCTTATGTTAGGTAGTGTGTTGCTTTTGTGAATATTACTCATTTTATCTTAAAAAAAAACATAAAATGTAAAAATCTGGAGATAGAAACCCATCTAGGAATGACTGGTATTATGAAAATTATTAGATAAATACTTAAAATTAAAATGTGAAGGATTAGAAATAGAAATTGATTTAGCAGAAATTCAAAAACTTTTCATGTATCTTGCATTAAACTTTGACCTCAAAACAAAATTCAGAGAAGAAAGTTCCTTTATCTTTCTAAATAGATTAGAATAATCGAATACTTTGTCCTTATAAAATATTAAATACTCAAACCTAACCGTTTCATAGAATAGTTATCGAATTAAGACCCGAGATTCGTTGGCAATTTAAAGAGCTTATCGATCATCTATAAGTAGCTTACTTTTGAACCTATCATCCCTCGTAGAAGCTTTCAAGAGTGTTCTTGCCGAGAAGTGTGATATTCCCGCCGCTAATCAACGGGGGTTATTTATAAAGGCCGAAGCTTAAAGGATGATCGGACTCTTGAGAGCTACCGAATGTTATGCTTTGCTTTTTCTTTTTTAATACGTTTCTGAAAGCATTGATTTTGGAGATAGAGAATTAAACGGCTCTGGGTTTGATTTTTCTTTGGAGATCTAGGATAATTGGGGAGTGTTATATTTAAAAAACCCTAATCAATTTTATTCGAAAATTTTGAGCCAAAACCCTACTTGACAGACGATTCACTGAGCGTGTTCTTTAGGCTTTCGAATTTGGCGGAGCGTTTAGATCGGTTCTAGATTTTTGAAGAATTGGTCGTTATACTCGATCAGTTTTGATTGTTCGTGCAATGCTTTCTGATTCGTCATGAAGATTAAACGGCGCAGGTCTCTAGAAGTGGTTAGTAAATTCGCCTTTTGCTTTCGCTCCTTTTCTTCTGTAAAAGTTTTTGGGTGTGTGTGAGTGCAAGTTGTGGATTGTGTTGACTGTTGAGTTTGACGATTTAGTGTTGCTGAAGGGCGATTGATATGTATAGTTGAAATTGAATTGGTAACCTCTTATTTTTTTTTACTTATGCGCTGTTAGCGGTTGTTGATTGAATGGTGTTTTTTAGGCTGTGGGAACGTGGTGATACATGTGAGAAGTTGCTCCATTTCTTGATATGTTTTCATGTCTTGCTTCTTCCTGGAAATTTCTCTTGTGGTCGTCATTTTTTTGAATTATAGTTCATCATCATCAATGTTCCGTTGATGGTTATTTTCAATGTAACCATTACAACTTAAAACAAACCTTAGCAATAAGGGTCATTAAATTTATATGTCAACAATTTATTTCATACATGTAGGATCTCCAGTTGGTTGTTGCGGAGAGATAGAGAAGCGACCAATGTAGAAGTCCCCCTAGTTGTAAGAAGGCCTAAGGAGAAGTTCAAGACCTATAACTTCATTCGCTTAGTCCCATGTTTCAACCAGAAATTTACTTCCTTCAATAGTTTTAACTCATCCCTTTTCCCCATCACCTAAACAAGTACCTTTTGGTCTATTGCTAATTTAAGCAGCTCTACAATTTTGTAAGGTGTTGTTGATGGTAAGAGCTTAATTTATTCAATTTCACATTTGTGTTTATGGCTTTGTGTTTGAATATTTATGGTTTACTTCTTTACCTGCTGTCAATTATGTGGAGCATTTATGTTGTATTGGAGTTTCTGTGAATCTGGATTGAAGGTTATTCATTTCTTGCTCCTCTTTTCTTTTACTTGCTTTTGTAGACTTCCTGAAGTTTATGAATGGCTTGGAGAGCGATTTGGACAAGGGTAAGATGTGAATTTTCTTTTTCTTCTTCTTCTTCTATAAACGTATTTTGTTGTGTGGAAGAATCTGAATGTTAAACAATATGAATTCTGATTACTTTTGAGGATTTTTAATTTTAAAAGAAAGATAACGCCTTGCCTTCTCTGGATGACCTTTGCTCTTGTAACATACCATAGAGTTGGTGTGGGGGTTAGTTGGGAAAATCCAATGTTTTAGGCAAACAAGTGATTCTTTCTAATGACAATGCATAGAATTGTTAATGGGACCTTTGTACAATGGGGGCTTGTTTCATGTGTTATTATACTGATTATCATCTATTGGGCTTTCTTATATCCCTTATTGCATCTTTTCAATAGAAATTCTTGTTGTATTCGAAGTGAATGTCTTAGAGCTTTGGATCGATATTTGTCAACTTGTAGATTGTATTCTCCTGTTTTCTTCCTGGAGAGTCTGGAAAATGTGTCAATTGACTCCACTATTTGGTGGTTCATGCCGTCTTCAACTGGAAGACATGCTTGCTAATTTGAAATCTATTGCCTTAGATAGTATTATCCTTGTTTGTGGTTTGGATTCAAATAACTCCCTCTCTTTCGCTTTCATACTGATGCAGATGAAACATATAATATGTTCAATTTATATCATCTTGCAGGGCATTCATGTTGGTTTTGTTAGAGCTTTGAGTGCTGCATCTTGGGAACAAGCAGTGGGGCTTTTTTCTAAAAGAAAATTTGATATAGGGATAAAATCACATTCTGCTTCAATTAAACCCGGTGAGCAACAACGCATGGATGTTTTTGATGCGAATATATTGTGGTAGTCACTATAAAAAAAAATCATGTCTTGCACGTGCTATGGAATGCTTTCTTATTCTTTTTCCATTTTTCTTTCTTAAGAAATCTTTTGGTATTTATTTTCGTTGAAACGCAAAAACATCTGAATGATAGACCCGTTAGTTTCTGTTGAGAAAGCTTCATTCACATACATCATTTCATATCCATGTCTTATACCATTTTATTCAGGCCACATAGGATTCGAATATGTTGTAATAATCGCAAGTATTTTCTAGTAGAGAGTTGAAATTTTAAGAAATTGATAAATTTTCTAGTTTGCGATAGTAACCATTCTTAAATTTGTTCTGCAGAGTTTTCTTTCCACTCATCTCTACTACTTATAAGGTATCAATATCTTCTTCCGAACTTCTCTTTTTCTTCATTTCTTCTGATTGAATCCAAGTACTGACAGGTTCTATTAGCTGATCCTCTGAACTGAAAATTGGTGTTAATTGAGCAACAAACACACGTTTTTTTTTTGGAATCCCAAAGCCTTACATGAGTTCAATACAAATGAGCCCTAAGGAGCTCAAGGAACTAACTTACAACACTGAGATGGTGTTACATGAACTAGGTATCATTTGAGGTCACTAAAAGATTCCTGTCTTCTTTATGCATGGTTTCTAAGATACATAGGAGACAAACTCCCTCACAATAAGGTCTACAGGTACAGGGTTCTTGTAGCTTCTGGGTAATTATAGGTGATGAGCCAAGGCCACTGAATTCATTTGTCTCCAATCTCAGCTTCAATTATTAAATTGCCTGCCTAAACGAGTCCATCAACATCTTAATTATGAAATGTTGAATCGAGAATATGAATCTTGTTGTGTTCTGAGCTTCCAGTGCATCAGTTGCATCTATTTCTTCATACTTGAATTGCATGGTCACTATATTTCTAAGACATTTCCTCCTCACCAGCTCTGCTTTGTTATTCACAGCTCCTGGAATCTTGATTGCTAACTTTTAAATTTGCTTCGATCCCAATTCAGGCCCCATCTTGTAGCTATGCTCCTCATGAGGTTGACTATGATACCTTCCTTTAATCTTGTAAATGTATTCAAGCATAATAAGTTACTATTCATTTGTTTGTGCATAAACATCCTTTGATTTCTTTCTCTCCGCACCTTATAGACAGTTGTGCATGAAGCCAGCTTGAGGAGAGTGTGATTATCAATTGATTGGGTAGCTCTGTTGGAGGTTCAGAAGACTATACTCTTTCAACTCTCTTCTTCACAATAATGATTGCAAGCAAGCTGTATTCTTTCCCAGATCTGTTTGGAATAAGGGCATTGGAAGAATAGATGATCCCTTGTCCCGCAACATAGCTTTTAAATGTTTCTTTTATCTCTTTACTGAACCATTTGAGTAGATAATATAAATTTTTTCTTATCATGTTGTTTCTTACTTCTAACCAATTTTTGAGGGTAGGAGGGATACTATCTACCTTTGGTCATAATAACTGTTTTTGGTTGCCAACTATTGGAATTTAGTTTCTCCTAACTTCGAAATGCTATTTGAGTTTCAACAAACTTTATCATTCGTTTGACTTTTAATTAATTTAAATCTCTTAACTGAGCTCTCATAATCTACTAAAAGGATGTTCTTTAGTGTTACTTTTACTACTATCAAGATCCAATTTATGTATTAACATAATTAATCGTTTATGAAAGAGCTCTGTGGAAACAAAAGTCGCATGCATTGTAGACATTTATGGACTTCTGCGTCTCCTTTTATGTCTCCAATCTTAGCATGTGCTATTCATGAAGTAAAATTTAAATCGGAAGATTATTGGATTGAATCATAAATAGGTTTGATATTTCTTTGACTTTTATAAGTGTCTATATTTTTTGAAGTGGAACTTTGTTCCACTAAGGGGAGTGTCTCTTTTGGTATTTGGTACCTTGGGAAATCTAGAGATCCTAGCACCGTGGACTACCTTGAAAACAGTTAGTCTAATTAATATCAACAATCCAGCATCCAGAACATCGCTTGAGTATGTTTAATCTTTGTGACTTATAGTTGTACTTTCTCTTTATTGTTGGAGGTGTGTGCCAACATGCACCTTGCCATTTAGTTATCATGCTTGTGAAAATATTGCTCCAGAATACTGCAAATTTAGCTCCATTTGACCAAATGATGGTTGCATTATATTGCTCAGGTCTTTACATGTGAGTCCACAGTTGCTGGCTAGAAGAAGTGACGAGCCATTTAAGCCTCAGAGAAAAGGGAAGTTTAAGAGAAAGCAAAAATGTTCTCAACCACCTGTTGAAGCTCCATATGTGCCGCTTAAACTGAAAAGAAATACCAAGGCCTTGCAAGAGAAAACAATTGACATATTTGAAGGCATGACTATTGTTGAGCTTGCGAAGCGTACTGGTGAATTATTATCCACTTTGCAGGACATTCTTGTGAATGTTGGGGAAAAACCTGGATCAGAATTTGACCCGCTTAGTGTTGACATTGCAGAGCTGGTAGCAATGGTAATTTCTTTTCTTATTCACAAGAATAGAATTACAGCTTTTAGTGAACATTAAGATGATGATGAATTGGATTCTTTTGTTGAGTAATAAGGGGAGATGCAATTCACAATTTTCCATTTATTATTGATTAGGAGCAAATACCCCACTGGTAAGAAGAAAAGCATCATTCCTAACGACCAGTAGCATTTCAACATATATAGGACCTTGAGATTATGAGATTGGTGGTTATCCTATACCAGCTGGAGCCCAGAAAAGCCTGAATTGGAGGTTGTCTTTATTTTAGGTTTACAATAAAACAAGAGAGAGAATTCCTTCTATGTCATCCTTGTTATATAGTGCCACATCGAATTCTAGATTTTATAGCTTTTCCTAGATGTAGAAGGATGGGGAAAGTTGCTAGCTACATAGTCTTTATGTTTAATGAAAAATTGCCTCTGCTGAATCAAATTTCTGGCTCAACCTTTCTGATGATGCATTGTTAAAAACATGGAAAATTTAGCATATTGGTTATTTGGCTTTGGGTGGTTGATATGCCTAGTTGGTAGTTTAGGATTGTCTTTCTCTTGAGACTAGAGTATGTGTTTTGGATAGCAAGAACACAATTTTAATGAATTGGACATTTAAGAAACCCCATGTTATACAGTGGTTTTACAGCTGTCATTTATTCTATTTTCCTTTTTTTTTTCCTTCATTCGAAGATTGTGATACTTAGTCATTTGTCACACGACGACTTTCATATAAGTACCCTCTATGATAATCTTTACAGGAAGTTGGGGTTAATGTTAGGAGGCATCACTCTAATGAAGGAGCAGTTGTTCTTCCACGGTCACCAGTAGTAACAGTCATGGGCCATGTTGACCATGGCAAAACTTCTCTTTTAGATGCATTGCGGCAGACATCTGTGGCTGCAAAGGAAGCTGGAGGCATAACTCAGCATCTGGGTGCTTTTGTTGTTAGCATGCCTTCAGGGGCATCAATCACGTTCCTTGACACTCCTGGGCATGCTGCATTTAGCGCAATGCGAGCTAGAGGTGCCGCAGTCACAGATATAGTTGTGCTTATTGTAGCAGCTGATGATGGGGTGATGCCTCAAACTCTGGAAGCTATTTCCCATGCAAAGGCAGCTAATGTACCCATTGTGGTTGCAATTAATAAGTGTGATAAACCTGCTGCCAACCCAGAGAGAGTTAAGGTTCAACTTGTGTCAGAGGGATTGCAGCTGGAGGAGATGGGTGGAGACGTTCAAGTGGTGGAAATTTCAGCTGTCGAGAAAACTGGATTGGATAATTTGGAGGAGGCTTTACTTCTCCAGGCAGAGATGATGGATTTAAAAGCACGGGTTGATGGACCTGCTCAGGCTTATGTGGTGGAGGCAAGAATTGACAAGGGACGTGGTCCATTGGCTACAACCATTGTTAAGGCAGGGACTTTGGTTTTAGGGCAGCATGTGGTAATTGGCTCTGAGTGGGGCAGAATAAGGGCTATTAGGGATATGACAGGGAAGTTGATACTGCAGGCAGGACCTGCAATACCGATTGAGATTGAGGGCCTGAAGGGAATTCCTATGGCTGGTGATGATATAATTGTTGTGGAATCTGAGGAAAGAGCTAGAATGCTTAGTGCTGGTAGAAAGAAGAAATCGGACAAAGACAGGCTTAGGAAGATTGTAGAGGAAAGGACAGAAACTGAGGAACCATCAGAATCTATGTCTTTACCTGGGAGGATTGAAATGCCTATAATTGTAAAAGCAGATGTCCAGGGAACTGTCCAAGCTGTCACTGATGCACTGAAGACTTTAAACAGCCCTCAGGTATGTTGTCCCTGCTACTTTTAACATTTGAAAAGTTTTTGTTAATATCAAGCTGCTTTGTTACACATTTATACTAATGATTAGTTCCTTATCTACTTGATTTCTAAATAAAGCTAACATGAATGACATCCAACACTCTGTGAAGATAAGATAATTTGTGAAAGTTGGAATTGCTTTTCCCTTAATCGTTGTTTTATCCGCTTCTCACATTTTTATTAATCATTTTCAACTATGCTGTCAGGTGTTTGTAAATGTAGTTCATGTTGGTGTTGGACCTGTTTCTCAGTCTGATGTGGACCTTGCACAAGCCTGTGGTGCATATATAGTTGGATTCAATGTAAAAAGTCCACCTAGTGTTATCAGTCAGGCTGCAGCTCAAGCTGGTATAAAGGTATTAATCCTCTGTTTTCAACTTCAACCATTATGAAAATGCTGTTATCCATGCTTTTAAACATCGGGAGAAGCTTAGGAAAACTAGCTTCCTGTTGTTATTTGGTTTAGTCTGGTGATCTTGCACCAAGAACCTTGTAATAGGAATCTATAAATGCCCTACTAAATTTTGCTCTGTAATTGGCTTTAGGTAGTGCATCACCGCGTAATCTATCACCTATTGGAGGAATTTGGCAACATGATAGTAGACAAGGCCCCTGGAACTTCGGAAACTCAGGTCGCAGGTGAGGCTGAAGTGCTGGGTATCTTTGAGCTAAAAGGGAGAAGTAAGTCAAAGGGACCTGATGTGAAGATTGCTGGCTGCCGAGTGATAGATGGTCATGTTACACTATCCTCAACCATGAGGCTTTTGAGAAGCGGGGAAGTAGTGTTTGAAGGATCTTGCACATCTTTGAAGCGGGAAAAGCAGGATGTGGAAAGGGTGGGAAAAGGAAATGAATGCGGAGTAGTAATCCATGACTGTGATGATTTCCAAATTGGAGACATCATTCAATGCATGGAACTAGTAATTAAGAAACCTAAGTTCATTTCATCAAAAAGTGGTGCAGTTCGAATTGAGTGCTGATGGTGGCCGCTTTCCAGATGATAAGACATTTAGGAGGTTTCTGCATCTCCTGTCGCATTTTTTTGGCAAGTGACTTGGAAATGATTGTTCTGCTTTGGTAAGCTACCAAAATTTTGCTAGGTATTTCCGAGAGAATCTCGGAATTGTTGTTGATGTTGTACTTTGGTAAGTGACCAAAATTTTGCTAGATATTTCTAGGAGAATCTCGGAAGTGTTATTGATGTTGTACATTTGATTCGAGAAACTTGCGGATCACATAACCCATAGCATGATGAAGAATAGTCGTTTATTTATTCTTTCCTCGCCTCCCAATTAATAAAGTAGATTATTTTTCAACAGCAAGATTGTGAAGAACTTGGCTTCCAATGGTGTCCAAAGTTGAGGGACTACACAAGCTAGGGAAGTCGCCACCTTTGCAAAACCATTCTGGAGTTGTCACATTTCCACAAACTAATATGTAAAATTTTAATATAAATAAAAAAATCAATCCCTCTTTAGATTTAGTTAAAAAATATTAACAGTTTATTAATTAAGAATTTTATGTATAAGCTAACATAAACAGACTTATTATATGCAATATGCTATGCAACGATACTTAGCCTTTGAGTTACATTTGTAACAAATTAAAAATTTTGATATTTGATTGTTGTATATTTCTACTCATAGCTAGTATTACGAAATTAAACAAAGATGTACATTTAAAATATAAATTACCTTTCTAATTATTCTTTTAAATAATAAGGTATATTTGGCTAATTTGCATCCAATTTAATTTATTATTGAGTAGATTATAAATAGATCTCAATTTGTAAATAACATCTCTATTAGACTTCTTCAGAGTCTGCATCTCGTAGGGATTTATGCTAGGTGTTGTTTTTATTGTTGTAGATTATAAATGAATTATTTCATAGTTAAAGGTCTAAATCATGCCTTAATATTTCTTAAAAATTTCAAGTAAGTCTTTACTATTATTTATAATATCACATTATAGCTTAACATTTTTCAAAATGATAATAGTTGTACTCTAAACCCTAATGGAGTTATGTTCTACTAATTTCTAGTAATTAGGTCGTCAACTTATCATCATATATATATATATATATGGTGTTATAGCGACGTAGTCTTGAGCCACCAAAAAGCTAAGTTGAAATAATTTCTCTTGGCATCATCATCATCATCATACCCCGAAATCCTGTAGGGTTTGAGGGAATATAATAATACGCAACCTTACTTCTAGATTTGAGATACTATTTCTAGTATACCTTATTATTTTACAAAAAGATCTACGTAAACCCCACTTTCCTCTATTACCCTTTTTATACTGTATTCAGCAGGGTCCAATCATTACCATTTTAGTAAAGTTAGGATGTAAAATAGTATCAGATATAATGTTAGGACTTAGACCTTTACTCTGACGTTGATGTATAAATAACGATCTTTGGCTATTATCTCATCTATCAAAGCTTTGGATTTATACAACTGAATGAGTCCAAAAAGTGCTTATCAATCAACACTTAACCCTTATTCTCAAAACTGGTGAAAGAAAATGAGTATATGAGATAATATAGGTCCAATAAAGATGGGAGCATAATGAAAAATTGAAATTGTTTGATCACACAAAGAAGAATTACAATAATGACCTAAACAAGTTTAAGATGAATAGCTTTAGACAAGAGCACATAAAAAGATCCAATTACTTAGATAAAAAGAAGGGAATAACATAAACTTGTATAAGACTTTTCTACAAAGGAAAATGAGAAATGAGAGAGCTGTATATCAACATAAATACTTAAAATGAATAAGTACATACCGTGACAAATTGATCTCCATTTTACTACAAAAGCTTATTAAGCATATATCATGATTTAAAAAAATCAAGATCTATATTATACGTTTCATTATTTTTCATTTATGAAAACGCTATTGTTAAATGTCTGTTTTCTTTTGATGTATGTAGAATGAACATCATCAATATTTGATCCGATAATTATCTTAAGTTAAGATCACTAGTCAGTGGCTTAGCAATTAGCTTGTGTATGGTCCTAAATAAATTAAAAGGATGAAAATCACTCAATCTTTGGTAGTTGACCGTTAGACCTTAGCACAATAATAAATCATGCAAGTGGGCTGATGCTTGGCATGTGGGTTTACGCAAGGAAGAGACATAGATGAAGGAACAAAAGAATTATCAAGAAGTAGGCGAGCATACGTATGATGGTTGACAGATATGGAGATTGGGAGATATTTCTCATGCATTTGAACTAGAAGTGTTTAGGAGGCAAAGCAACCCACGCATTTGGTGCATGATTAACAGAGGCAAAGACATATTGGCAAACATTCTCAAATGAGGGTGGACGAGGATGGTCAAAGTATCTGACAATTGATGAATATTAATGATAAGTTCTCATTGATAAGGGAAAATTGATGAGAAGTCTCAAGAGTTAGCATGGATATTAGGGAGATCTTCGATGATGGGAAGGTTTACATGATAGATTAATGATGATTGACATATCTAAGTTATGCTAAGTTCAAGTGTTGGCTTGAGGCATATGGCTTCAGTGAGGAAGTCTAAAAAGTATTTAAAGCCATGAAGCTTATCATATTATGGGCTTGGATTGTTAAAAGCTTGACTTGAAGCAGTGTGATTGCATAATAAGTATGCTTGGATGGATCATTCAAAAAGATGACTTGGGATGGATAAAAAAGGCTCATAAACGCATTTGATCTTTCAAGAGGTGATGACTAAGCAAGAATATGGAGGTGGGAGGCTAAGAAAGTGTAAGCATTTCCTAAGGTGATGGAAGAGTAGCGTGAAAATATGGCAAAGGAATAGGCATTATCCAAGACTGTTCTCCATGATTATAGTGGAGTTATGGAATAAAAAATGGTAACTCACTACTAACTTACTGGATTTGGTGGTAGAAGCTGAGTATTTTCCATTACTTACCCATTAGTTTCTTATAGACTATGTAAAATTATTTTGTTTAGTTTATTTTATATGAACTTTACATTTAGTCATTTACTAGGTAGGTTTATGGGAATTTTGTGAGAAAGTTTGTTTGCGGAGAACTTCAAGTAAGAAGTGTCTTGAGTCCTTTGCATTTTTATTATATAAGTACCAATAAAGCTTGGAGTTTTTATCATACCTCTATCTTATCCCTTTATTTTCATTAATGCACATACTTGTGAGTTGAGAACAAATGAAACACTTAATCATAAGTTTCATGGAGATATATGAAAACTTAAGTGAAGTTGTTTGTTGATCTCTTATTGTAAGGATGAGTTAGGCTTTGACAAAAGTTTGATTATCATATGAGAATTTGGCTATTTTTTCAATTTTACTACTTCAAAAAATCCCTATAATTGCTAGTATTAGATTTTGGTGGGAAGTTCTAATTTTCACTAAAAATGGTTGGTAAATGCAATCTTCAAAGCATTTTAAACTTAGAGGTGATCATTGATCCTATAGCTTCAATGGATGAGGGAATGTTTCACTTATTGTCTATTTGGAACTTTAACAAAGGAGTTTAAAGAAACTAGACGACCATTTGAGGAGCAACAAAAAGCTTGTGATAAGAAGAGTTATGACCTTGCAATATTTAAATGTGCCATAACAAGGCATAAAAATGGTTTCTGATTGGAAGGCACTTTGGTCAAAATACGAGAGCTCCAAATTTGATGATAAGTAAAGTGTCAATAAGCTTTAAAATTCAATGTATAATATGAGGCAATATTTTATTACTGTGAAATTGTTCAATGTTAAGAAGTTAGTAATAATAAAAAATGATGGTTGTTCATACATTATGGTGGATAAACAAAACCTCTAATGACATCTATATAAGTAAACCTCCCATTGAAACTTGGAAGAAATTAAAGGAACTAATGGACTAGTTCCTCTCTAGTTACACTTCTTAAGTCATTCAAGAGGCATTGAAGCATTTGAGAAAGAAGAATTGATTCTAGATTACATTAGAGAATTCATTTTTTGATGTTGGACGTGTACAAGATGTTAGAGGATGAAAAGTTACTTTTCATTTTTAGGTTATAAGGTCGAGCACAAATGGAGCTAAGTAGGCATAATGAGAAGGACCTCCCTTATTCTATAGTGGTTCTTCATACCTTCATGGATCTCTAAATTTTAGAACCTATAAAAGCCAATATTTCTTGTAAGAAGGATGTTGGGACTTACTATAGCTTAAAGGAAGATTAGGGAGTCTTCTCAATATAAGACAAAGAAATAATTAAAAGAAGTTGGTTAATTTATTTGCAAAAGGTCTCATTATGCTCTTGAATGTTCAAAGTAAGAGACAAATGAGTAAGTGAATTCTATGGTTGTGACGGAACAAGGCGAGAAGGGGCAAGGAGGGGGGACTTAACATATGAGGCTTACCTTAACTATTATTTTTTGGGTAAAACGACCATCTAGGGGTATTCATATAAGAAATGATGTAACTAGTGAAATAAATAATTGCTCATAGCTTTGAAACTTTGTTAACTAATCTTGAAAGGGATCACTTATTAAGGAGTGTCCTTAAATTATTTGAAATGAGACCTTAAAATCTTCTTATAGGGATGTTCTATTAGATCCTATTGCATAAAAAAAGAAAACATGCAAGTGATTTATGATCCTTAGTCAATGCTGGGCATGTTGGTTAGCACGAGAAAAGCATGCTAATGAGGGAACACATGAATTGTCCGAGTAGGTGAGGCATGTAAGTGATAAGTCGACTTGTACCATGTCTAAGTCAACTTACACATGTTCGGTACCGATAAGTCGACTTGTTCAAGGTCGGTACTGTTTATTTGTGCCCTAAAGGCAATCCCCTTTAGCGCGTTTTATTCAAA
>JANZLF010000222.1:29104585-29134544 GCA_026546835.1 Erythroxylum foetidum
TTTTTCTAATTGGTAGACTTCTATAGATATCAAAAACCTATGGTGATTTGAGTGCTAAAATATCAGAGATAAGAAACCTGGAGTTAGAGTTGCAAAGAGGGAAAGATAAGGATTCTGATGACACTTTAGAGTTTAAAGAAAGTAATCGTTACTATGGAGAAAGAAAATGCTGATATGAAGTTTATTGATACCATCCTCTTTAAACTTCCTTTCTTGATTGGCCCTTCTATACTGATATATTATACCACTCCTTGCAAAATGGGGTTTTGATGTATATCCTTATTATTTAGATGACAAAGAATGAACTTGAGACTGCTTTGGAAGTCAGCAAAAAGTCTTTAACTGACAAGATCTCATAGGACGGGGTAATATTTTTCTCCATTAATATGTGCAGAAGAACCTCTTACATGTTCATGACATTGATTTTTGACCTTTATATGTTTCTCTTCAAAAGCTAAATTCATCTGAAAATTCAATTAGGTTTTAGGTGTGATTAATTTCTTCATCTCTCTATCTTGAGGTATTAAGACATTGATCTTACATAATCAACTCCAGAAATATATCAACCCAAATGCCCAATTCATGGTTGTTTCAATTTCATGTATATTTCTAGAAACTTGATTTCCAGTTTTGTTTATCTCTTTTTATGTCTAAACTTCAACGTTACTTCAACTATGATATTAGTGAAGCTTAAATTTTCTATTATATTCTTTTCTGGAACGCAATTGTGCTTTTTGATTCCTTTTCTTCTGATATGGCAGATAGTTCATTGCACTTGGTTGCTTGGTGATTAGGATGCCTTTCTTCAGTGAATCGAATTGAAATCTCTTCATGGTAACACATAGCATCTTTGTTATGGTTATATGTATATCTTTCTTGGAGTTGTGATTCTATTTACTTATAACAATTGTTGAATTTCTATGGATGGTAGTGTCAACTAAAATTGAGTATGTTTTGATATTTAGTAGTGTTTTGTATTTATCTGTGATGGGACATCATTACTTCAAGTGTTATGTTTGTAAGCTCTATTTCTGCTTAATTTCTTGATTACTATCTGAGCTAGTTGTTTTTTTTCTTTTGGCATTATTTTAAGTTTGCAATCACCTATTCTATCTGTTTTCACGGTAGTTCTTCTTTGCCTTTTGGTTGCAACTTTTCTTCACTATACTCATTGGTACCTGTTTAGAGGTGTGTTAATTTCCCCTTCCTGTATTGTTTGATATTCTGGTTGAATTTTCTAAAAAATTCAACTTTCTTTTTCCCCGTGGATTGCAGGTGATTGAGCATATGGAGGAAGACTAGGCCTTACTATTTGGCGATGTTGCATTGAGTTACTTTCATCCAAAAGTTCTTATTATTTCAACCCCAACTACGAGTACAATGTGATCCTGCAAAAATATGCTCTAATAAATCCCAGTCATAGTCACAATCACAATCACAGTCTTGTAAGTTCTGAAATCACGACCATAAGTTTTGAGTGGACGAGAGAGTTTAATAATTGGGCCTTTGAATTAGCCAGAAGGCATAATTATATTGTAGAATTCAATGGGGTTGGCATTGAATTCTCCACAGCTGTTGTTGGTGAAGACATAGTGTCAGCTTGTAGTAATCAAAAGAAGCACAAGAAAAGTCAAAAGTCTAATTCATTGAAGGCAGAAGTTACAAACTTGTAATTAGTGTATTGATTAATGTATTATGAGATGTTTATGAATTGTAATTAGCGTATTTTGATATTAATAAGTGTATTATGTTATGTGTGTGAATTGCAATTAAATAATACATTGTCTGCAGGTATGAAATTCTTGTGATACATAAATAATTATTAAAATTAATGATATGCTAAAAAATTGAAGAATTATTAAATAAATAAAATTTATAAATAATATTGAATAGTTATTAAATAAATAATATTAAAAATTTGTATTTTTAAAAATAATTTTTAAAATTAAAAATTATTAAATTAATATGATTTTTTAATAATAAAAATAATAAAAATAATAATAAAAACGTCGCGGAAGACATTCCATAACGTTTCTAAAAACATCGCGAAAGACATTCCGCGAGATTCTTTCACATTCTGTGATGTTTTAAAAAAGTCGCAGAATGTGCAAACTTTTAGTGACGTTTTTATAAACGTCGTGGAATGTCAGTGTTTTTCGTGACGTTTTACATAAAACGTCGCAGAAAGCTTTTATCTACACCACATTTTGCGACGTTTTTTGTGATATTTTTTAAAACGTCGCAAATGATATTTTGTGACATTTTTGTACCTTTGTGACGTTTTTAAAACGTCACAAAAGGGGTTGTTTCTTGTAATGTAAAAGTCTAAATGTTAGGTTAGGATTGTCAATAGATGGATTCCAACCTTTTGGCTAATCTAGCCAACAGTATTCATCCTGGACAACATAATTATGCCTTAAATTTTTCGTCCATGGATGTTTATGAATGAGGCATATATGTTTTTGATGGTGATTGTTCTAGAGCCTATAAATCTAAAGCATAAAATTGATGTATTCTTAGAACTATTGGTATCTGAATTGCATCATCTTTGGAAATATGGTTTTGAGTGACATGAAGTCTCTCTTAATCAAAATTTTGTGTTAAAAGCAGCTTTGATGTGGACTAGTAGTGATTTCCCAGCATATGCTATGTTGTCTAGATAGAAAACAATAAGAAAATTGGCTTGTCCTTATTGTGGCAATGATTTTATTGCACTTTATCTTCCAAGTGGGGCCAAAATATTTTGGTTTGAAAACCATAGGACATTTCTTCCTCCAAATGCATAGTAAATACTGTATTATGAGCCTCAAACAACAACTTTTGCTTCAGATCATCATTAGCTGGTACACACAACTGATCTTTATAATACAATTCACCATCTTCTTTCACAGAAAAATCAGATTGTTTACCTTCCGGAGTAAGCAAGATAAGTTGTTGTAACCTATCATCAATTCTCTAAGCATCACAAATATCTTGTATCAAAGTAAGCGTACTTTTGAATTGATCAAAACTATGCTGACATTTATTAGACCATTCGTACTTCACTCCTTTTCGTAATAGTTTAGTTAAAGGGGACGCTATCCCTGGGAACCCCTTCACAAACTGATGGTAATAACTAGCTAGACTCAGAAAACTTCTCACTTCTGTCACATTCTGTGGTGGCTTCCAATTAACAATTGTTTCTATCTTACTCAGATCAACCCTAATCCCTTCAGAGGAGACAACATGTCCTAAAAGAGATATCTCCTAAATCTAGAAATCACACTTGCTCAGCTTAGCATATAACTGTTTTTTTTTTTTTGATAACACAATTATGAGATGCTCAGTATGGTCATGTTTATTCTTAGAATATACTAAGATATAATCAATAAACACCACTACAAGCTGATCTAAGTATAGCCTAAATACTCTATTGATCAGATCCATAAATGCTATTGGAGTGTTAGTTAACTTGAATGGCATTACCAAGAATTCATAATGTCCATATCGGGTTCTAAATGCAGTCTCTAGTACATCTATATCCTTTACTCAAAGTTGATAGTATCCTAATTGTGGATCTATCTTTGAAAACACTTCTGCATCTTTCAACTGATCAAATAGATCGTCAATCCTTGGCAACGGATACCTATTCTTCACTGTGACTCTATTCAACTGCCTATAATCAATGTACATCACTAGTGTAGCATCCTTCTTTTTAACAAATAGGATTGGTGCTCCTTACAATGATATACCAGGTCGAATAAACCTTTTATCTAGAAGCTCTTGTGACTGCAGCTTCAACTCCTTCAATTCAGTAGGAGCCATTTTTTGTATGGTGCTTTAGATATAGGAGCACTGCCAAGCATAACTTCAATAAACCACTCCACTTCTTCTTCAGGAGGAAGTCCAAGTAATTCCTTAGGAAACACATATGGAAACTCATTCACCACAGGAATATCTAGCAATTTACTACCCCCTTCTTAAAATCAAAGGCAAAAGCTAGATAAGCTTTATATCCCTTCCTGAGAAGCATTCGGGCATACATGGCAGATACCACATTAGCTAAGGAACTAGTGCGGATGCCATGCACTATTATTATAGGTTAACAAGGCTTCCTAAGCACAACTATTTTAACACCACAATCAACTACTACCTGATGCTTGGATAACCAATCTATACCCAGAATCAAATCGAATTCATGAAAAGGTAATCTGATTAGATCTGTTGCATAATCAATTCCTTGGATTATAATATGACAGTTCCTATACACCTGATTAACCAACACACTACTACCTAAAGGACTGGTTACATGCATGTCATCTCTAACTGATCTATAGGCATCTCCTTATCAAATAGTTCTCCAACATAAATATACAATTGAGTAGATCTATGGTCAATCAATGCATGCTTTTTAGAATTAAAGAGAGAAACAATGCCAGCAATGATGTCTGATACGTCCTGAGAGACCTCCCTATTGGCTTGTGATGTTTGAGCCTGTCTGAGAGGGCAACTGACTATTTTATGCTAAGTAATGCCATAGAGAAAACATGCACCCACAGCCCTCTAGCAAACACCCTAATGATGAATAGAACAATCAGGACACTCCAGGGCACCAGAACCTTAGCCTCTAGACGAACCATTACTAGAAGTAGTCATTAAGGGATAGTTTTGTCTCCTTCCCCGAGCTACAAATCTTTGAGTAACTTCTAATTTAGAGGAAGCACCTTCCTGACTTTATTTACCCGAGGACTGACCTCCTCTAATAAAGTCCCTCCACTGACTTCTTTCTCTCTTGACTGTTTCCTACCTCTCTATTTTTATTGCAACTTGTACCAACTGATGGTAAGTCACTTGTTGCAATAAAGTAAATTCCGCCAAATGCTCTTTGTTGGAGTCATGCAAACCATCTTCAAACTGATGGTATTGGAACTCCTTAGTAAGTACAAATTCAGGGGCATACGTACTGAGCTAATTGAATTCCCGATCGTACTAAGCACGTGACAAGTTTCTCTACTTCGGACTCAGAAATTGCCTCCATTTATCCTTTCTGTAAGCCTCTGTAATATATTTTGCTTTGAATTCTTGGGTAAAGAAATCCCAAGTCAAAGGGATTGGTAGTTGAGGACTCCTCAGAACAAACTTCCACTATTCATAGGCTATTCTCTAAAGAAGAGAGATAACACAGTGCACCATCTGCTGTGATTGATAACTGATCTCGTCCAATACCCTCTTCACTTTCTCAATCCAGAATTCAGCTCTCTCTGATTCATCTAAAGACATTCCATTAAATTCCTCAACTCCATACTTTCTTAGTTGATCAATTGGAACCTTAGATTCTGTCATACGATGCAATAGCATCATCTTATCTAGCGATAGCTTCACTAAAGCCTCTCACTGAGCGGGAGGAGGAGGTGGCACCTCAACTTCTTCTCAATTGCCCAGAAGGTGCAGATATTGATGGACAAGTTTGCTCAGGATGATTGCTTTTAGCAACCTCGTCAACATCTTCACACGATCTTTCCATCATTAATTCTATAGACAAAACATGAGACACCGCATTAGGCCAAAACACAACTTTTACACTTAAATAGATGTAGTAGTTAAGCACTGGTTAAACTATAATTGCCTAAAGTATGCTCTGATACCAAAAAGGTGTGACACTTGAATACCCCTTAAGAGGATACGGGAGTGTCAAATTGGACTCACAAACAAAAATAAACAACAGAC
The DNA here is from genome assembly GCA_026546835.1 of Erythroxylum foetidum. NCBI lineage: Eukaryota > Viridiplantae > Streptophyta > Magnoliopsida > Malpighiales > Erythroxylaceae > Erythroxylum > Erythroxylum foetidum. The sequence goes on from JANZLF010000222.1 coordinate 29,110,292, forward strand.
TGATTCTAAAGCATTTCAAAACATACTAAACATTCATTACATAAAATTTTAAAAACTGAAGCAAACATACATTACATATCATTCCAAACTTGTTCAAAACATACATATATTATATCATATAAACTTAATACAAATTGAAAAACTGAAACCAACCTAAAACATAGTTATTACGAAAACTTACAATAATTAAGCGTTATACACTTTAAATAAAACCAAAATAACTCAAAATGCATTTTTATCAAAACAAGACTTAGACTATATTGGCCATTGTGGTTGACTCGTCCCAATCATTATAATCCTCGCTATAAACCTATATGGGACAAATCCACTGTGCTAAGCATATAATTTAGTGAGTAATAACTAATTAAGCATAAAGTGACAACTAATCATATAATAACATAAGCATGCATTAAAAGCTTGTCTTATAAAATAGTTCAACATAAAGTATTTCAGAATAGAATGAATAGATAGAGGGTATAAACCCTTCAGAATCGGAACATAGTTTCTTTGTTTATATCAAAATTGAATATAAATCATAATACAAAATTAGATGTCTATTAATCCATTTACAGAAGCGAGTAATGAGACTTATATAGGAGAGACTGAAATCTCAACACCGAACTGTCTAGGAGAGACCGAAGTCTCAACACCAAAATGTTTAGGAGAGACAAAATTCTTGGCACTGAAATGCCACAGGAGAGATAAAAATCTCGACACTGAAGTGCCATAGGAGCAGCTGTAGACCCTTCTAGGTATGCCTATTTATCCACAACTAGGACTTAACATATTCAAAAACAAAAATGTCTCAAATTTAATTCACATATAAATCAGAGATTTCATACCATGAATTCAAGCATATCATATTCTTACAACTTTGCAAATCATTCAATTATCCAAATTGATAGCAAAGAAAACAATCAAACAGAAACTACCAAAAATTACTTACTGAATTACATATTGAACTAATTACAAAATTGACTATCTAAATTACTTACAAAAGATCCTTTCATTCTTTTTGTCTTGAAGTCTGGGCAATATCTAGAAGTGGTCGCTCTATGCATTCCTCTATAACATTCTGTACAAACATAAATCACTATAGTGCATGATTAAGAATTCATTAACACACATTCATGTATATTGAATATGTATGATGTATGTTTATGACAAATTTCAGGTTTCTTATCCTTTCTCTTGACACATTATCAATCATGTGAAACCATACTCAATTTCTCAATCTAGAATTATCTCACAACCAACTTTTGGGTCAACTTTGTTCAATTATTCTCATCAGGAAGGTGAGGTAGTTTAATAAAACTTCCTCCTAGAAAGTTATTCTCCCATGTCCTATGTTTCTAATGAAACCAAGATCATTCCATTTGGTTCTGTTTACTGAAAATTATACTAAAAAAAACTCAAATTGTACTTAAGCTTCAGAATAATTCTTATCTCAAATTCCACTCAGATTTTAAAATTCTTAGAGGCAGAATTTGAATTCAATCTCTTCAAACAATTTGTAGGCTTATGACTCTAATTTAATTCAAATCAATGATCATCTCATTCTGAGATCTATAGATCAAGATATAGTCCAATTTCTGAAGTATGTTCAGTAAAATCATCCCAATTATCATATTTTAGTACTCCTCGACACTTTCATCTTAAAATTCATCAATCAATCTGCTTCATATGTATAATTTGCATTTCCATTTTCCCTCCAATTAGTATCTTATTTAAACAAGTCAAAAAGAGTAAAATATCATAATTTACGATCAATTCATTCACTATTTCCTTTTTTAGAGGATAAATTTTCACATTTAAATTACGCATTAGATGGATTCATACCTTATCCCATCCATCTAGAAAAATTATTTCAAATCCTTCGCTACTAGGTGAAAGATCCCTCTTCTTTGCATTTATTATAACTCTTTGTTTATCCAGATTCACATTGGAACAATCTTACATTTCCAAAAAAATGGAAATCCTTTTTTGGAGATGAAATTTTTTTTTACAAGTCTTATGGGTCAAGTCCCATGTCATTTGGATATCTGGAGAAGAAGTTATAGGAAAAAGAATGAAAGATGTTCAGTGTTCAACAGCCAGTTAAGAAAAATTGAGTCATGGTTGTGCAATATTTATGCATAGCCGCGCACTCCACATTAGTCCAGTCATAGGTTTGCAACCATTAGTCATGCCCGTGCATTCCATTAAAAAAATTTATGGCTGTGTATCCTTGACTCATGGCCATTCACACCCATTCAGTTCCAGTCTCAGTTTTATCATTCAAGCTTTCTCAGTTGAATTCAGATGACCATGATATTTGTGTAGAGCAATATGTTTTGAGTCCAATGGCTTAAGAAACAAGTCATTTGGATGTCAGGTGAGGAAGTTATAAAAAAAAGATCAAAGTGTGCTCAAAAAATAATCTCATTTGGATAATCATGAAAGTCACGATTGTGTACATGCACGACTACAACACTCCAGGTGGTCCTGCGAAGTTGCGATCGTGCTTACTTTAGCTAAGTCTTTCTTCTCTTCTTCTTTGATTCATTTTCCAGATTTTCTTACTTTTAAGCATTATAAACAATACATTACTGTACTAACCATCTTCCCACTTCCATTTCAGCTCTATAACACACAACAAATCCAAATTTCCATATTCAATAAAAAACATCAAAATTTGTTTCTCATTCATACAAATTACCAATTTTCTTCATTTTCTTTCTTGCTACAGGAGTGTCACGGGGGTGCAACTTCAAGTTACACCCGTGCACCTCATTTTTTGCATTTTTACAAAATTGCTCTCCCTCTCTTCTTCACTTTAATCCATTCCTAATTCACATTCTCTGTATTTTCACACCCATTGCAACTTATCTGACACTAAAACAACTCAAAACTCAAGAATCAAAATGAAACTTCAGAACTGAATGAGTAGTCAGTGCTTTCTCTTTCTACTGCTATGTTTATTTCCAATAAAAACCCATTCATCACAACCACTCAACTCATCCAACCTTTCCACTTTACTAAGTTTCTCTTTAAGCTATATGCAATCAGTATTACTCCTCCTGTACCTTTCCACTATACCATATTATCAACTCATCTCATCCTCACTTTCACTGAAACCCACTTAGCTTACATAACTCATGCATGCTTTTATTTTCCAACCCTAACACATCATCAAGATATTCACAGAACTTAGAAACTTGAATCTTCACTTACCTTATTTCTTCAGCAAAATCCTAACTTTGACAGTGAAGAACAGGGTTTTGGTGTAGAATATAGAACAAAGAAAATTTGAAGAACAACAAAACTACAGGATTTTGCCTTTCAAAACCATGTGCTTATGTGTTTCCTTAATCCATTGAAACATGGCTCCATTGCATGTGAGCTATTTGTCACCCACTTTTAAGTGTTACATGTCATAATGCCATTTTCCTATTTTTTCTAATATCCCAAAATTTCCAAAAATTCCAAAATAATAATAATAATCTCCAAATAAATTTTCCACAATATAATCGCGTTTATAAATCCATTTTACCCAAAAAAATGTCAATACATGCATGTACATTTATTTTGTATGTATCAAAAATACATATGCACATTTGAGTGAATACTCGATATGCAAAGCATATAATGCACTGCAATTCTTCAATATTCTAACCCTAAAAATGGGGTGTTACATAAACGTTGTAGACGAAGGAGGCAGCTTCTAGGCTGGAGTTAAGGGAGTTGATGGAAGAACTTACATCATAATTGTCAACAATCTGTAAGTGAAAATACATTAAAAACTATAGGTTTATAATGAAGTTATAGGTTTTAATTTGAAAATAATCTAAAAATTGCTTTTATATTAGGCTGGATCCGTCTGAAACGTGCTCAAGAAACATGACATACAAGTTTAAGGAGAAGGTTGATCTTGAAGGTTATTTATGGAAGAATATCTTTCAGGCGACAAAGGATTTTTATTATCAGGAGTTTAAGGTACAAACAATATATTCTTTTGTGTTTTTTATCTAATTAATTTTGTATGTTGTAAGTACGTATGGTATATTTTTTCTTTTTTTCAAAAATAATTTTTTTGGGATTCCAAATTTGACGAGGTTATTTATAAAGTATGAGATAAGCGAGCTTGTACATGTTATAGAGACTTTCTTGGTGCAATAGGTAAGACTGGTGTATAACCTCTTTATCTATCTGAGAAATATGGAGTCGTTGGAAGTAATATTAGGCATCACCCGAGCGAATGTCCATTTCAGAGCACAATTATGTAAACATACGTGGAGGACCAGAGGGAAAGAGTCTTCCCGTACACACTGGAGGATCTATTACTCACTAGGAGCATATAGAGAAACTTGTAAGTATCTACACTTTACACTTATACTTTGAATTTTTTTATTTTGATGTATAAAATCTAATTTCAATTTAATTTGATGTGTGAATTTGTATTATGGAGAATGATAATGTTATAAATGTTTAGTGCCATATGTGGCTGTGTTATTGAGTTACTTTCTTTGTTCAATAGGGGGTAAATATCATAAAAATAGAAGAAACTCTGCCGAAATTTTTATAAATTTTAGTTCACTTATAACATTTTATTAAGATGTAAGAAAAGTCTATAGGAAGGAAGCCTACACTTCATCAGTTCTTTTTGCACACCTACACTATGAAGTATGATAGTGTGACCTTTATCAACACCCGATGTAAAGAACTTATGTATGTGAAATTTATGCTTTAATATTAATTCTTAGTAATTATCATTTAATAACATAAACATTGCCTCCTGATAGAACAAAATACAAGAAAGCATTCAATGACAGTCTCAGCGCTCTGAAATTATTGATGAGACTCAGACATATCTTGATGTAGTGGGGTGGCAGGTACCGTTATGGACGGATCTTCGACTTAGTTTCATTTGCAAACACATGCTGTTCATAATTCTCTACATCCAGTACAACTACATCTAATCGGTGGTTTGCATGCAATGAGAGAGTCATTCAGCTTGAGAGCACAGTATAGATGCTGGCAACCCAGTTATAACAGTCAATGGAGTATATAACCCAGTTTTATAGTGGGATGGATAAGTTGAAGGGGAGGGGCAACACCTCATCGCAGCAGTCAAAGCATCTGCATTCACTAACTACATAACTTAGTTATACCTACTGTTAGGTCATCTTGTATGAATTAGATACTTATTGTTGTAAATAATAATTTTTTATTATCAATTAAGATAATTTTTACTTTATATTATCATTCAACTTACTATGTAGGTAAATTAAATGTAGAAAAATCAAAATATTATTAACAAATAACTGTAGAAATTAATTATGAATCACAAGAGTATCAATCAAAATTAAATGTAGGAAAATTAAAAAATAATATTGGTGCATTTACCAATGGAATAACTATATTTGTTGATGAAATAAGAAAAATTTGTGGATAAATTTACCGATGGAACACAACTTACCATTGCTACATTTTTTGATAGATTTTCAAAACTTAGATTGTCACTAAATTTACCGATGGATATACAAAATTCATAGCTTAATTTATCGACGGAAAAAAAATTATCATCGCTACATTTTATTGTGGATTTCCAAAACTTCGACTGTCGCTAATTTACTAACAACTATTAAAAAATTGTCGCTAAATTTACTAATGGCAGAAAAGTTACCTTTGTAACACCAGACTTTCTAAGTCGTTTGGTGATTGTTCTGTATTTAAAGATACTACTGTATATTAATACATACATGGTTGTATATGAGTTCAAAGATGTATTTAAGTCCTATGGATATATATGTAATGATTTATAATGTTATATGCCCTTACATAAACTTAGAGTTCTTTGGTATGTAAAATCTTGGAGATTTTCGACAAATAAGCTTTTTAGTGTGAAAATGGGGTCCATTGGTGGATATGACCATAGTAGTTAAATTAAATGTGTTCTAATGCCTTAGAGGTGATTAGACATGATTTATAGACTTATTGGACACTTAGAAAGCTTAATTAGAAAAGTTGATGTACATAAGGGCTTATTTGCAATTGTCAAAAGTTAAAGGACTTAAACGTAAGTTTTCAATTCTTGGAGGACCAATATGTAATTTTATGAAGTTAAGGGACTTAATTATAATTCTCAAAATTCTATGGACAAAAATAAAAAAAAATTTGGAGATTTCTAAATTTTGGGCTTAATTGCAAATTTAGGAAAAGTTTGGAGGGGAAAAAGGTAATTTCATATAACCTAAGGATAAAAAGTTAATTTCACCATATTTTGGTCAAAGAAGAGTCAAAATTCTAGACCATCCTTATGTATGGACTTGCAGCCCCCATTTAAGACTTAAACCATTTTTTTTAATTAAAAGAAGGGAGAAGAAAGGAGAAAAGAGGAGAGAAAGAAGCAAGTTTCTATCATCACCATATTTCACCCTTATTTTTGATTCTTCAACCTCAATCAAGTTGTTCTAAGCTAATTTGGGGTCAAGGAACTCAAATATATCAATATATTTGAGAAATTGTTAATGGATTTAAAGATATCACTAAAGGAAAGTATAGGTAAATTTTGTCTCATCTCTCTTTACATTATGATTTTAAGTTTGGTGTTAAGATATATTATTCTCCATGCTGGAATATGCATGAAACATAGTTTAGATAAATGAAACGTGTCATGGAGAGGGTTCTTTAAGTCAAAATTGAAATCGTCCGCTTTTGGTGAAAGTTTGTGAATTTTTGAATATCTTTTGAAATTAATGGTTTAAATGAACTCTATGATGTTAATTATGTATGTATGATGTGAATTGATGATGAAAAATGAGGAAGATATACATTGGAAGAAGGCTTTCAAGTTTATGCCTTTAGGTGTTTGACAAAATGCCAAAGTGAACTTGGCTTAAAATTTAAAGATTTTAATGGTGTGCATTAGAAAGAGACATTCATATTTATTTAGAGTAAACTTGAATTGTTGCTTAGATTGATGTATAATGGTCTAATGTGCTTGGATAAAAGTGTGCTTAATTATGTGTTGAAATGAGTAAGTGTGGGATTAAAGGCATTAAATGCCTTAGAAAATGCAAAAGAGAAGCTAATATGAATAGTAAGGAAGTAACCGTGTGAGAAGTTTAATGTTCAAATTCTATAGCTTATAGGGAGTGATATTATATTTTATACACTTACGTGAGGGTGTGTAAATTTATGTTTAGGTAGTAATTTCATTGTATATCTTTTTTAATATAAAAGCTCGAGAGCTATGAATCAAGGAGCCCATACCGAGGGTTGTTGAAGCTCAGAGAGTTTATATCTTCTTTTGAGGTGAGTTGGGGGAATCATATTTCTCAAATAGTATTAAAACATCCTAAGACATGCATGATGACTTGTATATGAATTTTAAACCTAGATAATGCATAGCACAACTGAATCTCAAGTAGATGCTAGTATACTTGTGTATTTAATAAGCGACATTGTTTTCAACAAACTTGTGTTTGAAGTACAAAGGACAATGCTTTTTGATGGTTTAATTTCGTATTTTGAGAAATGATACTACTTTTAACAAACTTGAAAATAAAATGCAATGGATAACGTCTTATTTTTCTGAAACTACATTTTTTAACAACTTTGCATTTGGATTTTAAAAGATGAATTTTATTGCATAAAATAGTGTGTTGGAATTTACAAATGCCTGAGTCATGTATTCTGCATGTATTTGTTATCTTTTGGCTTAGAGCCATGGTATGATTTCATTTTATCGGTTGGATCGATAAATAAAAACATGGTGCTTTGCTTGATTTTTGTACTTAATTTTTTGTATATGATTTTTGGTGACTGGTGAGGAGACGATTGGCGAATTGTATGCTAGGCACAACTGATTAAACGACCCATGTACCATTGACGCTAGTACATAAAAGTCGAGTCCGCGTATTGACACTTTTCTACTGGACTTGTTGGTGATTCCATACCTAGGATCTAGACAACGACGAGCTCATCACCTAGGGTCATGACGCTCTTGTCGATTGTAGTCCGGACTCACCACGAATGAAAGTCGAGCCAACATCAAAAATCAGTGGGTGTGCACATTAGTTTGGCCGACTAGTGGTGACACACATGATTGTTTTGTCTTATTCTGATATTTATTTTCTGACGAGATTTGATTTATATATCTGATGTTTTCATGCATTTGTATACTGAAACTAGAACCCTTATTCACCGGATAGGTGATTAATAGGCTAGGCCTATGTGGTTCCTAACCAGTATACGATGAGGCATAGGCTAGGCTTATGTGTTTTTATGTCATATATGTTCACTTTATAGGTTATCTACACCGTATTGGTGTGTATCGAGTTCCATTTGCGATATATGTTTTTCTTGCTCACTGAATAGACAATGTACTCACCCCCTCCACTTTCCAACCATACAGGTTAATTTGATGAGTGAAATTTTTGGGACATTACCACACGTGGGTAGTCTCTGTTTGTATTTTTATTGCATAGTGGACCATGAACTACTGTTTTTATTATATTAGTTATGTTGATATGCTTTATGACTTTATAAATTAACTCCCAACTGTCTTGTAGTTTGTAAAAGACCTTATGTATGAGCTTTTGGTACTGTTGTTTAAATTGCCTTGAGTGGACTTTAAAGTCCTAAAGTTGTGGTTGGATGTGAATATAGAAGTGTGTTTAAAATTGTTTACAGTTTTTGGGATTTCTAAAATACAGCTGTTATGTTGCCCAAATTTAAAAAAAAAGATATTCAGTTAGCCTTGTATAGTTAGATTAAGGATACCGTGAGTATCCTTAGCCTAGTCATGCGACGGTTGTCGTGGGCCCGATGTGGCACCAGGTCGTGACAATTAAATTGGTATCAGAGCCATGGTTTTTACATTTTCAAAAGTATTATTACTGTTTTTAAAAAAGGTTCATGAGCCTTAGGAGTCGAGTATGGGTGTCGAAAGTCTTTGGTTGAGAAGTTAAGTCTCGGATCGTTAAGTTGATGTCCTTAACGATCGGATGATTTCGACCTTGATCAAAGTACTATCGACATCCCTTGGAATGTTTGGGATATTAGATAAGCTAGGCTTAGCCCAATCTATTTTATTAAACAATGTTTTTTTCTTTGATTTATATTGATAGCGTAGTTGGACGAGGAAGGGGAAGTCGTCGCAATGTTAAACCTTTGCTACCCGAGCCAGAGGATATTAGTCATCCCCTGAAGTTATTAGATCCCCTCTCATTGTAGTTACTCCTTTTGGAGAGCAAGTGGCTTATGATGAAGCATATACAGCTTGTTAGATAAAGATCAGTGATGCTGTGTTATAGGCAGATCCTATTCCCCTCGACCTTCAAAATTTCGAGGTAATATTGGGGATTGACTGGTTAGAAAGGATTGCACTAGGGTTGACTGTTTTAAGAAAGAGGTGGAGTTTGAACCTCAGGATGGAGTCCCGATTAAATTTACTAGTGACTGACGAGTATTTCCTAGTTGTTTGATATCGTTGATCAAGGCTAAGACGTTGATTCTTCAGGGATGCCAGACATTCCTTGAACATGTGATTGACACTTCTACACAGAGGGTTGAATTGGGTGATGTCCCTATTATGCACAAGTTCCTCGATGTTTTTTGGAGGAGTAACCTAGATTGCCACCTGATCAAGAATGTGATTTCACTATTGACTTGGTCCCGAGGACAACACCAATATCTATACCACGTTATCGTATGGCACCGACAGAACTGAAAGAGTTAAAGATTCAATTATAAGAGTAATTAGACAAGGGCTTCATCAGATCAAATCATTCACCGTGGGGAGCACCAGTATTATTTTACAAAAAGAAGGATGAGACCCTTCGCTTATGTGTTGGGGTTACCATCAAGAATAAATATCCACTTCCCAGGGTCAATGATTTATTTAATTAGTTAAGAGGAGCTACAGTGTTCTCAAAGATAGATCTGAGGTCCGGGTACCATTAATTAAAGATTGATGAGAAAGATGTGCACAAGACTGCTTTTCGGGTGAGGTATGGACACTATGAATTTTTAATGATGTCGTTTGGATTAACAAATGCACTTGCGGTATTTATGGATTTCATGAACAGGGTGTTCCATCCTTATTGAGATCAGTTTATCATAGTCTTCGTTGATGATCTTCTGATTTATTCTAAGAATGAAGAGGACCATGCTAGACATCTTTGAATTGTGCTACAAATACTTCGCAAAAGGCAGTTGTATGCGAAGTTCTCAAAGTGTGAATTTTGGCTGAGGGAGATAGGATTCGTTGGGCATTTTGTATCAAGGGAAGGTATTTTTTTAGACTCAAAGGAAGTGGAAGCTATACTTGAAAGGGAGCAACCCAAGAATGTCATAGAAGTCAGCAGTTTTCTGGGGTTAGCTAGTTATTTTCGGAGATTTGTTGAGGGTTTCTCAGTACTTGCAGCCCCTTGGTTGAGGCTTACCCGGAAGGGCTTAAAATTTTAGTGGGATGGTAAATGTGAGACAAGTTTCCAAGAGCTAAAGAGGCAATTGACATCTGCACCAGTGCTTGCCTTACTTACCTAAGGGATTGGGTATGAGGTACACAGTGATGCCAGTCGCCAAGGACTTGGATGTGTACTTATGCAAGCTGGGTGAGTGATCGCATATAATTTTGAGTGACACTATCTTTATAGGGGATACTTGTCGTATATAAACCAACCACAACAGTTTGAAGTACCTAATGACACAAAAAGAGCTAAACCTCAGACAAAAGAGATCGCTGGAATTGATTAAGGATTACGACTTAATAATCGACTATCACTTGAGAAAAGCAAATGTGGTAGCCAATGCACTGAATTGTAAGTCTTGCTCAGTAGCAAATGTTAAGCAATATCCTTGCATGACACATTTGATGAGTGTGCAGAGCCTTGAGGTTAAACTCTTAGTAGCTAAGGATGACGAGACATTACTAGTACGGTTTGAAGTCCGGCTGACTTTATTTGATAAGATCAGGAGATCGCAGTCTGATGATCCCAAGTTAAGAGTCATCCGAGAGAAACTGTTATCCGAAGAGAGTGAGGGGTTCAGACTGAGAGAAGACATGTTGTTAGTTTTTAGAGGCAGGTCTGTGTGCCGAATGACCAGGGACATAGGCGAGCTATCTTGGAGGAAGCTCACAGTTTGACTTATGCTATACATCCTGGTAGTACCAAGATATATCGATCTCTTAGAAAGAATTACTAGTGGTCAAGGATGAAGAGAGAGATAATGGAGTTTGTGGCCAGATGCCTTCGTTGTCAAAAGGCATGACTACCATGCATGGTTGTGACATGCATGTTTTTCTTTTTATGAGCAATTACCATCTGTATAATTTTACAAAATTTTTATTAAATAAATAATTAATTAAGTATTGCTTTATCAAAATATAATAAATTTATTCATTAATTAACTAAATAGAATTATTGCTCATATTTTTCATTTTTATTAAATAAAATATATATAATTAATTGACTAATTATAATGTATTATTGATTAATAAAAAATTATTTAATTATTTAATTACCAAAAATAAAATAGAATATTATTATTATAGGAGTCACAGAAGTGACTTAAGTATATTATTAATTGATAACAAAATAATTAGTTGATTATTTCACTAAAATGAAATAAAATTTTATTATTATAGGAGTCATAGGTGTGACTTATTCATGCCTGTGAAAAAATTTATTTTTAATTCCTTAATTAAATAAAATTTATTGAAATATATTTCATAATAACTAATATATAATTATAATTGATTTATTGAAATCTTATTAATTAATTATTGATTATTAACACATAATTATTACTTATGTTATTATTAATGCGTTTGAAACATTTCTACCTTTTCTAATACATATTCTTAAAAAAGTTTAATTAATTTAATTATAACTATTTAGTGAATTAAAATACAATTTCATTTAATTAAAATATATTCAGTTTGTTAAAATATAATTAATTAATTGATTTATGAAAATGTGATACTTGATTAATAATGGTAATTAAAATATAATAAATTAAATAATTTATTAAATTATACTTTTTATAAATTAATTATTAATTATTAACATTTAATCTTATTCAGTTGTAATTAATAATGATTAATATATTATTAATTAATTGATGTATATATATAGGTAAGTCAACTAAGGATTCTCGTGGCTCCAGAGGATCCAACTACAAGAAAACCAAAAACAGAGAGCCTTCCCCCTTTTTCACCCAACTCTTTGGTCTTAAAAATGCTGGTTTAAGAATAAGAATGAGTGATTGCTCTTCTCCAACCCTTACTACCCAACTTGAGAGCGGACAGTAAAAAATGGATATGTATAAATGTATAAGTAAAAGCAAATTATCCATGTAATCGCTATTAGATTGATTAAATTCTCAAATACTCAGGAATTTTACTCACAAGCGTGACTGCCATTTACGGTTATGACATGCATGTTATTTTCTTTTTACGGGAAACTAACACCTATATAATTTTATAACATTTTTATTAAATAATTAATTAATTATGTAACGCCAAACTCTTTGAGCCCTTTTGTATTGGTCTGTACTTGGAGATGCTACTGTATATTGATATATACATGGATTGCATATGAGTTCAAAGATGTATTTAATTTCGTTAGATATAAATGTAATGATTTATAATGTTATATGCCCTTATATAAACTTAGAATTCTTTAGTATGTGAAATCTTAGAGATTTTCAACATATAAGCTTCTAAGTGTGTAAAACCGAGTCTATTGGATGGATATGACCATGGTGGTTAAGTTAAGTGTGTTCTAATGCCTTAGAGGTGATTAGACAAGATTTATAGACTTATTGGATACTTAGAAAGCTTAATTGGAAAAGTTGATGTACATAAGGGCTTAATTGCAAATTGTTAAAAGTCAAAGGAGTTAAACGTAATTTTTCAATTCTTGGAGGACCAATATGTAATTTTATAAAATTAAGGGACTTAGTTATTATTTACAAAAGTCCAAGGACCACAATAAAATAAAAGTTTTGGAGATTCCTAAACTTTGGGCTTAATTGCAAATTTAGCAAAGTTTGGAGGGTAAAATGGTAATTTCATATAACCTAAGGGTAAAAAGATAATTTCACCATATTTTGGTCAAAGAAGAGTCAAAATTTTAGACCCTTCCTATGTGTGGCCGTGCACGTCATTGTTAGGACTTAAACCATCTTGTTTCAATTAAAAGAAAGGAGAAAAGAGAGGAAAAAGAGGAAGTTTCGGCCATCACCAAAATTCACCCTTGTTTTTTATTTTTCAACTCAAACCAAGGTGTTCTAAGTTAATTTGGGGTCAAGGAACTCAAATCTATCATTAGTTTGAGATATTCTCAAAGAGTTTGAAGATATCACTAAAGGAAAGTATAGGTAAATTTTGTCTCATCTCTCTTTACATTATGATTTTAAGTTTGGTGTTAAGATATATTATTCTCCATGCTGGAATATGCATGAAACATAGTTTAGATAAATGAAACGTGTCATGGAGAGGGTTCTTTAAGTCAAAATTGAAATCGTCCGCTTTTGGTGAAAGTTTGTGAATTTTTGAATATCTTTTGAAATTAATGGTTTAAATGAACTCTATGATGTTAATTATGTATGTATGATGTGAATTGATGATGAAAAATGAGGAAGATATACATTGGAAGAAGGCTTTCAAGTTTATGCCTTTAGGTGTTTGACAAAATGCCAAAGTGAACTTGGCTTAAAATTTAAAGATTTTAATGGTGTGCATTAGAAAGAGACATTCATATTTATTTAGAGTAAACTTGAATTGTTGCTTAGATTGATGTATAATGGTCTAATGTGCTTGGATAAAAGTGTGCTTAATTATGTGTTGAAATGAGTAAGTGTGGGATTAAAGGCATTAAATGCCTTAGAAAATGCAAAAGAGAAGCTAATATGAATAGTAAGGAAGTAACCGTGTGAGAAGTTTAATGTTCAAATTCTATAGCTTATAGGGAGTGATATTATATTTTATACACTTACGTGAGGGTGTGTAAATTTATGTTTAGGTAGTAATTTCATTGTATATCTTTTTTAATATAAAAGCTCGAGAGCTATGAATCAAGGAGCCCATACCGAGGGTTGTTGAAGCTCAGAGAGTTTATATCTTCTTTTGAGGTGAGTTGGGGGAATCATATTTCTCAAATAGTATTAAAACATCCTAAGACATGCATGATGACTTGTATATGAATTTTAAACCTAGATAATGCATAGCACAACTGAATCTCAAGTAGATGCTAGTATACTTGTGTATTTAATAAGCGACATTGTTTTCAACAAACTTGTGTTTGAAGTACAAAGGACAATGCTTTTTGATGGTTTAATTTCGTATTTTGAGAAATGATACTACTTTTAACAAACTTGAAAATAAAATGCAATGGATAACGTCTTATTTTTCTGAAACTACATTTTTTAACAACTTTGCATTTGGATTTTAAAAGATGAATTTTATTGCATAAAATAGTGTGTTGGAATTTACAAATGCCTGAGTCATGTATTCTGCATGTATTTGTTATCTTTTGGCTTAGAGCCATGGTATGATTTCATTTTATCGGTTGGATCGATAAATAAAAACATGGTGCTTTGCTTGATTTTTGTACTTAATTTTTTGTATATGATTTTTGGTGACTGGTGAGGAGACGATTGGCGAATTGTATGCTAGGCACAACTGATTAAACGACCCATGTACCATTGACGCTAGTACATAAAAGTCGAGTCCGCGTATTGACACTTTTCTACTGGACTTGTTGGTGATTCCATACCTAGGATCTAGACAACGACGAGCTCATCACCTAGGGTCATGACGCTCTTGTCGATTGTAGTCCGGACTCACCACGAATGAAAGTCGAGCCAACATCAAAAATCAGTGGGTGTGCACATTAGTTTGGCCGACTAGTGGTGACACACATGATTGTTTTGTCTTATTCTGATATTTATTTTCTGACGAGATTTGATTTATATATCTGATGTTTTCATGCATTTGTATACTGAAACTAGAACCCTTATTCACCGGATAGGTGATTAATAGGCTAGGCCTATGTGGTTCCTAACCAGTATACGATGAGGCATAGGCTAGGCTTATGTGTTTTTATGTCATATATGTTCACTTTATAGGTTATCTACACCGTATTGGTGTGTATCGAGTTCCATTTGCGATATATGTTTTTCTTGCTCACTGAATAGACAATGTACTCACCCCCTCCACTTTCCAACCATACAGGTTAATTTGATGAGTGAAATTTTTGGGACATTACCACACGTGGGTAGTCTCTGTTTGTATTTTTATTGCATAGTGGACCATGAACTACTGTTTTTATTATATTAGTTATGTTGATATGCTTTATGACTTTATAAATTAACTCCCAACTGTCTTGTAGTTTGTAAAAGACCTTATGTATGAGCTTTTGGTACTGTTGTTTAAATTGCCTTGAGTGGACTTTAAAGTCCTAAAGTTGTGGTTGGATGTGAATATAGAAGTGTGTTTAAAATTGTTTACAGTTTTTGGGATTTCTAAAATACAGCTGTTATGTTGCCCAAATTTAAAAAAAAAGATATTCAGTTAGCCTTGTATAGTTAGATTAAGGATACCGTGAGTATCCTTAGCCTAGTCATGCGACGGTTGTCGTGGGCCCGATGTGGCACCAGGTCGTGACAATTAAATTGGTATCAGAGCCATGGTTTTTACATTTTCAAAAGTATTATTACTGTTTTTAAAAAAGGTTCATGAGCCTTAGGAGTCGAGTATGGGTGTCGAAAGTCTTTGGTTGAGAAGTTAAGTCTCGGATCGTTAAGTTGATGTCCTTAACGATCGGATGATTTCGACCTTGATCAAAGTACTATCGACATCCCTTGGAATGTTTGGGATATTAGATAAGCTAGGCTTAGCCCAATCTATTTTATTAAACAATGTTTTTTTCTTTGATTTATATTGATAGCGTAGTTGGACGAGGAAGGGGAAGTCGTCGCAATGTTAAACCTTTGCTACCCGAGCCAGAGGATATTAGTCATCCCCTGAAGTTATTAGATCCCCTCTCATTGTAGTTACTCCTTTTGGAGAGCAAGTGGCTTATGATGAAGCATATACAGCTTGTTAGATAAAGATCAGTGATGCTGTGTTATAGGCAGATCCTATTCCCCTCGACCTTCAAAATTTCGAGGTAATATTGGGGATTGACTGGTTAGAAAGGATTGCACTAGGGTTGACTGTTTTAAGAAAGAGGTGGAGTTTGAACCTCAGGATGGAGTCCCGATTAAATTTACTAGTGACTGACGAGTATTTCCTAGTTGTTTGATATCGTTGATCAAGGCTAAGACGTTGATTCTTCAGGGATGCCAGACATTCCTTGAACATGTGATTGACACTTCTACACAGAGGGTTGAATTGGGTGATGTCCCTATTATGCACAAGTTCCTCGATGTTTTTTGGAGGAGTAACCTAGATTGCCACCTGATCAAGAATGTGATTTCACTATTGACTTGGTCCCGAGGACAACACCAATATCTATACCACGTTATCGTATGGCACCGACAGAACTGAAAGAGTTAAAGATTCAATTATAAGAGTAATTAGACAAGGGCTTCATCAGATCAAATCATTCACCGTGGGGAGCACCAGTATTATTTTACAAAAAGAAGGATGAGACCCTTCGCTTATGTGTTGGGGTTACCATCAAGAATAAATATCCACTTCCCAGGGTCAATGATTTATTTAATTAGTTAAGAGGAGCTACAGTGTTCTCAAAGATAGATCTGAGGTCCGGGTACCATTAATTAAAGATTGATGAGAAAGATGTGCACAAGACTGCTTTTCGGGTGAGGTATGGACACTATGAATTTTTAATGATGTCGTTTGGATTAACAAATGCACTTGCGGTATTTATGGATTTCATGAACAGGGTGTTCCATCCTTATTGAGATCAGTTTATCATAGTCTTCGTTGATGATCTTCTGATTTATTCTAAGAATGAAGAGGACCATGCTAGACATCTTTGAATTGTGCTACAAATACTTCGCAAAAGGCAGTTGTATGCGAAGTTCTCAAAGTGTGAATTTTGGCTGAGGGAGATAGGATTCGTTGGGCATTTTGTATCAAGGGAAGGTATTTTTTTAGACTCAAAGGAAGTGGAAGCTATACTTGAAAGGGAGCAACCCAAGAATGTCATAGAAGTCAGCAGTTTTCTGGGGTTAGCTAGTTATTTTCGGAGATTTGTTGAGGGTTTCTCAGTACTTGCAGCCCCTTGGTTGAGGCTTACCCGGAAGGGCTTAAAATTTTAGTGGGATGGTAAATGTGAGACAAGTTTCCAAGAGCTAAAGAGGCAATTGACATCTGCACCAGTGCTTGCCTTACTTACCTAAGGGATTGGGTATGAGGTACACAGTGATGCCAGTCGCCAAGGACTTGGATGTGTACTTATGCAAGCTGGGTGAGTGATCGCATATAATTTTGAGTGACACTATCTTTATAGGGGATACTTGTCGTATATAAACCAACCACAACAGTTTGAAGTACCTAATGACACAAAAAGAGCTAAACCTCAGACAAAAGAGATCGCTGGAATTGATTAAGGATTACGACTTAATAATCGACTATCACTTGAGAAAAGCAAATGTGGTAGCCAATGCACTGAATTGTAAGTCTTGCTCAGTAGCAAATGTTAAGCAATATCCTTGCATGACACATTTGATGAGTGTGCAGAGCCTTGAGGTTAAACTCTTAGTAGCTAAGGATGACGAGACATTACTAGTACGGTTTGAAGTCCGGCTGACTTTATTTGATAAGATCAGGAGATCGCAGTCTGATGATCCCAAGTTAAGAGTCATCCGAGAGAAACTGTTATCCGAAGAGAGTGAGGGGTTCAGACTGAGAGAAGACATGTTGTTAGTTTTTAGAGGCAGGTCTGTGTGCCGAATGACCAGGGACATAGGCGAGCTATCTTGGAGGAAGCTCACAGTTTGACTTATGCTATACATCCTGGTAGTACCAAGATATATCGATCTCTTAGAAAGAATTACTAGTGGTCAAGGATGAAGAGAGAGATAATGGAGTTTGTGGCCAGATGCCTTCGTTGTCAAAAGGCATGACTACCATGCATGGTTGTGACATGCATGTTTTTCTTTTTATGAGCAATTACCATCTGTATAATTTTACAAAATTTTTATTAAATAAATAATTAATTAAGTATTGCTTTATCAAAATATAATAAATTTATTCATTAATTAACTAAATAGAATTATTGCTCATATTTTTCATTTTTATTAAATAAAATATATATAATTAATTGACTAATTATAATGTATTATTGATTAATAAAAAATTATTTAATTATTTAATTACCAAAAATAAAATAGAATATTATTATTATAGGAGTCACAGAAGTGACTTAAGTATATTATTAATTGATAACAAAATAATTAGTTGATTATTTCACTAAAATGAAATAAAATTTTATTATTATAGGAGTCATAGGTGTGACTTATTCATGCCTGTGAAAAAATTTATTTTTAATTCCTTAATTAAATAAAATTTATTGAAATATATTTCATAATAACTAATATATAATTATAATTGATTTATTGAAATCTTATTAATTAATTATTGATTATTAACACATAATTATTACTTATGTTATTATTAATGCGTTTGAAACATTTCTACCTTTTCTAATACATATTCTTAAAAAAGTTTAATTAATTTAATTATAACTATTTAGTGAATTAAAATACAATTTCATTTAATTAAAATATATTCAGTTTGTTAAAATATAATTAATTAATTGATTTATGAAAATGTGATACTTGATTAATAATGGTAATTAAAATATAATAAATTAAATAATTTATTAAATTATACTTTTTATAAATTAATTATTAATTATTAACATTTAATCTTATTCAGTTGTAATTAATAATGATTAATATATTATTAATTAATTGATGTATATATATAGGTAAGTCAACTAAGGATTCTCGTGGCTCCAGAGGATCCAACTACAAGAAAACCAAAAACAGAGAGCCTTCCCCCTTTTTCACCCAACTCTTTGGTCTTAAAAATGCTGGTTTAAGAATAAGAATGAGTGATTGCTCTTCTCCAACCCTTACTACCCAACTTGAGAGCGGACAGTAAAAAATGGATATGTATAAATGTATAAGTAAAAGCAAATTATCCATGTAATCGCTATTAGATTGATTAAATTCTCAAATACTCAGGAATTTTACTCACAAGCGTGACTGCCATTTACGGTTATGACATGCATGTTATTTTCTTTTTACGGGAAACTAACACCTATATAATTTTATAACTTTTTATTAAATAATTAACTAATTAAGTATTGATTTTTAAAATATAATTAATTTATTCATTAATTAATTAATAGAATTGTGCTTATATTTTTCATTTTTATTAAATATAATATATATAAAAAATTAATTGAATAATTATAACATATTATTGATTAATTGCTTAAAATAAAATAAAATATTATTATTATAGGCGTCACAAAAGTTACTTAAGCATATTATTGATTAATAACAAAATAATTAATTGATTATTTCATTAAAATAAAATGGAATTTTATTATTATAAGAATCACAGACGTGACTTTGAAAAGATCTAATTGGGCGATTGGGCGATTGGGCGATTGCTAGACGTTAGATCGGCGATTCCCACACGCGGCACCTATGGCCGGCGTCTCGCCGGCCCCCCCTCCGGCTGACGTGCGCTCCTTCGCGCAGGCTCTCACGGGTGCGAAGCCATCCCCCCGGATGATGTTGCAACCTCAGCCATCTGCAGTCTCCATCGAGTCTCGACCCCGTCTGTACAAAGGGGAGCCGACGTTCTTTCTCACCAAGGACGAGGAAGATCAACTTGCTGCTCCGTTTAAACTAGCGTTGGTTGGGAAGTTTTCTAAAGGTCGGCCAAAGATGGACTTTCTGCGGTCATCGTTTGATAAGATCGGATTTAGGGGAAATTTTTCCCTGGGCATGCTCGACTTCCGACATGTCCTCATCTGTTTTGACCTAGAGGAAGATTATCAGCGTTGCTGGCTACGAGCTCTCTGGACCTTCGACAGACACATCATGAGAGTTTTCAAGTGGGCGCCAGATTTCCACCCAGATCACGAATCTTCTGTTGTCCCAATCTGGGTTTCTTTTGCGGGATTGCCGATCCACTGCTTTAACGACAAATACCTACATCGGATGGCAACTATGATAGGGATTCCTCTGAAAATCGATGTCCCAATGCTAAACCTATCCCGACCCTCGGTTGCAAGAGTGTGTATTGAAGTGGACCTGTTGACTGCGCTGCCGTCTCGCTTGCGTTTGGGAACGGAAGCCCATCCCTACTTTCAATCGGTGATGTATGAAAATCTGCCCTCCTACTGTCGCAACTGTCGTAAGGTTGGTCACAAGGTGGATGATTGTCGCCATAAACAAACGGTCTCCTCCTCTGCTAACAACTCAATCCCCGATCTTGCCTTGGCTCCACCCTCTGCTAATGTTCAAGTTTGGAAGGCAAAAGACTCTGCTGAAATTGGGCCATCTAGCCTGCATGAGCCAGCCCAGAAAGTTTCTCCTCCCAATCCCTCCGGCTCTCCAACTCTCCCTGTTCTTGTGCCAGAGGCATCCGCAGCTCCTCCTCCATTGACAGAAGCTAACGCTTCCGACACCCACAGTTCTCAACTTGTGCATTTGCTTGAAACCGTTGAGGCCACTGGCCATACTGTTCACCATGTTCCTTCTACTTTAACTTCCCGCGATGACCCTATTGAAATGGCTGATGCCTCGGTGAATGATACAGCAATTGATTGCGCCATATTCTCTGCACCCTCGGCCCCTGATATTAGGACCTCTGCTTATAGCCCTGCATCAAAACAACTAATTGATCATACGGACAATTTAATGGCGGATACTTCTGGGATTTCTAAACCGATTGCCCCAATTGACACGGCTGCACCTGCCAGCATTCATTCTTACTCTGCGGCTGTTCTGCTCCCTTCGGTCAACCCAGAAGTGGGTACTTCGCCAACTACAGTCAAAGACGATTTCTGGCTTGGCACAGATTCTGGTCAACTGAATGTTGAAACTTCCAGAATGGTGCAATCTGAAGGAGAAACAACTCTACCGAAACGGGGACGTCCTCCGGGCTCGAAAAATAAGAAAGTGACCTTTGATACTGAATCTCTTTGCCGATCGGCGAGAGCTCCACATACTATTTTTCCGCCAATTAATCATGATTAATAGCCTATTTTGGAACTTATGTGGGGTGGGTAATCGGGCCACCCAACGTCGTTTACATTTTCTTACTGCAATGCACAAATTATCTGTTGTCTTTGTGATCGAGCCAATGGTACAACCTGGCCTTCTAGATAGTCTGCTGAGGAAGCTCCACTTCACATCAGGCTATGTCTCTGACACAAATAAAATCTGGGCCCTATTTTCCAATGCCTATTCTGTTACATTACTACGTGGCACCGATCAAGTTATGCACTTGCAATTAACACATGTCAATGTGCCAACAACTTTTTACATCTCTGTCGTATATGCGAAGTCGACAAGACGGGATCGTTTTGCTTTATGGTCTGAATTATGTGCTTTTCGAGTTGCTCATGCTAATACACCATGGTTATTGGGGGGCGATTTCAATGTCATCCGCAGCATTGATGAATATAATGGTCAGGGCTCTCCTGAACTTGCATCTATTGATGATTTCAACACCTTCATCACTTCTTGCAACCTATTGGAACTCCCGACACAAGGCATTGAATTTACTTGGGTTGGCAATCGATCCAACGGTCGGGTCATGAAAAAGTTGGATAGGACATTGGTATCTCCAGAGTGGTCGGATCTGTTTCCGATATGTACAATCCAGAACTTAAATAGAACGGGGTCTGACCATAGTCCGATGTTGTGCCATTTTAACACGGAGCAAGTTTCACGTCCACGGCTATTCCGTTTCCAGCGGATGTGGATACGTCGTGCTGATTTCTTACACACGGTGCAACAAAATTGGGATCAACCTTTAGCATGTTATGGTATGTTACGGTTTTCCCTAAAGCTTCGTCGCCTTAAATCCTGCCTGAGATTGTGGAATAAGGAGAAATTTGGGGATGTCTTTCTTAATCTGAAATTGGCAGAGACTGCTGTGACGCAGTTGGAACGGGAGTTTGAAGAATCTGGGACACCCGCTACTCTAATGCAGCTGAACAAATCCAAAGCTGAACTATTGCTAAGGCTTCATGAACAAGAGGATTTTATGCTACAAAAGATGAGATTGAAATGGCTCCAGGAGGGCGATGCTAACACCGCATACTTTCACGCTTCTCTCGCGGAGAAACGTACGCGATTGGGGATTCATAAAATTAGAGATGGTAATGGGCAATGGTTAACTGACCCGACACACATTGAACTTGAAGCGGTTCGATTTTTTCAATCCCTACTGTCTCAGGAGGTCGTTGATGATGAGGAGGAGGCGACATCAAGGCTATTAAGTTACATACCGAGGCTTATTGAGGATGAAGATAATGTTCAGTTACTACATCCGGTTACAATGGAGGAGGTTAAGCAAGCAGTCAGGGGTTTATCATCTACTAGTGCACCCGGAGTTGATGGCTATTGTGGAGCATTTTATCATAAATGTTGGGACATCATCTGCCATGATCTCTTTGAAGCCTGTGCTGAATTTATGTCAGGAGTTCCGGTTCCCCGTGCAGTAAGTAGTACACTGATTACTCTATTGCCGAAAACGCTACATGTCAATTCTTTCTCTGACTTTAGACCAATCAGTCTCTGTACATTCCTGCACAAAATATTCACGAAGATAATCACAGAACGGTTGAAACTTGTATTACCAAAGCTGATATCCCCTGAGCAATCGGCCTTTTTATCGGGGAGGGACATAGTGGACAACATACTGTTGGCACAGGATTTGTGCCAATTTCTTGACTACAAAGCTCGTGGTGGCAATATTATTCTTAAACTGGATATGATGAAAGCTTTTGACCGTGTTTCTTGGTCTTTCCTCTCCCGTATAATGGCGACCTTTGGTTTCAATGGCGAGATTATCAAGCTGATTATTGGGACTCTTCAATCCAGCTGGTTTTCAATTCTGGTCAATGGCAGTCCGGTGGGTTTCTTCCAATCGTCCCGAGGCATTAAACAAGGAGATCCATTGTCCCCTTACTTGTTTCTTTTAGTCTCAGAGGCTTTGACTCGCTCCATGCATTCTTTTGTGCTACAAGGCCGGATAAAGCCTTATGGTGTTCCTTCTAGCTCGGCAGCAACATCTCATCTATGCTTTGCAGACGATTTAATTATCTTTATCCGAAGCGATAAACGCTCACTAGCTCAACTAAATCTCTTGCTTGCAGATTATGAAACAGCCTCGGGACAAAAGGTAAACAAAAACAAAAGTTGTTTTCTATTATCGGCAGGTGCGACTCACAACCACAAACATGATGTTCTACAGCTCCTGCAAATGGCCCATGGCTCTTTCCCATTGCAATATTTGGGTTGTCGGCTATTTCAAGGTAGGAAGACAGAGAGTCTGTTCACTCACCTAATCGAAGCAATTGAACACCGTGTCTGTAGTTGGAAGAATAAATGGTTATCCCCTGCAGCTCGGATGATTTTGATTAAACATGTCTTATCTTCCATCCCACAACACGTTTTCACTGCAATTGAACCCCCCAAGTCCATTTTACAAAAAATGGAGAAGGTCTTTCAGCAGTTTTTATGGGGAAGCTATTTTGATGACTCCAAGCACCATTGGCGTTCATGGGATCGCCTTTCTTTCCCGGTGGATGAGAATGGGTTGGGGTTCCGAAAATTGGAGGATCTTGTCGCTGCCTATTCGATCAAGTTGTGGTGGAAAGTCAAGAACCAAATGGGTCTATGGGCTAAATTTGTTACCTCTCTATCACCAACTGCTAGACGAAAGACGCATTGGCGGCGAGTTGTTAAAGTCGATCATATTGCACAGGAACATGAGTATATTTCTATCCACACTGGTTCGGTTTCTTTCTGGACAGATAACTGGTCAGGACTTGGCGCCTTTTCTCCACTGGATCAGGTTCAGCTCCTTCCTCTTCCTCGCCTCACAGTCCAGGAATTCTATAACCAGCGCGAGGAGTTGTTGAGCTGTATAGTTCCTCTTTTGCAACCTGACCACGCAGCTTTTATACATTCACATTTACAGCAGTTTTCTCATGGTCCAGATCGGAGACTTTGGAAGCCGACGGTCACTGGCTCA
>JANZLF010000222.1:29144428-29175414 GCA_026546835.1 Erythroxylum foetidum
TAGCACTGCAATGAATTAAGCGCAAGATTTCAGGAAAGCATAAGTGGTAAGTTATATGTGGTTGGGTCTCGGATCCACCAGTTGGGGTCCGGTCTCGAAATCGGGATCCGACATCTGTGGTATCAGAGCGATCAGAATCCGGTCTCCGGATTGGGTCCCAACACTATTTGGGCCTAGAACTTGACTCAAACTAACCAACTGAAGCTGCGAGCGAGAATCTTGATTCTTCTGGAGTCCATCATCAACCCCCAAGCCACGAATGAATTAAATGTTGCTTTGAATGTTTTAAGCCCAGTCCGACTTGCGGGACTACGAACGTCAAGTCTCGATTAGTGCCATGTTGATCTCAGTGTATATCAATATATTCTTCATGTGCAGCCTAGCTCACATCAGCCCCTCCTTCATCGAGAAGATCCATCAGCAACATTAAAAGTAGCAGGCACGTTGTACTCACCAGGCAAGTCAATTTTATAGGCGTTATTGTTGATCCTTTCTAAGACTTGAAAAGGACCTTGTCCTTGCAGATCAAGCTTAGACCACTTATGCTCAGGAAACTGTTCCTTGTGAAGACGAAGCCAAACCTAATCGCCAGGTTCAAAGATTACCTCCTTAGCATCCTCTAGTGGCTTGTCATGCATAAACCTCATTCTTACGGTCCATATGTTGCTTAGCCTTTTCGTGCAAGTATTAAACCAATTTGGCTTTCCCCTCTCCATCTAGGTTAGTTAACTTAGGAAAAGGTAAAGGCACTATATCCAATACAGTTAAAGGATTAAATCCATAAACAATTTCAAAAGGAGAATAACTAGTAGTAGAATGCACACTATGATTATAAGAAAACTTAATAAATGAGAAGCAATTAGACCATATTTTCAAATTTTTTCCTATCACAACATGCAACAAACTCCATAACGTTCTATTTACAACTTCCATTTTCCCATCGGTTTTGGTTGACAAGTAGTAGAAAACAACAATTTCATTCCCATTTTTTCCCACAAAACATGCCAAAAATGACCCAAAAACTTAGTGTCCCTATCTAAAACTATTGACCTAGGAATACCATGCAATCTCATAACATCTTTAAAGGACAACATCTTAAGAGTCTTATAATCGGTTTTGATGACAAATTCCTTTGGTTGCAAATAATGCTGCCATGTTTGCAAAGCTCTCACCACTGTATAAAGTTCTTTGTCATACATTGGATAATTGAGTTACGCTCCAATCAAGCTCTTGTTGAAGTACATAATATGCTTATTTTCCTACATTAAGATAACACCTATACCGATCTCGAAGGCATCACATTCTACTCTAAAATCTTTATCAAAATTAGGCAAACACAACACAGGTGCGATACAAAACTTCTATTTCAATGAGTTAAATGCATGCTCTTGATCTTTTCCCCAACTAAATACCTTCTTCTTTTTGACAACTTCAGTCAATGAGCAGTAATGGTGAAGTCTTTCAAAAACCACCGATGGAAACTATCTATGACAAGAAAGCTCCTTATATCTAAAATACTCTTTGGTGTTGGCCAACCTCGAATGGCCTTCAACTTCTCCTCATCTATCTCAATCCCCATCAAGCTTACAACATACCATAAGGATATCAATTTATCAATTCAAAAAGTACACTTCTTATGGTTTGCAAACAACTTCTCACGTCTCAAAGTATCAAGTACACGACGCATATGCTCCGCATGATCATTCAAAGTAAAGTTATACATAAGTATATCAATAAAATACACAACAACAAATTTACCCAATTTATCATGCAAGACATGGCCCATTAATCTCATGAAGGTACTCGGTGCATTAGAAAAACCAAACGGCATAACTAACCACTCATATAAATCATATTTAGTCTTAAACGTAGTTTACCATTCAGCCCCGGGTTTCATGCGAATTTGATGATAACCACTTTTCAGATCAATTTTTGTAAAAGCATATGCACCATACAACTCAACCAACATATCATTAAGTCATGGAATAGGATGTCGATACTCTACCGTGATCTTATTAATGCTCGACAGTCTAGACACATATGCCAAGATCCATCCTTCTTCGACACCAGTAAAACCGGAACAACACAAGGACTAAGACTTTCATGCACGTGCCCTTTTGCAATCAATTTATCTACTTGTCATTGAAGCTCCTTCGTTTCCTC
The DNA here is from genome assembly GCA_026546835.1 of Erythroxylum foetidum. Lineage (NCBI taxonomy): Eukaryota > Viridiplantae > Streptophyta > Magnoliopsida > Malpighiales > Erythroxylaceae > Erythroxylum > Erythroxylum foetidum. The sequence goes on from JANZLF010000222.1 coordinate 29,146,592, forward strand.
TAGATTACTCCTATAGGCTGGCCTATTAGGAATTTGTGCTCTTAGGATAAAGTCAATTGATGCTCTATACCTCGCAAGGGAGGTAGCCCTTTCGGCATCTCCTCTAGGAAAACATCCTCGTATTCATACAAAAGATACTTAAAACACTAGGCAAAGATTCATAGGGTTAATAATCGAAAGAAAACAATCCCTATGTCTAATCACAATCAATGCTCTCTTTGCTCCATATGCTCTCCTTAAGTCCTTTTCACATGCATATAAGCTTACCTTCTTTTCTCTCTATTCTCTCTTGTTTTCCCTCCTTACACTTTTCTCTCCTGCACACCTCTCATTCTTTTGTTCACTTGTGCTTTCTCTCTCTGATGAGCCATTATCTCTTTTCTATTCAGCTTCTTATCCCTCTTTATTTTTTTGCTCCTCACTACTTGAACCCAATCTTCCTTTCAAGGCCTGAATTTGCTCTAAGTAAATTTCTTGTGGATTCATTGGTATAAGAATGAAATTATGCCCCTTAAAATTGAAAGAGTACTTGGTGTATCCGTCATGGTTAGCTCGACAATCAAATTGACACGATCTTCCAAGTAGAACATGATCAGCTTGTATAGGTACTACATCACAAAAAACCTCATCCTCTTATCATCCAGTGGAGAAAGATAATAGCACTTGTTTGGTTACGTTAACTTCCCCACTATTGTTAAACCACTGTAAGTGATACGGTTTCAGATGCTTTAGAACCATTAACCCTAATTTTCTAGCCATATCAAAACTAGCAATTTTGGTGCAACTCCCCCTATCAATGATAAAGCTACAAACTTCACTATAAGACCTTTGCCTTTAGTAGCTAGTTCCATACAAGTTTCATCTTCCTCTCCCTCCAAAACGTCATCCTTAAAAAATTCCTTATCATCCTCATATTCAATCAACCCATTATACCTCAAAACTATGGCCTTCTTATTCAGACATTAGGAGTCAATGTGTCTAGTTCTAAGGCATCGAAAGCATTTAATTAAAGAATGTTTGCTAGAAGAAGCATGAGTGTTAGGAGTATTAGATGTACGTTTAGTTTCTGGAAGAGTTTGGTTTGGCCTTTTGGATACCAACTCCTTTCCTTTTGAATTCTCCTCTTTTGTGGCCAATTTAAGCTCCAAATTGAGGTAGAACTCATCCTACTATTCGCTATCCCATAAGACTTAAGTTGCCTCTCAACTTTCATTGCCATGTTCACCATCTCTTTGAGGTCAGTGTAGTTGTGCAAAGCAACCACATTGGCTATTTCTTGGTTCAAACCACTCAAAAATTGAGCCAATGTGGCCTTAGGGCCCTCTTCATAATTATCCCTTATCATTGTGATCTCCATCTCCTTATGATACTCCTCCCCAGTCTGATTCCCTTGAGTTAGGCATTGGAGCCTTTGATGCATCTCTCGGTAGTCATAAGATGGAGCATACCACTTTTTCATGATCACATTCATTTCAGTCGAAGTACTCACGGGTTTTTCCTTATTTCTTCTCCTAGAAATCACCAATTGATCCCACCAAAGTAGTGCATAATCAAAAAATTCAACGACTGCGAGTTTTACCTTCTTTTCCTAGGAAAAGTTGTGGCATTCAAAAATCATATCCATTTTTTTGCTCCCGTTTAAGGTAGAGCTTCTGATCATTGTTTCCTTTGAATGGTGGAATTTGCATCTTAACAGACCTAACGTCACTGTCTCTTCTATCCCCAAAATTAGCTCATTGAACTTATCCCTAGGGTCTCACTTAATCCCTCTCGTCATTAGATCCATAGTCTTCTAACATAATCAGAGCATGCTGGTTTCTAGGACCATTGTGTCCCATTTATGGCTCCTTGCATGCGCCACGTCTCAAGGCAGCAATCTCTTGGCCTTGCCTCTCCATTTCACCTCTAATTCCAACAAGAGTAGTGTTTAGACTCTTAGCCAACTGCTGGATCACCTCTAAGGTGGTGGCTTATACCCTACCTGATTATTGACCTCTCACACTATCGTTAGACATATCTATAATGAAAATTGTTCCTGCAAAGAACAGTCAGTAGCAAAATAACCTCACAAAAACACTCCCTCACATTTTTTTGCTCAAATTGAGAATACTCCCTTTGTGTGTCTTGACCGCTCTAATGATCTCACCCTCTTGTCTTTTTCCTCTCAAATCCTCAACATTTAAGTTGTGCTTCAGAAAGCCTATCTCCTTCTAATCAAGAAATCCAACAATGATGCCAAGTTTTTGAACTTTTTTCAAGGTAATGTCACGCAAGATAGGTCTAAAATTTCATCCAATTCAATTGCCAATCCTTCACATAAGACTTTCCAAAATAGTGTAATTCCTGAACTCGATAGTAACACTTTCAATTCTACAATTTTTTTTGTTTTTTCATTTTTTTTTCATTTTCCATTTTCCATTTTTCTTCTCTTTCTTATTTTTTTATATATATCTTGTAATTCAAGATGCAATTCAAACAGTCAAGGTTAAACCCTAATTAAAAACTTCACACCTTGTTTTTAGGGTTAAGGCTAATAAATTGATGATGAAAGCGGCTGCCTCATTCGTCTGTTGGAGTAGAATGGAATCTTCCCCAAAATCGGAATGCTCTGATACCAAAGATGCGAGCGCGGATTGAGATTAATCTTGATATAATTCACCAACCTTCAAAACAAACTAGATATACAAGGTTTTCGATATTTTTCTAGACCTTAAAGATTGTAATTGTCCAAGAAACCTAGGCCAAGCAATAAACCAAGAAAAATTAAACCAAAACAATATGCCACAATTGAGATTAATTGACAAGTAGAGTTAGGGTTCATGGATGAAGAAAACTCCTTACAAAGATCTCAAATTATAAAAGTGTATCCCTAAAACTAATGTCAAGGCAACTATTTATAGCTCCAAAATAACTCAAAATTGGGCCAACATCCCTATCCTAAATAGGTGAAATAATAATATCTATTTTTTTTAAATAGTAGGAAAACAACCCAAAGCAAAAGAGGCTACGTGGTACGCTTGGTCTGGCATGCCTAGTGTCTAGCCTGCTGGGCGCCGAAATGCACGCCTGAGCTTATGTATGCACCCTTCAAGGGTTGTTCAGGCCTAGAACTTTGCTCAAACTAACAAGCTGAATTTGCAAGTGAGAATCTTGATTCGTTCGGAGTCCATCATCAACTATGCAAGCCACGAATGAATTTAACGCGACCTTGAATCTTTTAAGCCCAGTCCGAATTGCAGGGTTAGGAGGCAACATCAAATCTCGATTAGCGCCATGTTGATCTTGGTGTCTATCAACATATTTTTCATATGCAGCCTTGCTCACATCACCTTGCTTAATCCCTTTTGAACAATATATGGTAGGTAGGGGTTGAAAATAATTGTTCAATCTAGTATGTTTCCTATAAATCTCCATTCTATTAAGTCATAAGTTTTCTTGAAGTCAAGTTTAAGTAGGGATGGCAATAGGTCAGGTCAGACTAGGTTTGGACAAAATTATTATTTTTTAAGAAAAGAAAAATGACATCATTTTTGGCAAAACAACGTTGTTATTTGTCAGGCCTCGAGCTGGGTTGGACTTAGACAACTTGGGACCGGTCAACTCGAGCTACCCTGTTGACTTTGGGTATGCTTGGGCCCTTTTCCCATCCTTAATTTTTTGAGCATAATTCTTACTTTGCCTCTTCCTTGAGTAATTCCTTAAAAGCTCCTAAGTTAGGATGATATTATCACCTATAATTGTGCATGGAATATAGTCTCCATGTGACAGATCAATATGGTTTTTATGGATTTTTTAAATTCTCTCTGCCAAGATTTTGGAAATTAGTTCATATACTAAATTACAACAGGCAATTAGATTATTTTTGCTTATTCCTTTAGGGATGAGTGTGATGTATGATTTGTTTATTTCTTTCAGCAAAATCTTATTGCTGAAGAACTCTATAATGACATCCACTAATATTTTTTAGTTAAGGACAAGGTCTTAATAAAGAAGTTATTGTTAAATACATCAGGGCCTAGTACTTCAAATGGATTTAAAGATTTTAGTGTATCTTTAATTTCCTAAACTAGGATTGTCTTAGCAAGAATTTCTTTTTCTTTCTATGATAAGTAGTTTTGGATAATCTTTTTGAGTATGAAACAAAATATTAAGCATTAGAAGGGTTCCCAGGAACTTAGAAAAGTGTTTATTTGCTTCCTTTAATAATTTATTTTGACTAGTCATAGTAATGTTGTCCTTCTTTATAAAAAGGACTCTATTTAAGGTCTTTATAAACATAACATCTTTATAAAAGACAAAAAAGAGTTTATGTTCCTACCTTTTATCTTATCCAATATTGATCTCTGGTTCATTAGAGAAAAATCTAACTTCAGTGCTTTTAGTAATTTAAACATTATTTATTTCTTAAGCTCTTGCAGAATTAAGCATATAGGATTACTATATAGGTCAATTTAGATTCATTAAGTGAAGATTTGGAAGTGTTTAGTAAATTACGCATGTTATATTCTTTCTATGCATATGCTTGATTTCTTATTTGATGGTTCTCAATTTTATTACACACATGTATCATTTTGTTCTTGAGATCTATACATTGATTCCTTTCTAAATTTGCCTTATTAAAACTTACCAGATCAATTAAAAAATTATTGAAACAAGGTCTAGCAATTAAGGAAGATTTATAACCACTTAAAGTTTGCTAAAATGTGATCCAATTTCTATTTAAGGATGTGATCTCCCTTCTAGTTATTACTTTACATGAAAATTATCTCCTTAGGATAAATTTTTACTTGTATATCATTCATACATTTTCTCAAGTATAGACATAGGTGTTTGGATGATCAATCCCTTCAACTTCCTCAAGTTGATTAATAGTTTTAAAGTATCTAATTAGTATCTATGGTATATGCATGCTCATTGCTAACTCTTTGAGCTTAACCCACAGATAGGTTATTTGGATTACATAGTTATGAGCATAAATGAACAATATATTCAGTTCCTTATTAGATAGTTTATTTTTAGCACTAATGTGAGTTATTTAATTTAAGCTAAAATAATTATGAAGCTTTACCTAGTCACTATTATAAAAGGTAATGATACACCCATTAAGATGCCTCGAGTGATTAGTGATCATGTATTGGAAATTTTTTTTAGGATATTGTAACTTCCTAACATTATTTTTATACTCTAAAATGCCAATTATATCTGGTTTATTTTTCATTATAAATTATTTAAGTAATAGTTTCTTTGAAGGAGAATTAGCTCACCTAATGTTCCACACTATGATCTTTATGTTTTTGGTTCCAATGAACAAATTTTTTCTTCCTATTGAATTTTCTCTTTGAAACAATTTCATAACTCATATTAATTTCCTCCTTGATTGATACTTATCTTTCAAAATCCCTTTCAAGAGGTATGGTACAATTTTTATCATTTAGGCCAGTTTCCTAAGAAGTTGCATTCATTGAGTGAGCAAGATTATCTTCATCCATACTTCCCTTTACTTCTTCACGCTCATCACTTTTCTATTCAACATCGATTAGCATATCGCTATTATTTCTATTTTGTTCTTTGTTTCCATTTAAATCAATAAGATTGTGGAATTCTCTAGTTTTTAACAATCTTCACATAAGTTGTCATTGCTTTTTGGGATTTAGCATTTTGGGTTTCCATTTATAAGATACTTTTAAAACATCCTCATCAAGTTCATAGCTCTCACTTAATCTTAATATTGGTATTTGGCCAATCAGTTATAGCCCTTACCAGTACACATTTCCTTGTAAATTTGATTCTTTTTATCTTTATAGTAGTTTTGTCTATGTAAATTGGTTTTTACTAGCTAGGTGGCTCAATTTATTCTTTGCCTAGTACTCCAAAGATACTCCATATATACACATCAAGATGGCAGTATGTTCCTATTTTATGTCTTCCAAGTTTAGTCCCGATCTCCATGTCTAAAGTAGTATAGATTTGTTATGTATATACCATTGGCAAACCTTAAGCAATTTCTTTGCAAACTCAAGATAAGAGAATTTTAAGAAGAAACTGTACTCATTGAAATATTATGTATTTGAGGTAGCTTGAGCTTAAATATTATATTTTGAGGTACCTTAACGTGTTTGTTAGTGTTTCAAGGCCAATATCAAAGAACTAAGGAGTTTCGTAAGATTCATGTTGAAACAATTCAAGCCACGATTGTGATAGAATGCTCATATGTAGGCCACTGTTTTGACCTGCGTCGAGTAAACATGTAGTCACTTACAAACTTTACATTTCGAGGGAATTTTTGGACCTATCGGACCCCAGAAAGCCCCTTAGGTTACCTAAAACATAAAAGACTATTTAAAGAACATGAAGAGGAGCCAAAGCAGCTTTTGGCATTAGCCACACTTAAAACCCTAAAGAGAGAATGCTGAGAGAGAGAAAGAATAAGAAGTAAGATGAAGAAAAGGAAGACAAAGCTGACCGAAGAAAAGGAAAACGAAGCTGATCCAACATGTTTCTCAAATCAGGAGGTTTCTTGATGCCACTACCTTCTATCATCTATTCTAAGTCATTTCCTTTTCATTTTGACTTTATTTATTTATTAAATTGGGATGGATAGTATGATGATAGGAATTGGAATGCTGGTGATGTTCTACACTCTCCTTTAGGATTTTATTTAATGATAATTTATTTGATTGTGTATATTGGATGAATGTCATTATTTGATTGTATTCTTCCATAATTTGGTAATAAAGTGAGAGGGTGAGTTAAATGGAGAATGATTAAATCATATTAATGAGAGTGTTGGACCCCAAACTTTTCTTAGAAGTTAGAAATATTAAAAGAGAAATTTTGGCTATTATTCATGTGTAAAGAAAAGAACAATTCTTTAATTTAAAATGAAGTAGAAAAGATAATTATGTACAAGATGGTTTATATGTGAAATATTGGAAGTTATAAGTTCAAACATGTTCATTAAGTATGCTTCGGTATTTTAACCATTACTTTTTCTCTAGTTATCCAAATAAGGTGATTCTTAATTTGGACTAAACTAGAGAAAGAGTACTACAACTTATCTGATAAAATTGAGTTCTAATTTGGTCTCAAAGAATTTCAATGTTGTGTGGAAGTTGAGCATACAATATTATTTTTGTATAAGAATAGTTTGGAAATGTTTGAGATATAATTTTCAGATTTTCAAACCAAATTGAATGATTTTTGGTGTCATTGAAAAAATTAAGACAATGAGGAACATTTTTTCTAGAAGGAAGTGTTTTCAAATTCTTTCAATTACTTGATTAAGAAAAGGTCTTGATTTTTTTGAAAGAAGTTAGGTAATGACTTAAATGAATTTTGAGATATTGATAGATTAATTATGTTATTTTGTGAATTTAATTAGCATGTTAATATGAACAAGACTTTATGACATGGGTTAATTGAATTAAGGTAGTAAGATGATATCAAGGGCAAAATTGGCAAGTCACTTAAGCCATCTAAGTTACAAGGCATATAAGGAAGGGCATAAGGGTCTTTGTACACTCATTAATGGAAATAGTGTAAATAGAATTGTGGGCTTGCTTTTAAAGAATAAGCATGAATTAAAAGGGGAGAGAAAAACAAAGAGAAGAGAGAAATGAGAGAGAGATCGTGAAGAAGAGGAGAAAAAGAAGAAAGAGAAACTAGGTTTCATCATTTCTTGGATTTCAAGAAGGAATTTGTGATTGTTCAAGAAGAGAAAAAGGAAGAGGAGGATGAGAGCTTACATTAGAGCCAACAAACTCTTCAATTGGTAAAGAATCAAGGTAAGAGTATGTTTGATTTGTTGGAATTTTTAGAAAGATTTTGGTTCATGAAGCTTAAGAAATGTATGGGTTTAAGCTTTCTAAGATCAATTTTAGTGATGATGTATTGTGGGTTGCCTAATTGGAATGCCTTTTGATTTGGGGATTTTTTTTGTCAATGTTATAGAAAATCAAGAGAGAGGTAAGAGGAGAAAGAGAAGAGGTTTTTTTAGCAAGGTTTTCGAGCAAGGAATTTAAGGTAGGTTTCATGTTTATAATTAGATAATGAGCCATTATGTTTCCTTTTAGTCGAGAAAATAAAATGATTTCTCATTGCTTTATAGTTGTGACATTGTTGCTTTTGAATGATTTTCGAAATTGCTTTATGTTTTAGTGTGTGAATGTGGATGATGAATTGTGATATGGAAGTGATTTTGAAAAGACTTTATGTTTATGAAATTAAGTTTTAGAAATGCATATGAAATACTTCATGTTCATGAAAGACAAGTTTTTCAAAATGTTGCCATTTGGGCAATCTGCTTTCAAGTCATGAATATGTCTTATGTGGATTTGTGGTATTCCCTCAAGAATGTCATGTGCACATTGACCAAGTTAAGGCTTCTCCCACCTACACACTAGTGGCACAGAGCTCCTTTATGGACTCCCTCAAACTTATGCCTACGCAAAACTACTATGTGGAATTATGATAGTGCTCAAGTTTACGACTATACAGGACTATTATATGGAAATGTGTAGTGCGTCATGTTTATAGATCTACCCAAACCATTTCGATGTGCTTATGTGTTTAGGATTTATGAACAAGTTTAAAAATTCATGAATTATGTTGTTGTGATTTTGATTATATGATAAGAATTTTGAGAAACATGTGTTTTATGATTCATTAAGAATTTTCTATGAGATTGAACTTTTGAACGGTTTTGCTCGTTATTTGTTGTAAGCATGTTACCCACGAGCTTTAAGCTCACCCCCATTTCATTCCCATCTCCAGGTGATGAGAGAGAGATCAGGTTAAAGAAAGTCAAGGCATCGTTTGATTTTGCATATGTTGTATCTTAAGTTAGATTGATGTAAAAATAAGACGTTAGACATATGTTAAGAAATTATAGGATTTTGGATCTTTTGTTGTATTTTGGAATTTTTATATTGATGATGTAATATGGCTTGGAATGTCATTAAAGTTTTGTAAACATTTATCTTATGATGTTAATGAAATATGAATTGTGCATGGATGATGTTAAGTGAAACTAGGTATGCTTGAAATTATCAACTTGAGATGATGAATCTTGAGCATGCATGGTGATGAGTCTTGAGCATGAATGGTTGGTATATATGTACATATATTCATATAAGTGAGATGTTATGGAAAAGAAGGATGGGAATCATGAATGATGAGAGCTAGTTGAATATGAAGAGTAAAATGAATTTCAGGGTTTGGCGAATTCCAATTGATAGTTGAAATTGTTAGGAATGATATTGCAATAGAGGAAGTGAATTTGGGATAATTCTCAAGTTTTTCATGAGGGTAAAATGTGTATTCTAACTTCAGGAGAAATTCTGTATTAATCTAGATAGAATTAGCCAAAGTTTCCTTCATGAAAGTTGTATCTTGTCTTCTTAGCTTTGCAACGGTATAAAGTATGTGATTTTTGGATATCAAAGTTGATATTTATTATCATTACAAGTTAGGATGTTGTAAAGGACGTGTATCCCGAATAATTAGAGTATATGAAGTGATATCGAACTAGAAAGAGTTGAATTTGGGAAGATTATAAGGAAAAGGGATGTTAGTATGGGTTTAGGATCCCTTGGAGGGGTCTTAGAGGGTGAAAATTTCGTTTCACCCGAAGGTTACACGGCCTACCCGTGTAAAATCACATGGGCCATGTGTTTCTGGTGCAGGAGCACATTTTCACCCGAAGGTTACATGGCCTGACAGTGTAAAATCACACGTGCTGTATGTTTTGACCCTCAAAATGATAGAATTTCATTTCAGAGTCTCACAAAAGTTGTATATCTTGAAGTCTACTTTCAAATGGTCTAAGAACGAAGTCAATCTAGCATCGGTAGCAAAAGTCATGACAATTACGCCAAGAGAGGTACAAAATGACTATGGATATGAACATGTTGGATTCGTTTGGCCATAACTTCTTCATCGGACCTCCGAATGAAGTGATTCTTAAGGAGATTGATTCCTAAGACATGTATATATCTCTCCATAAAAATTGGGATATTTTTATGTTAAATTCAAAAATTTTGATTGAAAGAAAGTGAGAGGTTGGTTTAGAGAGCACGATTGGGGTGTGAACACACTTTGGATTTTTAAGCATATCTTGATTTATAGAGCTCCGATTGATATGGTTCTTTCTTCAAAGTAAAATAGAGACTTAAAGCCACAATTTCTTTGAAGAAGTCAAATTGAAATCCTGGTTTAAAGACTTCCAAATTCTGTTCACAAATAGGAGAAATGAGTTCGGGTATGGGGACTAATTTACATGGGCACGCCATTGAACAAATTGTGAGGAAAATTATTAGGAAATTATAAGAATGAAGATAAATCGATGATGATTAAGGATACTTCATTGGATTATGCTCACGTCATATGGTTCCATTTAAGAGTTGGGTTCTGGAAGCGGTACCCAACATTTATGGTATCAGAGCAAGAGTTGGATTCTAGAATCAAGCGGGATCCAACAGTTGTGGTATCAAAGTGCTGCATGAGTTTGCCCTTTGCGGCTTGATATGTTGTGAGAATGAGAGTGAACTGATGATGGCTAATGAGAGTTAAATGAAATAACTTCACAGGTTAATACGATCATGTCATATGGTTCCATTTAAGAGTTGGGTTCCAGAAGCGGTGCCCAACAGAGAGAGAGGCGATTTAATAGAAGAAAATGAAAATGATCTAGAAGGGAGGTTGAATAGATCTTTTAATCTTTTCACAAAGTGCTACAAAATAGAGAATTAAAACACATGAAACAAACAAGCAAATCGAAATGTAAAAGAGTAAAGAAGATACACAAACACAGTGTTTATAGAGGTTCGCTGCTAAGACCTACGTCCTTTACCTAAGCTCTCACTTAGGATTTTGTCAAAGCTCTTTACTACACACTTTTTAGTTCAGTGTGAACTCTTCCAACTCAATTTGACTTCCAGCTCAAGCTACACCTTACAAACGATTTATTTTCCCAGCACAAATCCTACGTCCCATGTGATTCTTTTCTAATCACTCAGCTCATAATAATAACAATGACAGAAATGAAATAGTAAAGCTCAGTACAGTTTAATTCAATTAGATTATGCTAAAAGCAAATTGAGAGCGATGTGAATATAATTTTGAACTATGGTAAGTATGCTTCACTTTGGACTTGTGTAATCAATCCTCTGAAGTTTTGTCCTTTATTTACAGGCTTCAAGACATTTTTAGACGTTGTAGAACTCTTCTAGCCGTTGTAGAACGCTCCTAGCCATTATATAAAGATTTTCTCCCATTTGAAATCAATTGACACAGTCAAATTATGTTCAGCTGTAACCCATAGTCGACTAATCGGTGTGTAATAGTCGACTAGTACGTTATAGTTAACTTGTCTTCAAGAATTAGTCAACTAGCACTAACGTTTTTCATGAAACTTTCTGCTCCGCTCTTCGAATAGTCGACTAATATGATGATAGTTGACTAGTCCATTTAACCAACTAACAGGTCTGATTGTTAATATTCGACTTGCAACATGATGATCGGCTTGTCCCAAGCTCCAACTGACAGATCTCACACAATCTCCAATCTTTGATTGTTGAGATGCTTATTTGAAGATCTTCTCATGAAATACATGTCGTTTAATTTTGATACTCATTACTGTAATCTTGATTTTCATAAATCAACTTTATTTAAATTTCATCTGACTTGAAAATCATCAACAACATAATAGTCAACTTGTGCCATCATTAATCGACTAGGGTACCACCATTTCAATCCAAATACCTGAAATTATTCCTGAACCAATTCTTTAAGTTTTATTATTATCAAAACATAGAAGGATTTAATTTTTCAACCTCCATTGGTCTAACAATCTCCCCCTTTTTGATAATGACAAAATATTTAGAAATTGTTTAAGAAATTGAAAACAAAGAAAAATTGATCAAGGTTTTTATGCCTTGTCTTTTTGATTAGATTGTCTCCCCCTTAATCAATAAATCAATGAACTCAATGAATCCAACAATAATATTGCAATCCATAATCCATAATTTTAATCTAATAATTTTTTATACAACTTTTAGTTTTGTAATTCCTTTCAATTCAATTTTTAACGATGTTTCTCCCCCTTTTTGTCATAATCAAAAAAATCATAACACTCATGAAAAGGAACATAGTCGCCAAATAATTGAAAAAGAAATCCAAATAATTGAAAAAGAAATCACATATTCACATAGATTATCAAACCAACAATCATAGTTTCAAGCTTGTAAATCACAAACAATAAGATCAAAACAACATGAAATGTTGGTCTAGATCAAATACAATAACCATCAAGATGGAGAAGCATCATTATGCAAATCAACAATATATGTATTTCCATGTCTCAAGCCAATGAAAGCAACATTTTCATCTGTATTAACCATACAATGAGATGATTCAAATTTCACATTAAATTCATGTCACATAATTGAGAGACATTTAATAAATTATGTTTCAATCCATCAACAAGTAAAACATTGTCAATGGTAGGCAAATGTTCCTTACCCGCTTTACCAACACCAATGACTTTACCTTAGTTGTTGTCTCCAAATGTGACAAATCCTTGATTCTTTGGTTTGATTTCTGCAAAAAAGCTCTTGTCTCTACTCATATGCCTTGAACATCCACTATCAATGTATCATGTTCTTGGTGGATTTTCATTCCTTTCTTATGTCTAAAAAAGAAACATTCTTTTAACTTCATGAACCTGTGGTTAAGGTTGTTTTGAGTGCACTTTAAAGTCCTGAAGTTGCAGTAAAGTTTTTGGTATGAATATAGAAGTGTGTTTAAAATTGTTGCAAGTATTAGGATTTTTAAAATACAGTTGTTATGTCTCCCAAATTTTTCAAAAAGAGAGAGAGAGATTCAGTTAGCCTTGCATAGTCAGATTAAGGATATCACGAGTATCCTTAGCTTAGATATATCGAAGTTGTCATGGGCTCGATGTAATATCGGGTCATGACAATTAAATTGGTATCAGAGCAGGATTTTTTATATTTTCAAAAAGTGTTATTTCCATTTTCAAAAAGTTCATGCGCCTTAAGAGTCGAGTCTAGGTGTCAAAAGTCTTTAGTTGAGAAGTTGAGTCTCGGATCATTAAGTTGACATCCTTAATGGTTAGATGATTCTGACCTCGATCAGAGTACTTGTCGAGATTCCTTAGGATCTTGGGATATCGGATAAGCTAGTCTTAGCCCGATTTATTTTATTAAACAATGTTTTTTTATTTTATAGTGATAGCATAGTTGGATAAGGAAGGGGAAGGAGTCGCAATGTTGGACCTTTGTGACCCGAGCCAGAGGAACTTAGCATTGAAGCAATCGCAGAACTAGTGGTTGCTAGCTCTTCAGCTCATAGGTAGCCTTATACCAAGCACAGCTGGATTTACCACTAGTGTCAAGGGAGGCTCTACAGCAGGTGATGACATGATGGTCACAGTATACCATGCAGCAATAGCCTAGGGCTGGAGCATCACAAATGCCAACACAAGTACCGCCACAATAGTAGCAAGTAATGTTACTTAGTCATGCATCAGGGCAACACCCGATGCTTGAAATCTTGGGTTATATCAAAGAGGAAAGGTACCTCAGGTGTGGTACATTTGATGGGCGCGGTGACGTTACAGAGGGCAAAACTTGGTTGAGGCGGACCCTGGAAACATTTCATAATATAGGGCTATCTGATGAGATGAAGCTGAAGGTAGTTATTCGACTGCTGGAGAGTGATGCTAGACTTTTGTGGGAAAATATCCAAGGACATTACCATGATTAGATAAACTGGAGGGATTTTATCAGTGAATTCAACGAACAATACTATACCAAATTTGATCGAGATTAAAAGAAGGCTAATTTCTTTACACTGAAACAGGGGAATAGGTCAGTGCATGAGTTTGAGACAAAGTTAAGAAAGCTCACCACCTGTCTTTAAATACATGGCAAATGTAGACAATCTGTGTGCTCGGTTTGAGACTAAACTACATTTGCCTATCCAAGAACGGATGACAGTTACCCTTACTACCACATTCAAGGAGATAGTATAATCAGCCAAGAGAGTCGAGAACTTGGTGAAAGAACACAGGAGACAGTGGGAGGAAAAGAATCGAAAAAGGAAGGGAGGATGTTCCTTCAGCCTACAACCTAAGAGAAACCGTGATAGTTCAACTCTGGGTAGCATTGGAGGCGTTGCATCATTAGCAGCCCACTAACAATCACCACGACTAGGGGGTCAGAGCACTACTCGTACTACTATCTCTACTTTTTAAGCTCGATCATATAGGTATATGCATTGTTGAAACTGCATAAAGGTACATTCAGGCAAGTGTACAGAGCTAAGAAAGTGTTTTTGGTGTGGAGCGATGGGGCACATGAGGAGAGATTGTCCACAACTGATTTGTACTTCTACTCTAGGAGGAGATAGCTTAGTGTAGCCAGTGAGACATAGAGGGGAGACTTCCAGAGTAGGTGTTTAGTTTTCTGGATCCACACAGAGGACTGGTGTGGGTAGTAGTACACCTCCAACTGGTCAATAACACCAAGCTTTGCGAGCTTAAACATGAGTTTATGCAATGATGGAGGAGGACGTTCGAGCCAATCCAGACACAATAACAAATATTTTCTTGATGAATATTTCTTTGTTATTGTATTGTTATATTTTGATACATACTTTGTACAGTATCGGTAAATTCTTAAATAGTATGAGTGCTAACCTATAGTATTATAAGGTTTTATGTGTGTTCACGGTAAAGATGCTAAAGTTTTGATTGACACTCGCATGCAAAGGTCTTTTGTCAGTGTGACCTTCTTTAAGGATATTTGTCATCCCCTGGAGCTGTTAGATGCCCCCTCCTTGTGATCACTCCTCTTGGAGAGAAAGTGGTTTACGGTGAAGTATATACAAGTTGTGAGATAAAGATCGATGATGTTGTATTAGGGGAAGACCTTATTTCCCACGATCTCTGAGATTTCGAGGTGATATTGAGGATTGACTGGTTAGAGAGATATTGTGCTAGGGTTAATTGTTTTAAAAAAGAGGTGGATTTTGACCCCCCTAGGGTGGAGTCCCGATTATATTTGTTAGTGATCGATGAATATTCCCAAGTTGTTTAATATCGATGATCAAGACTAAAAGGCTGATTCATCAGGGATGCCAGACATACCTTGCAAATATGATTGACACTTCGGTATAGAGAGTCAAACTAGGAGATGGCCCTATTATGTGCGAGTTCCCCGATGTCACTAATCGGGAGTTTGATTTCACTATTGACTTGGTCCTGGCAATGACACCAATATCTATATCACTGTATCGCATGGCACAGTAGAATAAAAAGAGTTGAAGATTCATCTACAAGAGCTATTAGACAAGGGCTTCATTAGACCAAGTCATTCACCGTGGGAGCACCAGTATTATTTGTCAAAAAAAATAATGGGACCCTCCATTTATATGTTGATTATCGGCGGTTAAATAGGGTTACCATCAAGAATAAATATCCACTCCCAAGGGTCGATGATTTATTTGATAAGTTAAGAGGAGCTATAGTATTCTCAAAGATAGATCTGTGTTCTAGGTACCATCAATTGAAGATTGATGAGAATGATGTGCACAAGACTACTTTTCGAACGAGGTATGGACACTATGAATTCTTGGTACTGCCGTTCGGAATGACAAATGCACCTACAGTATTTATAGACTTCATAAACAAGGTGTTCCATCCTTATTTAGATCAGTTTATCATATTCTTCATTGATAATCTTCTAATTTATTATAAAGATGAAGAGGAACATGCCAGATATCTCTGGATTGTGCTGCAAATACTTCCCAAAAGATAGTTGTATGCGAAGTTCTCAAAGTGTGAATTTTGGCTGAGGGAGATAGGATTCCTTGGGCATATTGTATCAGAGGAAGGTATTCTTATGGACTCAAAGAAAGTGGAAGCTATACTTGAATGGGAACAGCCCAAGAATGTCACAGAAGTTCACAACTTTCTGGGGTTATCTAGTTATTATCGGAGAATTGTTGAGGGTTTCTCAGTACTTGCAACCGCTTTGTCGAGGCTTACCCAGAAGGGAGTAAAATTTCAGTGGGATGATAAATGTGAGGTGAGTTTCCAGGAGCTAAAGAGGCAATTTACTTATGCACCAATGCTTAACTTACCTACCCAGGGGGTTAGATATGAGGTATATAGTGATGTCAGTCACTAGGGACTTGGTTGTGTACTTATGCAGGCCAGGTGAGTGATCATATATGCTTCTAGATAGCTAAAGAAACATAAGCTAAATTATCCCACACATGATTTGGAGCTTGCAGTGGTAGTATTTGCACTCAAGATTTAGATACACCATCTTTATGGGGAGACTTGCTGTATATACACTGACCACAAGAATCTAAAGTATCAAACGAAATAAAAGGAGCTAAACCTCAGAAAAAGTGGTGGTTGTAATTGATTAAGGATTATGACTTAATAATATACTATCATCCGGGAAAATCAAATGTGATAGCTGTTGCATTGAGTTGTAAGTCCTATTCGGCAGTAACTGTTAGGCAAGATCCTTACTTGACACACTTGATGAGTATGCGGAGCCTTGGGATTAGACTCTCAGTGGCAGAGGATGACGAAACATTGCTAGCACGATTTGAATTTCAGCCTACATTATTTGATGAGATCAGGAGATCGTAAGCTAACGATCCCGATTTAAGAGTCATTCGGAAGAAATTACCATCCGAAGAGAGTGAGGGGTTTAGACTGAGAGAAGACAGATTGTTAGTCTTCAGAGGTAGAGTTTGTCAACCAAATGATCAAGGCCTCAAGTGAGCTATCTTGGATGAAGCTCATAATTTGGCTTATGCCATGCATCTTGATAGTACCAAGATGTATCATACTCTTAAAGAGAGTTATTGGTGGCCACAGATGAAGAGAGAAATAGCAGAATTTATGGCCAAATGTTTTCCCTTTCAACAAATTAAGGCAAGCATCAAAAACTAGCATGTATGTTATAGTCTTTGCCCATTCCAGAATGGAAGTGGGAGCACATGATAATCGATTCTGGAGTTGGATTACCTCGTACATTGAAGGGTCACAACATTATTTGGGTTATAGTGGATAGATTGACAAAGTCTACCCATTTTCTACTTGTCCACACAATCTACTCATTGGAGAGATTGGCAAAGCTGTATATCGATGAGATTATGAAGCTACATGGGGTGCCAGTTTCTATAATATCAGATAGGGATCTGAGATTCACCTCCTGATTTTGGCCAAAATCTCAGGAATCTTTAGGAACTAAACTGAAGTTTAGTACTGCCTTCCACCCCCAAACTGATGGTCAGTCAGAGAGGACCATTCAGACACTAGAGGACATGCTGAGAACATGTGTGATGGAATTCCAAGGGAGTTGGGACTAACACTTGCCTTTGATAGAGTTTGTTTATAAAAATAACTATTAGAAAAATATCGGTATGCCACCATATGAAGCACTTTATGGGAGAAAATACAGGACACCTTTTGTGTTCTTTTGTATTTGAAGATATTACTGTGTATTGATATATCCATGGTTGTATATGAGTTCAAAGATGTATTCAAATCCTTTTGGTATGTATGCCAGTGATATAAAATGTTATATGCTCTTGCATGAACTTAAAGTTTATCAGTATGAGAAATCTTAGAGATTTCTGACATGTAAGCTTTTAAGTGTGTAAAACTGAGTCCATTGGATGGATATGACCATAGTGGTTGAATTAAATGTGTTCTAATGCATTAGAGGTGATTAGACATGATTTATAGACTTATTGGGCACTTAGAAAGCTTAATTGGAAAAGTTGATGTACATGAGGGCTTATTTGCAAAATTGTTAAAAAGTTAAAGGACTTAATTGTAATTTTTCAATTCTTGGAATACCAATTTGTAATTTTATAAAGTTAAGGGGCTTAATTATAATTCTCAAAAGTCCAAATACCAAAATAAAAATAAAAGTTTTGGTGATTCCTAAATTTTGGGCTTAATTGCAAATTTAGGAAAAGTTTGGAGGGTAAAATGGTAATTTCATGTAACCTAAGGGCAAAATGGTAAATTCACCATGCTTGGTCCTCATGTGTGTAGCCGTGCAACCCATTATTTGGACATTAAAATACTTTGTTCTAATTAAAAGAAAGGAGAAAAGAGGAGGAGGAGAAGTTTCGACCATCACCAAAATTTTCTCTTCTTTTTGAATCTGCAACTCAAATCAACGTGTTCTAAGCTAATTTGGGGGCAAAGAACTCAAATCTATCATTATATTTGAGAAATTCTCATAGGATTTGAAGATATCACTAAAGGAAAGTATAGGTAAATTTTGTCTCATCTCTCTCTACATTATGATTTTAAGTTTGGTGTTAAGATATATTGTTCTCCATGCTTGAATATGCATGAAACATGGTTTATATGGATGAAATGTGTCATAAAGAGGGTTTTTAAAGTTAAAACTGAAAATTCCCCCTTTTGGTGAAAGTTGTAAATTGTTGGATATCTTTTGAAATTAATGATTTAAATGAATTCTATGGTGTTAATTGTGCATGTATAATGTGAATGGACGATGAAAAATGAAGAAGATGTATGTTAGATAAGGTTGGGTCAAAATGATGGAGAAGAAGTGGATATAATAAGGTTGGGTTGAAATGATGGAGAAGAAGTGGATATAGGTAATAAGTTGTGTAATTAATAAATGAACCTTAAATGAAGGGAATTGGTTTAAATGGAGTGGCAGAATGTGTCATTGATTGGAAGTGTTACTATATGACATGATAGGAGCATGAATTACTATGGTAAAGTATTGAAAATGAGACTTGAAAGTCATGCATATTAGATGTTTGATAAAATGCCTAAGTGAACTTGGCTTAGGATTTAAAAATTTTGATGGTGTGCATTGGAAAGAGGCTTTCCTATTACTTAGAGTAAACTTGAATTGTTGCTTAGATTGATGAGTAATGGCCTAATGTTCTTGGATAAAGATGTGCTTAATTATGTGTTGAAATGAGTAAGCATGGGATTAAGGGGATTAAATGCCTTAGAAAATGCAAAAGAAAAGCAAATGTGAATAGCTAGGAAGTAACCATGTGAGAAGTTTAATTATCAAATCCTATAGCTTAAAGGGAATAATATTGTGTTTTATACACTTATATGATGGTGTATAAATATAAATTTTATGTTTAAGTAGTAATTTCAGTGTATGTCTTTTTATGTATAAAGACTCGGGAGCTAGGAATCAAGGAGCTTGTAGTGAGGATTTTTTAAGGCAAGGTAGTGCACACCTTATTTTATAGTGAGTTGGGAAAACCATCTTTCTTAAATAGGATTAGAACATCCTAAGACAAGCATGATGACTTGTATGTCAATTTTGAACCTAGTCAACGTATGGTAGAATTGAATTTCAAATGGATGCTAATATTCTTATGCATTTAATAAATGGCATTGTTTTCAACAACTATGAATTTGGAGTACAAAAGATGGATTTTATTTTATAAGATAATGTTTTGAAATTTACATATGTATAATCGAGTCATGTATGATGCTTGTTTTTGCTCTCTTTTGGGTTAGAGCCATGATAAGGTTTCATTTTATCAGTTGGACCGATAAATAAAGACATAGTGCCTTACTTGATTTTTGAACATTATATTTCTATATGATTTTTTTTTATTGGTGAGGAAATGATTAGTCAATCGTGTGCTAGGTAAAACTGATTAAGCGACCCTCGTACCCTTGACACTGGTACATAAAAGTCGAGTTCTAATATCAACACCTTTCTACAGGACTTATGGGTGATTCCACACCTAGGGTCTGGACACTGACGAGGTCATCAACTAAGGTCATGACGCTCTTGTTGACTGTAGTCTGGACTCACCACGGATGAAATTCAAGCCAACACTGAGTATCGGTGGGTTTGCACATTAGTTTGGCCGACTAGTAGTGTCTCACATGGTTGTTTTGGCTTATCCTGATATTGGTTTTTGACGAGATTTGATTAATACATATGATGTTTTATGCTTTTGTGTACTGGAACTAGAACTTACGTTCACCGGATGAGTAATTAATAGGCTAGGCCTAAATGGTTCCTAACTAGTATACGTTGAGTCATAGGCTGGGCCTATGTGTTTTCTATATGCTATATGTTCACTTTATAGGTTATTTATATCGTCTTGGTGTGTATCGAATTCTATTCAAGATCTATATTTTTCATGCTCAGTAAGTACATAGTTTACTCACCCCCTCCACTTTCCAACCATGCAGGTTAATTTAGTGAGTTTAAAGTTTTGAGGAGATCGTGCAATCTTTTGATAGTTTTGGGATATTACCGCACGTGGGTAGTTTCTACTTTGTACTTTAGTTGCATAGTGGCTCATGAACTGTTTTACTGTTTTTATTAGTTTGGTTATGTTGATATGTTTTATAATTTTATAAATTTAACTCTTGACTGTTTTGTTGTTGTAAAAGACCTTAT
The DNA here is from genome assembly GCA_026546835.1 of Erythroxylum foetidum. Taxonomy (NCBI): domain Eukaryota; kingdom Viridiplantae; phylum Streptophyta; class Magnoliopsida; order Malpighiales; family Erythroxylaceae; genus Erythroxylum; species Erythroxylum foetidum. Next base: position 29,167,072 of record JANZLF010000222.1, read on the forward strand.
GTATGAACTTTGATACTGTGGTTGAGGTTGCTTTGAGTGAACTTTAAAGTCCTAAAGTTGCAGTAAAGTTGTTGGTGTGAATATAGAATAGTGTTTAAAATTGTTATAAGTTTTGGGATTTTTAAAATTTAACCATTGTGCTACCCATATTTTTCAAAAAAAGAGAGAGAGATTCAGTTAGCCTTGTATCGTCAGATTAAGGATACTGTGAGTGTCTTTAGCCCAGGTATGCAGTGGTTATCATAGGCCTAATGTGGTACCAGGTCATGACAAACAACATGCTTGAAGATAGCAGCCACTTAAGATTTCGTTAAGAAAACATGGCTACTAATAATACAACTCTACAAGCTTAATTACTCATCTTATACTTAGAGATCAACTCATCATTTGGGCTTTCTCAATTAAGATATGCAAAGGATTATAAAATATTTGTAGTAGCTTTAAGTGGTATGGTTTATGTTACTCGGTAGGGGAGAAATAATAGAATATTTAAAAGGAAAAATCAATATCCAAGCCCTATGCAATAACACTTTAGCATAGATCAAATATATAATTGTTACTAGAATAAATTTAAATAATATTATCTCAGAACTAGCTCGTAACTAGAAGTTCTAGTAGCAATTAATCAATAAGAATTAGTGTTGAATAGAACCTAAAACATGGACATGAGAAAAATAAATAAGAAGAACAAAGTGAGGAAAAATTTTAAAGCTCCTATGGTTGTTTACAAGAAAGTGGAAGATAGGTAAGCAATGTCTTGCTAAATAGAACTTACTACTTAGTTTATTCAACTGTTTACTTTGCTTTACAAAGATTAGACAATTATGGAAATTGTGTTTTTTTCACTATAGACTCCTTAATCATTGTAATCCTTGGTTGCCAATGGGCTCATTTTTTATACTTAAGTCTTTTCCTCATAATGAATTATTTACATTATTAAAAAAAAGCTAAAATTTGCATACAAGCTATTTAGATTCCTCATAAAACAATAAGAAATGTTCTATTTACAATATATATTCACACATTTGGTTTCAATAAAATTTTTGGTTTTTATCCTAAATATGGAAAATCCTTCTTTCCTTAATAGCAAGCTTGTAAAGTGTTCCCTTAAATTAGTTAAAATGATCAAATAGTACACCAAGCCCAATTTTAACGTACTAGGGATGAATATAAGAAATTACAACTCATGTCTTAGCCCTTTATAACATATGAACCACTTTCCTCTTTAGAATTGTAATTATCATCTTATTTAAAACAATCTATCAAATTTCATTTTCTACATCAAATTTAACCTCATTGTCGTCTTCTACATCATCTTCTACAATTTTTTTGTTATTATGTTTTGCAAAGCTTTTCTGCCCTTTTTCTTTAGTCATCTCCTTTTAAAAGAAACAACTAAATCCCTACATATTGTCAATTCTTTGTCATCTAACCTGATCCTTATATTAATAAATACATTTTCTTCTAACTAAGTTAGATAAGTTTAATGTCACTTACACTCTCATCTTCTTCTATACCATCTCTTACATCTTCATCCATAGACTGTATGAAAATATATTGATTGATTTTAATAGTGATTTCTACCCTATTGTCCTCTTTGTTATTTGTTGAGCAAGTTTCATATCTAATAATAAAACTCTCAATACCCACAAGTATACAGATCATATCTTAAATTATAAGAGGTTATCGTTCTTATGAGGATTATGCAATAGCTAAAAATTTGAACCTACCTTTGTCTAAGGTAACATGATATTGATTTGAATTAAATTTAAATAATAAAAATTAAAACAAATAAACAAAACGAAGCAAGAAATCAATTAATATGTGAGCTACTAATAAAAAAAAAGTGTTTGATAAATATTGAATATGTAGGAATGATTTTTCCTTATTTTGATTCCTTTACTATTGCTAATTCAATTTATGTGTTTGATTATAGATTTCCTAAAGTATTGATTACTCTCTCTAAAAATATAATCAATTAACCCCAATTGAATTCAAAATTTCTAGATTTACAATATCTTGATTCACAAAACTATCCCTAAATTCTTCAATTAGATCTAAAGTTATGTAAGATAATCAATTTCTCTTCGATTGATCATTAATTTGAAAATTATGATTCTACTAAACTACCAACTATTATTATACAATCTAAAATTAATAAATTTTGACTCACTCTCTCAATTTATTATAAAGTTTATGGATGAACAAGTATCACAAATATATAAAAATATATTGAATTCAACAATGAATAAAGTCAAAAAATAAATCTAGAATAATCCCTAATATGAGTTTATAACTTCATAAATATGTTAACATCTTAGAATTCAGATTACATATTAAGGATAATGAAAGAAACAAGGGAAAAAGAATAAAAAATCTATTTACCCCTTGATTTGGAAAGCTAAATTTTCATATGCTCTTCTTGATCTTCCACTTTTGATTCACTTTGATTTGTGGTTACTACCTTTTTTGTGTTTTTTTATTCTTAAATAGTGCATTAATGTTCTAGGGTTATTTCTACGATGTCCCCTCCCCTTAATTTTGATCCAAAAATAGCTTCGAACCTTAAAAGATACAAAAATTAAGGCCTAGAAATCTCCTTTCACATTCGTGCTCTTTAAGATAAGACCAGCTTCACTTGATTCAACCTCTATCACGATTGTGCAAAATTGTGCACAATCATGAGTTTCCTCCATCTTTTTCATTCTTCAATTTCCTAATTTCCAACACTCACAAAAACATCAAACACCTATTAAATCAAAAAATTAAGATCCAATTTTTGATTTAAACCAAGCAAACGCTTAAAATACATATAAACACTAAAAATAATACAATTCTTAGGCTATACACATGACAATCATCTAAGAAATACTTAAAAGCAACCTGACACACCTAGTAAAACTTAGTATAGTCTACACTATCAACATCTCCACACTTAATCCTTTACTTATTCTCAAGAAAAAACTAAAAATCAAACAAATAAAACACATAAACATATAATCACTCAATCACATAATTATGCAACAATAAAATAATTGTACAATGGCATCAATTCTTATGAACTTATCTTAACCTTAAACATCAATCACTCAAAATGTGCCAACATACTAACTTATTCTATTCATTTTTAAGTGCTTTGATTTGAATATATATATCAATCAGAATACTAACTTCCTATTCTTAAACCTATTGTAACATACCAGACCCATAACATATATGCTTGAACATGTCCACAACTAGTTGAGAATACTCTACAGAAATAGTACGATAGAACAATCACATAAATACAATCTGAGGCATCAATATAACTTAAGCATTCTAAATACTTACTTCCTTCACAATCATAATAATTCATATATGCCATTAACATTCCAAATTCAAGTAGACCATACACATCAATTTTGAATTCAATCCCAGTACATCATACAATACAAAAATTACACACTAGAGCTAATGTGTATCATAGCATAGAATGATAATAAAAAAGACATCTATCTACACTTCACAGGTATTAACTGACCAAACTTTTAAGCCATTCTTGTCCCCAAAATAAACGTATTATAATTCTATTAGATCGCTTTAGAAGCTAGATCTCCTTTGAACCTGAAAATCAACGCTGCAATTTTGATAAGTTTGCGAACTCGGTGAGTGAACCATCATTAATGTGCTCACTCAAGTCAAAACACCAAAATAAATTACATAACTCAATTCAACAAGTATATTACAAAATTCAGTATCAAATACCACATCACATTTTGTCATATTTCAATAAGTACCGCAAACCAAGATTGCATATCATAATTTCAAAATAATTCTATAATTTCATCACAATCATTCATATGATGCATGTATAATTGTATATGTAAATGCACATGTGAATTATTTCTTATTTTTCTTTGTTGTGACTGAGAACCTATCAACCCAATTTACTGTCTCATAACCATTATGGATATCGACCCAATTTATTGTCTCATATCCATTGTGGATATCAGGGCCTATATCCATTGTGGATATGGGCTCATTGTTATCTGAGCCTGTGACTCTTTTTGCATAATACTGAGCTTTAAGCTCTCTTCCACACATTGGCTACTCCGGTCACAACTCCTTTATCTGAACATACATTTCAATGTATTGAGATGCATCAATTCACATATCATCCTTTTAGTACTTTTCATTCAATGTGATTATGTGATATATCAAATCCTTCAGATCTAAGTTTGGCATTCATCATTTAGTTGTTCACACATTCTATATTATGCATAAAATTCAAACGGAAACACATATAATTGAATTGCACATCTAGTTTAACTCATAGTGTGCTCCAGAATAGCTATTGCTTTGATAATCTAGCAATGTCTAGATGTTGATGACCAACTAGTGGGTCTAAACTCATGCAATACACACATACTTTACATATACTAAGTTGTTCAATCATAAGAATATATAATCGTTCACATGTATATATGTTATGTTCAATGCATGCTCAACTGATCTTTTCAAGTATGTAATCTTAATCACAAATCTTGACCGTTCAATTATTATAACTTGTATATTACCACTTTGCATGCAAGTTTATACCTTGAGTAAGTTTGATTACTCTAAATTCATCAATCATACATTCATCAACCTTTTTTATAAATATACATTCACACAATTTCCCAATTCTTATTCATTCATACCTAATATACCTCACTCTTATCTTTTGGATCATATTTGCATTCATAAGATACTTTTATTCCTTTAACAACTCATAATTTCCAAATTTAAATACAATGATATCAAGACAATCCATTCCTTAAGTAATGAAATCAATTAACAACATAAACTTATCGAACCCTTAACCAATTTATTAAGTAACAACATATGTTCATTTCAAGCCTTAATCAAGTCTAAATACACTAATGTAGAGTGATTTATCCTCATTTGGTTTAAAAAAATTCACAAAACTTAAATTATCATTTAAAAGATTTGTCCACAATCGTAAGGACCTTCCCACAATCTAAGGATGAGTGCCTCAATTGTGCATTATCCAATTTCCCTCAATTCTCCATGAATTTCATCTACTTAGGATCATCATTAAAATTAATACTCTCAAAAGCCACTTCAATTCATGTTAATATAGCTTCCATCTTGTTTACATTAAAGCTCTCTCAATTTTATTCATTTATATCACTAATGGTCATTCTTACACATACGTTAACATCCCCAAATTTTTTCCAGATTCAAAAGAAAACTCTTTCATATCAAATTCAAAACACCTCCATAACAGTTCATTAATTATACCTTAATTATACCTCAATTTCTCATTAATTTCATCTCAATCTCTAGCTCACAATCATGCATTTAATAGCTCATAAACTTTTTTTAATGCAAGCTAAACAGAACAAAAACTACCATTCATGCATCATTTTTCTAGCACACATTTAACACCAATAATTCCATCAATCAATCCCTAATTTAGTCATCATCAATTTCAATTATTTCATATCACAAGAGATCAATATTTTATTGTTTTAATTAGCTCAAATATCTTCTTAATTATCAAGCTACCCTAGCCTTCCATGCATGTAAAAAGAATTCCAAGAACAAGATGGGAATAGAATGATTTCAGCAAAGGCAAAGAGATGAAAACCGATTATAGATATCTTTGTGCAGGATCTTGGAGTTACGATGAATAGAATTAAAGAAAATTTCAAAGCTGTGAGGGTGTGTGTTTGTGTGTTTCGATAGTAAGAGGGGGAGAAGATGAAAGCCTGCAGAAGAAACAACTAAAGAGAAATATGACTCTGCATTTACTTATGACATTTGGTCCAGGGTGTCTTTGTTTTAGAAGGACATATGTCATACAAATGGAGTGAGCTATATGTCTTCTGATGTGGCTACCAAAGATCACCAATATTTTAGGCTATTTAACTCTCAATCATTACTGCCATTTGTCACTTAATTTTCTATGCCATAAATCAATCATTTTATAGGCTTAGTCATCATAATTTTCCATATGTCAACTTGTCTTACCACTTCATATTTTTCCTAGGCTAAATGTACATTTTAATTCATCAATTTTCCAATTGTAACAATTAGCTCCAAATTACTAATTACAATCTATCAAACCAAAATTCAAGACATAAGCAATACACAATCAAGTCATTATCATTTTAATCCTTTCGTACCCCAGAATATGTCAATTAAGTGCATATACCATCTTTGCAATATTTTCCAAATCAACATTCATGTGTTTTTAAGCTCATGTTATGCATGTGAATGAAATGCACCTTATAAATTCCAAAATGATATGACTTAAAAGTCTAACATTCTAACCCTCAGTAAGTTTTGGAAACTGGCTATTACACCTATGGCATTTGTAAGCATGCATTTATTATTATCAATCAATTAAAAAATGTTGGAACCCCACCCCGGTGGATCACGGGTCCCACTTCCTACGTAACGTCCGGAAACGCATCCCACGAGGGAGGGATTCCTCACCACGATAAAGACTTGCTTCGACATTAAAAACGCATAATCATAAACCTTGTGCTTATAACCTTGCAGGGTCCTAAGCTATAACTCCGCATTCGTGGCTAGCGCATACTACTTAAACATCAAAATCATAAGTTGACTTCTTCATATAAGTTGTAGCTCTATGCCTCAAGTCCGTTTCGCAGAAAAAATCACCTCGAACGGAGTTTTATAACTCAAGTTATGCTTAAAAAGACTAAAAGAGCTCATACTCCAAATATAATCTCCAAACCGACCTCTCACTTACTTTAATGTAACATTTTTCAATTTATCTCCAAATGATACCAATGTTTTTGTATAGGAAGATATATGTCTTTGGAATCTAATGGTTCAAGCCTCACCTCAATTGGAGTTTGGATGAGGGATTTATGCCCAAAAGAGTCAAGTATGTTCATGCCCTAAATCAGTTTGAAACTCTTTTGGAGCGATCACTATAACTTTTGATCCATAAATCGGATTTCTTTCTTTCTTAGACCATTAGAAAGTCGACATCTAGATCTACAACTTTTATGAAGACCGCAAAATGCGATTCGGCCTCTAAAAATTCGAAAATGCATCATATTTCCCGTAGCTGTCCGTTAAACGGACAGCCATGTCCGTTTAATGGACACGTTCGGGTAAAAGTGTACAGAATGCTTCACGAATGTCCGTTAAACGGACGTGCAAGTCCGTCTAACGGACATGGGCAGGCTAAGGGGTGTTTTTCACCCGAGGCTGTCCGTTTAACGGACATGGATGTCCGTTTAACGGACATGCCAAACTTCAAAACTCCAATCCTTTTTCCAATACATCTCCATCTTCGACCTAACTTCATAACCATTTATACACTTCCAAATTTACTCATTCCAAAGCCTAAACACTACATACTCCAAGTTCAACTCACCAAATTCATAATTTCCATCTTGATTGGTTCATCAAACCATGGATTTCAATCAAGTTGCACTATCATAATCTCAGCAGCTAAAAGGACAACATGCATGACTTTAGTTGTCATCTTCCAATTCTCATAACTTCTTACTCCCAATTCTAAAAATTTCATATTATACCTCAACGGAAAGATAACAAGATGCTCTACAGTATTCATGAAGGATGTAAAAGTTAATTTCATCATTAAGTAAAGTAAAAAGCCACTCAAAGACACTGCTCATTGTAGACCAATGGAACAGTAAAAATTATCAGTGTGAACAGTAACTGAAGGTGTTTCCAACACCATAACTTCTCAACCTTAAGTCCGAATGTGGCAAATCATATGTCATTGGAAAGGTATAAACCTCTACTACAATCTTCATGAAGACATCCCGATCCAGATCAAATCCTAAGAGGGTCTAAATCCTAAGTGAAGTTTATGTCAGATTTTACAAAAATTTTGACAAAACCTCCTTTAAAACTTTAACTAACCAATCTTCAATCCTAGCTCCATCACCTGCATAAAACTCAATATCCAACCTCATTCAACATGTTTCAATTCTAAAGTATCTCCAAACATAGTTCAGAGGCAACAATCCACACTCCTAATCATCTACTCCATTTCAAATATAAAACAAAGCAGTTTCATCCTTCTTTTTGCTAACTCAAACATGCAATGATGAATTTGAAATAAGACATATGAAATTTACATAGATTACATTTAAACCCAACATTCTTGCATTTACATTAACAATCTGAGTCATTACAACGCTTTACAGGGCATTTAGCCCGATTACAACTCAATTATCCAATGTCAATATACAAAGTGAAACAAAACTCCAATTGAAACCTAATGCTTCATATCAAAACAAAATGACTTCTAACTTAAGAACATTGAAGTGATGCCTCAATCCCAATACT
>JANZLF010000222.1:29193022-29209985 GCA_026546835.1 Erythroxylum foetidum
TGAACAAGGCGACTTATCAGTACCGATCAAGCATAAGTCGACTTACACATGGTACAAGTCGACTTACCACTTACACTGTCACTATACATATTCGTATAGGTCTTAGTTTCTTCAAATATTCATTCCATGCTATGATTTCATCAAATTCTTCTCCTTTTAGTCCATGAAGGTAATTATCACCTACAAATACACTTGAAGCAAATTATGTAGCAAAAATAATATAAAACTCTTAAATAACAAGTAAAACACATTAAATATGAGTATATAATCATAGTCATATAAGCATTTATCAAATATACTCACGCTCAAGATTTTGTTTGTCCTCAAGCAAATCATAATCTAAATCATGAAACTTATAAGCATTCATCCTTTATTAACCTCAATATGTCCATCCACACTCTAAATCATCACGTCATATCAATCAAATTAACATATAATTAGATTCAAGTTATCCTAGAAATAGCTTTCATAAGTCAATTAACTAACTCCTAATAGGTTAAGGTCAATATTAATTTATCCACAAGTGCACAATGCAGTTGTACCTAGCAAAGGTAAATATAGGCCAATCCCACGAAGACTGTATATACTACTAGTTACCTTTTTTATATTATATAGCTTAAGGCTAAAATTTTTTGGTTATAATTGAAAAAAAGATAAACAAATAAAATAAATTAAGATTAAACAATTATAAAGGCAGGACAACTAAAATACAAAGAAAGATCAATATCAAATAGTAGTGTCTAGGTGATGAATCCCCCTAAGAATCTTTAGATACTATTATCCTTTTATCATATAATCATATTATTGATTGTTAGATCGTGACAATTCCTATCTTATGTTAGTAACTCTCTTGAGACTTTTAAAAATTAATCCATCATTTGATTAACATAAATCTTTCTTTTTAAAACCCTAGTATTGCTTTATCAATTTATAAATTTCATTATTAGGTTTGACCCTAATCTAGAGGATTTATGTTGGCCTATAATCCTTTCAATTATAGTAGATGTATTCATACAAAAGGACTTATCAATCTCAATCATACGAAATCAAATCATGCACTAATATTCTAAATACATTAGAACAAAATAAAGCACATAATTAAATCACAACAATCAACCAATATAATTGCTTTAAATAAAAGATTAAAAAATATTTTCATCCCAAACTAGGTTTCATCAAATGTAGATTCTAATCGCGTTTAGTCTACTGATAATAGAGAATGAAATAAAAAATAAACAGAAAAATAATAAAAAGTAATGAAATCATAATTTTAAATCTCCCTTTTTCTTTTATTGAATCGTCTTGCAAGTTTGAGGTTCAATGCTGTAATATAATGAATCTTTTGATGTTTTCTTCAGATTTTACTCATCCTTTAATCAAAATCGTTGCCTCTCTATGTGTCTTATGTATCAAAACTACTGCAAAACTTGACCTTTTCTTCTTTGCTTTTGCTCATGTCCTTTTATAATAAAATTTAAGGTTTCTAAAATATACTGAGTCACTTATATGGGCATGTGACAGACTGTTTATAATCAAAAACACCTAAATTTGCGATTAACATTGGCACAAAGACTTACATGGGCTATAGACACGGTCATGTATCACTGTGTACATGGGCATATAACTCCATAAGAACAGAACTCAATTTCTTTATCTTCATATGTTTATAGAGACTTACATCGTCTCTATACACAGGAGTATAGGTCTTTAGTTGCTTCAAATCTTTGTCTTATGCCACATTTTCATCCAAATTCTTCTCCTTTTATTCCGAGAAGGCAATTATGTCATATGAATGCAGTCAGAGTGAGAGCGAATTAAGTACCCAATATACAACAAAACTATAAAATATCAAACAAACTACATCAAATATAGGGGTATAATTATAGTCAAATATACATCTATCAAACATCCCTACACTTAAGCTTTTTCTTATCCTCAAGCAAATCATAATCTAAATTATTAACTTTACAAAATCCATCCTTTATTAATCTAACCTATCCATTCATACTCTAAGTCATCATTTCATAATAATCAAATTAACATACAAGTTAAACCAAGTTATCCTAAAACTAACTTCATGAGTCAATATTAACAATAATTATGTTAATATTCTTATTGAAATCAAAACCATGAATCTTTACACCCTCACCAAGGTTTAACTCAATTTACTAAAGTGTTAAGGGTGAAAAGTATCAAATTCTCAAATCAATGCATAGTAGAATTCTTACTATAAGGTTGCAATATTATCACATCTCCACTACTTATCTGTAAACTAGAAACAAAAATCAAAAGGTCTTTATGAGGTTTTAATGGGGATTAGGTATGGTATGATTTGGATAATAGAAGTGTGACAAAATTTGAAGGAAATTTATAAAGAAAACATTTTCACAATGTATATGTCCTTTAATCATAAATTCATTGGTATTGTAATATTTTATGTTAGTTAATTTTTTTAAACATTCATCATATACCATAGTTAAAGAAATATTAGTACTTTCAAATTTTTGAGTTTCAATCATTCAATTAATGTAAATAACAAGTCTTTAATGAAAACAGGATAAAGTATCATAATGTAGGTATAATCAATGAATAAGCTAAGGTTCAACTTGGATATCCCTAAAGGATAAAATAAGGTAAGGTGATTATCAAAGAAATAGGCTTAAACAAGTGCAAAATCTAAGTGGCTTTATCACTTCAATGCTTCTAATTTAACAAAATATGATCTCAATATATATAATAAAACCAAGTTTGAGAATTGTTCAACCATGTATAATAACATACATGAATGAACTAAAAGAGCTTTTTAAAAAAAATTTAGCAGCAAAAGCTCAAAAAAATTATTATATATATGTAAATAATATGCAATTTTCATTTGAGTTGACTATTTCAACGATTACTAATAATATGACTTATAAAAGCAATTTTCTTCTAACTATCATCCTTTTGTATACTAATTCAAATCAATAATCATTAATGATATAAAGTATTTATGGATAGATTTTGACTAATTCAAGAGATCAGTTAATAAAATTTAATAACCAAGATTATAATAAACTTAAAAAATCATAATCCCCTTTCCCACACTTAAAGTTGTACATTGTCCTCAATGTACATACTATAAGCATATATGAAAAGTGAGAAAGTGGAGTTTTTCGATACTTCCTTGAGTAATAAGAAATTTTTATTTTTGATTTTAATGAAATTTGAGATTGTCCATCTAATACTAGATAGTAACATCCTTGCAAAATGTAAAGAAAAAGGGATAAAAACAATAAAAGAAAATAAATATGAATTATGAAAATAAAATAACATAAAATTTAAAATAAAACATATCATAATTTATGGGTTGACTCCTATTTAGGGCTTGTTTAACATTTTTAGGTCGATATATCCTACATGTTTACCATCATCCTAGATCTATAATGAGTAGCTTTGCTTCCACCAATTTATCTGCATTGAGGTTTAGTATCTTGTAAGTAAGCCACATGTTGCAAGATAATAATAAAAACAACAATTGTCAAATTAATAAATCCTATCGATTATATTATGCATTTTTTAATAACAAACTGTTAATAAAACTCCCTGAATCTTCAATCACCAAATGCAGTTTGTCTTGGAGGAAGTGGAATCCTTTGTATTTAACGTGACTATCAATAATTCATTAGTAGTATCCTTATTTGATTCCTTTACTAAATTTTCCACATTTGCCTTTGTCCACTCTCCTTCTTCCTCTTCCTAGAAAAAAGACTTCCTCCTTGTCTTTTTCTTATATCATCTCTTGCCACTTCTCTACTTCTACTTCTTGGACAGAGGCTTCCTTTTCTTTTTCATCCTCTACCTTTGGAAGCTCATTTCCACTCCTTAGGGTGATTGACATTCCACATTCTTTAGAATATGTTTCAGTAGTACTAGGCAAACTCCCCTGTAGTCTGTCGAATAATATCTTCACCAGCTAACTAACCCTATTCACAACGTTTTGTATATGAGCCTCTATTCTTTGATGCCTCATGCTTGATTCTTGAACAAATTTGACAATCATATCTTCTAGAGTTGGCTTCTTAACTTGAGGTGCTTGTTGCTGTAAATATTCTACCAAAGTGTAATCATTCTATCCATAAGTGTAAGAGTTACTCCGCTCTAAATTATAAATACTATCTTATCATGCACCTTGAGGTTAGTATTGCATGATTGATGGCTCCCACATACAAGTTGGTGTTCGACATTCATAAATGTGATGGTTACTCCCACAAATGTTGTAACACAGCTTGGAATTTGATTGAACTTTTGAAATCATGTCAAGAGCCATCTCTTTCCAATGTGTTGATGTTACATATTGCGTTGACATATCATAGCTCCCATAAGAGTAAAGTTCGCTCCATCCTTCCATTATTAGTTGTGGCTATGACAATGAATTTTAAATCCTAATTATAAACCACAGTAGAAAAGTTCAAAAGATAATTAAATAAGTGAAAATAAGACAAATAAATAAAAATAAATAGAAAAATATAATCTATGCTTTACTAATATCACTGTCCTCGGTAATAGTAGTAAAAACTTGACTAAATCTTAATAGGTTAAGGTTAATATTAATTTATTCACAAGTGCAAGGTGTAGCTGTAGCTAGCAAAGGTAAGTACAGATCGATCCCACAAAAATTGTAAATACTAGTAGTTACCTTTTTATTATTATATAGCCTAAGAATCATAATTTTTTTAATTAAAAAAAGATCAACAAATAAACTAAATTAAGATTAAGCAATTATAAATGCAAGACAAGCAAAATATGAAGAAAGATCAATACAAATTCTTATCTTATATTAAAAACTCCTTCAAGACTATTAACAACTAATCCATCAATTGATTAACAGAGATCTTTCTAGTTAAAAACCCTCAGACTGCTTTATCGATTTATAAATTCTATTATTACTTATGACCCTATATATCTCTAGGTTTGCAAATAACTCTTTTCAATTATGGTAGATCTATTAATACAAAGGACTTCTCAATCTCAATCATACAAAATCAAATCATGCACTATATTTCATATATATTAGAACAAGATCAAAATGTATAATCGAATCACAATAATCAATCAATATAATTGCTTTAAATAAGAGATTAAAACGTATTTTTATCCCAAACTAGGGTTCATCACACCTAGATTTTAATCATGTTTAGTTAATAATCATAGAGAATAACATAAAAATAAACAAGAAGAAAAACTAATATGAAAAAGGAATTATAATTCTAAATTTTCCTTTTCTTCTAGTGAATCTTCTTGCAATTTTAAGGTTTGATGTTGCAATCTAATGGATCTCTTGATGTGTACTTCATGTTTTCCTTGTCCCTTGATCAAAATTGTAGCTTCTCTAGGTGTTTTACATCTCAAAACTGCTACAAAACTTAGCTTTTCTTTCTTTGCCCCTACTCACATCCTTTTACAGTAAAATTTAAGGTTTCTAAAATATACACATTTACTTACACAAGAATGTGTGAGACTATGTATAATAAAAATTACTTGAATTTATAATTTTACAAGAGTAACATACATGGCTGTGTATCTCAGTATATATAAGCATGTAACTCCATATGACCAGAGCTTAATTTCTTTAATCTTCCCACATTTCTAGATACTTACAAGGGCGTATAGGTCCTTAGTTGCTTCAAATCTTCGTTTTATGTCATGTTTTCATCCAAATTATTCTCCTTTTGTTTCAATAAGGCAGTTATAACCTATGAATGCACTTCAAACAAATTAAGTACTAAATATACAAGAAAACTATAAAATATCAAGCAAAATAAATCAAATATAGGTGTATAATCATAGTCAAATATACATCTATCATCAATATCAATAATAATCAAATTGATAATCATTTTTTTGATTATTTCCAAGTTTTCATAATGCCAAAAATGCTTGATTTGTATTTTATGTATATACTTTCTCAATTTTCCTACCTAGGAGGTCCATATATGTTAGTTTGGGTGGTTTATAGGCTGAATTTTGTGTATATACTTTCTTAACATTGTTATATATATTATTGTTTATGTATATGTTAGTTTGGGTATTTTTGGGTTAAGTTTTGTGTATATTATTGTTTATGTATGTGTTAGGAATATTGATACACTAATAAGCTTATGCATTAGTTTACTATCTCATTGTAAAAGCACCTATATCATTGGTGCAATTAGGATTACGACGTTGCATGTAAAAGATATAAATACAAAAATTTTAAACAAGTGTATATATTAAATATGAAATTTTCGTTTTGCAGCCCCTAATTTGTGTTGAAAAGCATTGATAATTGTCCAACCTCGTCCTTCTTCTTTATAGTATGCGATTGTCTGTCCGTTCAAGTAAGCCATCCGGCTATTGTCTATCATATGTTATGCTTTGATAATACGAGAATTTATGTTTGGGTTTTGTATGATTACAATGGAGTTCTTGGTTTTATTGTTGTTGTTTGGAATATTCTTAGAATCATTGATGAGTAGTTGCGTGAATAACATAAGTATTTACTGCATGTGGAATTGGTTCAATTTGTTATGGATGATCATTTGCATAATAAACCCCTAAGATAGTATATAGGCTAGAAACTTGTGATGTAGCTCCCATGAGACTTATCAGTAAAATATTCCATGAGCCTAGGAATCATAATGAGAAGGTCTTTCTTGATTCATCCTCATCAAGATGTTGGGTTTGGACCTAAGCTAACTACTACATCCTTATAAATACCTACATATGTTTAGCATCTTCAAGAGAAGAACCAGTCAATTAAGGCTAAATTAGAACATAATGAACAAAACTTACAACGTAATGAAAAGAAGTTGGCCAAGCTTGAAAAGATGGTCAAAAAATTACTTGACTTGAATTATGTAAGTAGTGACGATGAAAACGATTCTTAGTCATTAAATTTTAAATTTTTTATTTTGTACATATTTTTTTGTTAACATTTGTAATTAACATTTAATGATATTTAATTCTTTATATACAATGCTTCCATTTTCCAATTATTTCTTATTATATTTTGTATAATAGATTATAAAATCTAAAAATTACATACAATAACATGGATTTAAAAAGTCACCACTAATTATAATTAACATGATAAAATATTTAATAACAATTTATATCAAAATTTTCAAAATGTAGCTAAAAACATTTGGCTAGGTTTCCAAAATTGTAGCTAATAAAATTTCACTACATTTTAGAAAACATAAATTTGGCTACATTTCTAAAATTGTCGCTAAAAACTTTTGGCTACGCTTCCTTTTCATCGCCAAAAATTATTAGCTACACTACCAAAAATGTTATTAAAATTTTTACCTATGTTTACAAAGACGTAGCTAATAATTTTTTGCTACGAAAATATAATGTAGCAAAAAGTTATTGGCGACCATTTAGAAAATAGTCACTAGTATCATTTAGCTACATAAAAAGCTTATTGTCAAAAATTATTCGTCTATATTTACGTACAGGGATTTGGTGAAAAATATAAATCGTCGTTAGTGGTCTTTAGCGACAATTTAGGAACTTCTAATGACGAAATTTTTCGTCACTAAACATACATTTCATCGTAGTGTATCTTTGCTAGTAAAGCTTGTTCTGCTACTACATCCTTCATATTGTGATTCATCCTTTCTTAATAAGATAGTCCATTTACTTCATCTATGGTCATAACACTCACGTCTTTGGATTATTCAACAACTGCTATTATATAATTGAATTTCGAGTTAAGATATCATAGGACCTTTTTTACAAGTTGAACATCTTGAATGGTTTTAAGAAGCATCTTCATTTGATCACCACTCATAGGAATCTTGTTACGTAATCTAAAATGGATTCTCCATAGTGTCTTAAACTCACCCTTTATAGTTGAAAATCACACCATCTTCAACTTATCAAATCCCATCACTAAATTTTATTTTCCATGCCTTATTTGATACTGTTTCATTGGCTATTTTCTTGAATAAATCTTCATCCAAACCTTGATGGATGATGATAAATTCACTATAACCTTTCTTCATTTCCTTCTCCAAAGTTTTTTTAAATTGAATCTTGTCTCATTTTAAGGCTTTACATAGCCTTTATTGACCACATCTCATACACCTTATGAATACGAATGATCTTCATCTTAAGTACTCAATTCTCATAATTGAGTTTGATGAATTGTGGATAGTGGAAAGACATAAAGGTTCAAAATTGATGTCGT
This sequence comes from Erythroxylum foetidum, assembly GCA_026546835.1. Lineage (NCBI taxonomy): Eukaryota > Viridiplantae > Streptophyta > Magnoliopsida > Malpighiales > Erythroxylaceae > Erythroxylum > Erythroxylum foetidum. Next base: position 29,201,235 of record JANZLF010000222.1, read on the forward strand.
ATTTGGCTTTGATACCACATTGATAAAAAATATAAGGTCAAAAACAATTACACATTCGCATAATCATCAAAGAAAGAACATTCTAATAATAGAACTTTTATTCTTGCCTTTGTAGAAAATCAAACATTACATGGTTATTTATAAAGTCAATAGAGAATTCTTGATTCACTAACTGAAATTCATTTACTGGTAAAATACTAAGGAATAAATAATTTCAATAATACAATAAAATCTTTATAATAAGAAAAAATACCAATATTTATTTCATCATGACTTCCTTTAAGTATTAATAAATGACTCAATGCCAGGTTCATTTAAATCTAGACGTATACAATTTTAAGACATTCTTATATAACCAAAACTTATTAAAATTTAACCGTTTAGTTACTCATTTAACCATACTATAAAATTTCAAAAAGTCAAGTTTATTTATAATAAAAGCTACCATATCTTTAGTTTTGGTATAACACATTCTAAAGTGCTCAACTTCTGTTTTTTTAATTCAGTTTCCATATTTTATAAAGTTTTAATTAAGTGATCAACCTTTTATAACCTTAACAACTCCATTCAAAACGTTAGTTCTGTTAATATTTTGCTAAGTTGGTTAACAAAATCTTTTTTTGTTCGATGATATGTAGGTGTCTATGTAAAAAATTAATTGTTAACTAATGATTTATGTAGACTAAAACATCCAGCTCCATAACCCTCTATTTTTGCACATTGAGAGGTGTTTTAGTTCACAAGAATAATTAGTTGACAATTAATTTTTCACGTAGATATCTACATTTCATAAACAACTAAATATTAACAAAATTAACGTTTTGAATTATAATTGTTAAGGTTATAAAAATTAGTGACTTCATTAAAAAAATTAAAAGTTTAGGACTGAATTAAAAAAGTTTTAGAAAATTGGTCACTTTATAATTTGTTATTCCTTTAGTTTTAGACACTGCTGATTTATACTAGCTGGCCTTTTGGAGGATAACAGAAATAGATAATTTAGTAAAAATTTATACATTGTACCCTCCATATGTCAACGAAAAAGAAAGAAAAGGCTATGCAGGGACATTTGAAAGAGAAAGAGAAAGGCTTTGCAGGGACATAATTTTATTTAAATTTTTTCCTCATGTGAAGGTTAAAAATATGAGTTAATTAAAAAAGAAACTATCTTTTATGATTCCGTTTGTTAACATTTTATAAATTGATTTGGTAAGTTGCGAGTATAAATTCAAATTACCCTAGCCTAATTTTTACGGGAAGATAAGAGTATCATTTTAATTTAATAATTAAGTCGTGCATTCAATGAGAAGTTAATGTATTTATCCTTGCATATGACTTTAATTGGAGATTATTAAAAAATAAAACCTAAAATTCAAATATTCTTTTTTGAAAAATAAACTAAAATTTAAATATTAGCTAGCATACTACTAACATGGCCTATAATATCAATCAATACTCATTTTGTTGAAAACAACTACATGATATGGATTATATATTCAATCAATACTCATTTTGTTGAAAACAACTACATGATATGGATTATATATATTTAAACCTATAAATTGCCAAATAAATATTTCAATACATCCCTGCTATATATAATTTAATTACCTCTTTTTTCAGATCAACGGGTAATTAATTTCATAAACTAAAAGAAAAAAAATTGAGAACCCTAGAAAAGAAGATAGAAACTTGGAATTGTTGACGTGTACTACAACAAAGTAAAATAGTTTTTCCCTTTTGGGCGCTGGCTCACATGATTGCACAAAAGCACAGAAGCTTGAAATTAGAAAGGGTAGCTCCACTGATTATCAGAAAAGAAGTTAATTGCAAGATCTTAAATTCGAGTATTGACAATAGCAATGTAAGAGTTTGTCTAATGTGGTAGTTTCTTGTATGCATCGAACAATAGATTACTTTTCTGATAAATTAAGTGAGATTAAACCGAGATTTAACCCCTTTATAATTCTATCGGGTTAAAATATGAGGACATTTAGGATAGACGATTCTATCTTTTGAGTACAAGAAAGTGTATGGTATGGATACCATACAGCTTGCACGCCTAAGGATTTGTAAATGTTAAAATTAATACATCTCATGCGACTAGGAGTATTTTGTTTTCTCTTCTTTTTTATAACTAATTTTAAAGTGTTTATTAGCTTTTACTAATATATTTTTTAAAGTGCTAAAGTTGGACGGCATATGTGAATGTAGTGATAGATTGCCCATGATTTAAACGATTGGCAGGAGGGTTCTACGAGATCATAGAAGGCTAAAAAATAAAGCAAGAATATGAATATGACTTTCTTTATGTAGTTTATTCATTTACATCATGATACTGTATTCGATACGAACCAATTGGTTTTTGAACTCTACCTTCGCTTCACCTATATAAGCCCACGACTCTCCCTAAAATAACCGTAAGTAAGTATTTAGCTTGGATATAGCAGCGAAGGATCCTTGATGCTTCCTTCTAATCCAATTCATTACCATATTGACGTCGCTGAGATATGTTCCTTCCCTCTCTTTTTCTCTCTCTCTCTCCTGTTGTCTGCCTCTATATGTGCATGTATTCCAATTTCCAACTTCCTGACGTCCATGTTCATTTAGTTTCAAAGTACTAATGATTGCTAAAATTGGTTTGCAATTTCGTTAAAAGGGAAGTAATACTTTTTTGTCCCTTCTGAAAGGATATGGGATATCTTTTACTTTTAGGGTTGTGACTAGAGGGTGTTTCAATTATTCTGAGAGCTAACCATCTCTTTGATCTCAACTTATGCGAGCATTGCTTGTACATTTTGAAGCTGGTTCTACATCTGGCAAGTTAAGTGTTGTTAACGTTCTTGTCTCGACGATTATTAACAGCTAAGAGAGTTTCCGTCAGTCCACTCATAGGTTGCAGTAGGATTTAATTACCTGCCGACTCATTCATCCAAATACTGAGTTTAAGGGCAAGCAGAGCACCCAGTAAATGTGTGAATGATGCGGGAGGCAAATTGAATCTTAAGCTTCCTGTACTTGGACTGAAGGGAGCTCCCTTTACTCTTTGTTTCATCCTGTCATTTGTATAGTATTTATCTAGTTTAGCCTCTCACGCGAAAGATTTACATATAATATGGCTTGTGGATACCAGTCTCTTTATTCTATTCCTCAACTTAAAAAGCCATTCGACTTATGATGAGGTAACGCCTGCTCAACCTTGAATTTATTCACTTAATGTTGGATAGTGTTTAACTATGATGATTAATTATCACAGCATTACTGCAAATGGTTACTTGTTCTGGCGACCTAGCTAGAAAGCTTTATTTCCAAGTTGGGACTTATTCTTCTGTCCCCAATTACCTAAGCTCCCATATACCCCATGCATCCAAGCCATCCATTTAATCTCATATAGTATATTCATGACTTTTCTCTGGAGCCTTGTCAATTATTTCTGTAGACGTTTTCTTTGCATCTTATTTGTGAAGAAACAAATAATATAACAGTATTTTAAATAATATTATAATGATAAGCATCCAAATGATGATTATATCGAAGGACGAAAGGGTAATCGATTGTGTGAAATGTGCCATGCGATTCTGTTCAACAGAAGGATTTTGTGGCCTGCAGGAAACTGTTAGAAACTAAATTCTCAAGGTTTTGGACATCTCGCAACTTTTGTCTTCCTGCACTTTATTTCAGCCTGACTAAGGTGGCCAATTGTTGCTTTTAGGAAGGCTCCAAGTAATAATCAGCCTCACACAGGTGGAAACTGAATAAGGGCTTTAGACTCTTATGGCTTCTGTGACATTGATTCTGAAGCTAGCGCGGTCAGGGCTTTAGAGGCAGCGGACATGACAAAGAAGTTACAAGCAAAGGCTTCACGACATTAGCTTCCTGGGTCTTGTAACTCTTGGTCTCTTACTGTAACAAGTTCCTGTGTAGCTAGTCATGTTTTTGCAGATACGCAATTCCCAAATATGTAGCTAGTCATGTTTTTGGTAAACAGAGATTTTTTTACAATATTAGATGATGATTACACAACATCATGAATAAAAATTCATCGTCAGGCTCCTTTAATTTCCCGACTTCTTTACTCTCCGCTGTTCATTTTGGTTGTTCTCGAATCACCATGATTTATCTTTCTTACTTCTGATTACATTCAAAATTAAAACATAAAAAAATCAATCTGATATTTTCTTTTGTACATTTGCACAGATACAAGGGAGATGTTATAGTACTGCCTAACATTTTTTTTTTCCTAGATAAAAGTTCATCGTACAAGTAAAATACTAAAGACAGCTGTCGAGTTCTCTCTCAAAACTCAAATGACATTAATTGCTAATTTTCAACATGCTTTCCCGGGTTGCCTCTTTATAATGTCAACAACTGAACACAAAACATCGTTGAGAAATGCAATGATGCTGGCAATTACGGTGATTAAGTATCTTTTTCTTAAGATCAGGTCATGCCTAATCCAGCATAGATTACTAATCACTGCCCCTTACACAAGTAATGGACTGGATAAAACCCTTTTAACTATGGTTGAGTGACATTCATAAGCATTGAAGCAAAAGAGAATATTGTATAGTAGAGTGGAATCAGTCCTCATCAATGTTGCCACATACATATAAACAACAAAAGTAGGGTTCTTTGCACCGTGGGTTCTCTGTGCTTCTTTCCCAAACGAATCTCTGAAAGAGAATAATTATTCCCAGGACAGGCGTTTCAATATTACAGTTCTTATTACTGCTACTGTTTATTCCCAACACTATGCTAAATATGGACACCATCTCTCTCTCGAAGGCTCTTTCCGCTTTTTTCAAAATCAGGCGACTTCTTTCTCGGTCCTTTACGATTGATCGTATCCCATCCAAAGTTTTAATTGCCTTTGTTTCTTGTCCTTATTCTTCAATAAATATCTCTGGGTGCTTTGGTTACATTAAACAGGAGTTTCCCTCCTGTCATAGTACATTGAGAGTTGATTCAGTTAGTTTGTACAAGTTTAACTATATTACAAGAAAAGGACCTGACCAATAAACTAATAGTGAACGATGCAAAACTGAAGGTTTAGGAAAGAAATTTGACGATGCAAAACTGAAGGTTTAGGAAAGAAATTTGAAGTTTAATTAGTTAATAAGATCTGTGGAGTCTTTTAAAACTTAAAAGAACGGTTAAAGGCTCCTCAGTCCCTTTATTCTCTGGGACCTGCATGTTCCAGCCCATTTGGAAAAGTTGGAACTATTAATTAACTGACATTAATATCTTAATCAGGCTGTCTTGTCTAAAGATATGATATAAAATCTTCTGGGAGGTGTGAAATTGGCTGAGCTTCCATCGGCATATGGATAGACAAGAAATAAGCCTAAAATCACGGCCTACGCCCTGTGATACAATGAGCACATAGCGAGAGGCATAACTTCTCGTCCTAGCTAGTTATACCTTCCGATTGATGTGACTATAATAATTACAGATACTTTGGACTTTGTCTGTACCTTGGTTGCTAGGTGTAGTCATATTTCTATATGTATGTCAATTGCCATTCTTTGGATTAAACAACCGATAGAAACTTTGATGATAATCGTATGAATTTATTCTTTAAATAACCAATTTTTATATTTATTTTGCTACAAGAAAAATAAGAATTAGCGAAAAAAAATTACCGATGGAAAAGAAACCGTTGCAAATTACCGATAAAAACTCAATTTTCGTCGATAATATTGTTGAAAAAAATTTCGTTTAACAACGGTACTAATATACGTCGCTAAATATATATAGAGGAAAATTATCCTGATAACATTTGCAACGGACTTTAGCGACGGTACAAAATATTCGTCGGTAAAGAAAGTGAAAATTGTTGGCAAAATAAAAAAGTTTTGAATTTACCAATGAAAATTTCCGTTGGTCCGTCGGTAAATTTTCAAGGTAAACATCATCGTCTACTTTGGCTTTAGCATTTTAAAGTTAAAGAAAATGACGTCGTTTGGTGTTAAACATCTTCCTTCTTCCTACTACGTCTCCTCTCGTAGACGTTGTCTTCTCTCCGGTTTCTCTGTTGTCAACGTTGTTTTCCTGCTGCGTCTTCTACTAGTCTATGTTGTCTTCTCCGGTCATTATCATCGTGTCATTTGGTGGAAGTATTTTCGTATATTGGATGAAAGTTAATTTAGGTATTTGCTCACTTTCATTTATCTGTATATTTTGCGATTAGAAAACAACTTTAAGATATAAACGTTAATGATAAAATAGACAAGATGTGATTTTGGTTGTGATAATGGGATGAATTTCTGATGCAAGTAAAGTGTTTGATAAAATATCTGTTATTTGAAAAAATGATGTTAGTTTTTTTTATTTTATGTTCTCTTTTAATATGAATTTCATAATTTCAGTTAAAGGAAAAAAGCATAATAGGCATCTTTGTTTTTCACCAAGGTTTAAAAGGTAAGATACATTATAAAATTGGTGCTAGATTTGATCTATTACTAGTTTTAGAATCATCACTAAAGTTACAAAGGATAGAAATAGAACAAGAATGGCACCAATTACAAAAAATGTCAGGCGTTGTTGTTCAAATGGGGAAAGATAAGTTTATGTGATTTTTCAAGTTTAAACTATCTAAGACTCTACTTTTATTACACTATCTACAATATTTATATTATAAGACTTATAAAGGAGATTCTAGCCAGTTGTAGCTATCTTTAATTAGTGTTTTTCATATGTTTTCCTTTCTTTTGTTGAATTGATTTTTTCGTTATTTATTTATTTTATTTTTTAGTTATTTAGTTTAATTATCTTTAATCATCTCTCTATTTTTATTTAGGTAATTTTATTAACTAAATTTAATATAATTAGTAGCTAGTTCTTTATGGGGTGATACTTTGAAATCTCACCATTGGACAGTGAAGATTGGGAAGATCTAAATATTTCAAAACATCACTTTAGTTACCTTGAAGCTTAATGTGGAATATTAGTTGGTTACTTGGAGGGTTGTACAAGAAGTTTACTCAGTCTCAGGTAGCTGTGAAATCTTGAGTACTATGAAAGATGAGATTGGTGTCGTTAAGCCATCATGCCCTTCCCTAACAAATTAGCCAAAATCTATGAGAAAAAATCTTGTTAGATAGTCTAGCATTCTAATTGTAAGAGTCTTTATGTAGACTTTTTGAGTGAAGACAAGCATAGTTGATATATGTAAGTTGAAGCATCACCCTGAGACCGAGACTCGTAGTCATAGTTCTCATATGCATTATGCCTTTGTAGGTTTGAGTTATACCTTCGTCTTTCAACATGTCAAGCAAGTAGGAAATATTCTCGCATGATTTATGCATATAAGAAATTTCTACGACTTACACACAAGGATATAGGCATGTTATTGAAGGAAATGTGAAGTTATGTTTGGTGATTATTAGAAACTAAATTAAATAGTATAACCAGGTGTATTTCTATTACAAATGGTCATGAACAACAAACTTATGAATAACTACTCAATAGTTACAGTTGAAGTTTATAATAGAAAGAGGGTTGATGGATATTACTACTGTCACAAATTTAATAGAGCTGTTGTAAAAGTAGCATAAACATACCAAGATGAAAATGAGAAATATTAATTCAAAGGATAGGATATGAATTTCACGTTAAAATATGCCACCAAAGAGAAAACAGGATATAATGCGACCAAGTTTTAGACCATAATTTGGAGTTAGTTACTATCCAGGTGAAGCATCACATTCTGCAGCTGCAATTGAATCACATGTTGTACCTCTAACTACTACTACACTTGTAGGTGAGACATCACCTTCCGTACCTGCTACTACACCATCTGCCACCCCTATAATGACAAAGATATCAGGGGCAAACAGTGCGGATAAAAGAGGCGACCTCTAGCCTGGAGCTGAGGGAGTTAATGGAAGAACTTACATCACAATTGTTAACAATCTGTAAGTGAAAATACATGATACACCATATGTTTATAATTAAGTTATATATTTAAATTTTAAAAATGGTATAAAATTAATTGTTTTAATATTAGGTTGATTCCGGCTGGACCATGTTTAAGAAACATGACATCCAAATTCAAGAAGAAGAATGATGTTAAGGGTTATATATAGGAGAATAACTCTTAGGCGACAAAGGAATTTTATTATAAGGAGTTTGAGGGAAAAAAACTATTTTTTGTTTTTAAATTAATTTTTATACATTTATTAGACAAATATTATTACATTATAAATACTTATCATATTTTTTTCTTTTTATTTGAGAAAGAATTTTCTTGGGATTCTAAATTTGACACGGTCATTTATAAAGTATGGGAGAGATGAGCACGTACACGTTATCGAGACTTTGTTAGTGCGATATACAAGACTAGAGTACGACTGCCTTATATTTTTGAACAAATATGGAGTTATTGGTGAAGTAAATTACACGTTAGTACAATGCTTATAATACGATAGTGAATACACGAGAAGGGGGGATTGAATTGTGTATTCTCTTTTTTTTTTTTAAATTTTTTTTGAAACTATTTCGTTAAAAACAAGTTCTTTTACAGAAACTTCAGTGAGTTCCAGTCAATCAAAACTTTGAAAACTTGTTTCAAAAATTAAGTGATAACAATACTTTGAACTTTAAGAGATATAGGGTAGAGAGAAGTTGACACAACGATTTTATCCTGGTTCACCCCAAACCGTGGGCTACGTCTAGTCCTCAGAGTTCTTTCTGAGATTTCACTATCTCTTCAAAGTATACAAGTATTCTTTCCGAGCCTCTTCAGGTCTC
>JANZLF010000222.1:29213604-29227924 GCA_026546835.1 Erythroxylum foetidum
AGCTTTTTATGCCAGATTAGTCTTTCTTCTTCAGAAGATAGAAAACATGAAACATTTTGATCTTGAAAATCTTCTAAATCAATTTTATAAAGATTAAAAATACAAATAAACAAATTTTATAAACATCAATATTCATAATTTTATAAAGATTAACAATACAAATTTTATAAACATCAATATTCATAATTAACAAGCACAAACTTAATACAAATAATTCTACCAAGGTACTAAAACTAGTCCAGTATGCGCACTATCCTCAACTGATCATTATAAATATTTTCTAAATTTTTAATGATTAAGAGGTCATGTATGAAATTAACAATCAGTCAAGATAAGTTCAAAATTCTTAGCATGTCACTATCTTAGTCATAAACTCATAACCTAGCAAAGAACAATAAAACAGAAACATCACAAACACGCAGCGAATGTAAAATTGCAGAAAAAGAAAATTAAAAGGCTTTTAAAGAATAGGAGAACCTGATGGTGAAGGTGTAGGTGATGGCACCTCCACATTTGATGCAGCGAAGAATTTCTTCAACTTCTTTATTTGATACCGCTGCTGCTTTTGGATATCTGCCATTGTTCTTTCAATTGTCGTTAACCTATTGCTATTGGCAGCTGAGGCAGCTTCCCAACGGTTGAGCGTCTCCAAAATTGTAGCAGCATCAGTAGTGGAAATTGTGGATTGTGCTTCTTGCTGTTTTGACTCGTTGCTTTCTTCCTCTTCATCGCTAGAACATTCCTCCCTTATTTCTCGATGTTTAATGGTTGCTCGCTCATTTTAAGAGTGTAAACTACATCCAGCAAAGCTCAACAGTCCACAAATATGTAATTACCTTAGGTTGAAAACTTCTGTTGGAACACATTTCATGGTTCTGAGGTCGAGATGTATTGATTGAGCTAATGCTGTCAAAATATATCCCAATCCTAGCTTGGTGCTTGAAGGCCGTGCCATTTGCACAAATCCTTTCAATAGGTGGAAGGAGGTACAATATGTTGTGTTGTTTGAGGCATACCACAAAGCATATAGCTCCTGACTTGACACTTTATTGCTCTCTACCCTACTGAAAATGGATTTTTCCATGAATTTGTAAAGAAGGGCAACGAAGCATCCTGAATGAACAAGTTTCGGACGTTTTGAACTAAATATTATGATGAACCCCCAATAATTATTCTTCAGAAATCCCCCAGGGAAAATTCACCAGCTAGGTTAGTTGATCCAACTTGTGGCAATCCAAATAAGTTTTCCAACATCGATGCATCCATCACCCCTTCTTGACCGCCCATCCTAAACTTCAATTTTTTGAATTTCGACCCTTCCACTACCAAGTTGTATAGAATTCGTGTATTAGCTCTTCATAAATCTCCCATTTGCTCATAATCAATTACAACCATCCCAATCGGTCAACTATGGCTAGAATATTGTCCTTCACACCTAACAGTGTCGCCGTCTCCCAATCAAAATACCTTAAAACAATGATTCTTTTACCTTTCACCTTTTGATACTTCTTCCCTTTAGACTTTGATGCTACCATCCTTCCTCATGACATTCTCTTCAATAGGTGATTTGATTTTAGCGTATGTTGAAAGGGATGGTCCTCTTGCCATTATTTACACAAGACTCTCGAAACTAAGGTTTTAAGAATGGAATAGAACAAGAAAACTCCCCCAATACACATTTAAATAGGTTAAATAGATGTGCAGGAAGTTGAAGACTCTTAAATTTAGGTTGGGAATCGAGGAAAAGTTTAAATTTTTAACATTAGCTCGAGTAGTGGGACCAGCTTATGATCATGCCTTAGCTGTATCTTTAGTGTAATGTCACGGTTGTGATCGCACCCTTATGATTTGCGATCATACCTAAATGGCTATGCACAATTCATCTTTTGTTGCGATCGCACCCTAGTCGCTTGCGATTGCACCTGAACATTTTCACATCTCCTTCTCTGTTGCGATTGCACCCTAGTCGCTTATAGGAATTATTCCACCATCATGATCGCACTGTAGTGGCTCACAATCATACCACTTGGGTTTCCTATAAAACAACTTCTAAAGAAAACAAATAAACAAACAAACAAACTTGTATTTTGTTTACTCCTACCACACACACATGCTAATTTTGAGGTCTTTTAGCATGACCAAAGCCTATCTTTCGAGGGTTAAGAAAAGCCATTACCTCCTTAGGTCTATGAAGAAGACCTTTAAGATAAAGCTTACACCTTTTTCCATTCACCTTGAACTTCTCACCGTGTGTATTATCAAGTTCCAAAGTTCCATTCCCATAAATGATGACTTTGAAAGGCCCACTTAAATGCAGCTTTCTTGGAAATAATCTTAACCGAGAGTTATATAACAAAACAAAATCTCCTTCTTTGAAATGCTTATCTTTAATATGTTGGTTGTACCATCTTTTGGTTCACTCTTTGAATAACTTGGCATTCTCATAAGCCGTGAAACGTAACTCCTCCAACTCTTGCAATTGCAGCAATCTTTTATTCCCCGCCACTTTGCCATCCATATTAAGAGTTTTGATAGCCCAGTACGCTTTGTGTTTAAGTTCCAAAGGCAAGTGACATGCCTTACCATAAACAAGTCTATAGGGAGTTACTCTAATTGGTGTCTTAAGAGTTGTCCGATATGCCTATAAAGCATCGTCAAGCTTCATTGCACAATCTTTCCTTGCTTTATTCACCGCTTTCTCCAAAATCTGTTTTAACTCCCTATTGACCACTTCCACTTGCTCACTTGTTTGTGGATGATAGGGTGTTGCCACCCTATGCTACACACCATATCGTTTAAACAAAAGTTCAAGCTTTGAGTTACATAAATGAGAACCACCATCGCTGATTAAAACACGTGGAACGCCAAATCTCACAAACAACCCTTTCAAAAATTTTGTCACCAGCCTTCCATCATTACTTGAGTTAGCACTAGCTTCCACCCACTTGGAGACATAATTTACTCCCACTAATATGTATTTGTTCCATATGATGTAGGAAACAATCCTATGAAATTGATTCCTCATACATCAAATATCTCAACCTCCAATAAGCTCGATTATAGCATCTCGTCTCTTTTTAAAATGTTTCCTGTTCTTTGACATTTGTCACATCTTTGTACAAATTCCCTTGCATCTTTGTTCAATGTTGGCCAATAAAATCTGCATTTCAAGATTCTACTTGCAGTCCTATTTCCACCATAATGCCCTGCATAAAGTGAATCATGATAATGAGTTAACACAGACAACATCTCACTTTCCGAAACACATCTCCGAATTAATCGATCAACACAAATTCTAAATAAATATGGCTCTTCCCAATGGTAATGCTTAATATCTGCTAAGAACTTCTTTCGTTGTTGATAAGAGAAATCAGAAGGAATGATACCGCTTACCACATAATTTCCTATATCGGCAAACTATATGGTTTCCAACCGCTGAATAAGGACATTTTTCTCATATGAAAATTCTTCTTGAATTGGCTGATCGTTTGGATTATTCTCTTGTTCTATTTGAGATAAATGATCTGCCACCACATTTTTGGCTCCTTTTTTATCCTTAATTTCAATGTCGAATTCTTGCAATATCAACACCCAATGAATTAATCTTGGCTTTGCTTCTTTCTTATGAAATAAATACCTCAATGTTGCATGATTTGAGAAGATTATTGTTTTTTCTCCAGATAGGTATGATCTAAATTTCTTGCATGCAAACACCACTACCAAAAGCTCCTTCTTAGTTGTTGTGTAGTTTAATTCAGCTCCTGATAATGTTTTACTTGCATAATAGATTGCATGTAATTTCCTATCCCTCCGCTATCCTAGTACACATCCCACAATATGATCACTTGCATCACACATCACCTCGAATGGTAATGACCAATTGGGGGCTACTAACACTAGTGTAGTAGTGAGAGCCACCTTCAGAGTGTCAAAAGCTTGTACACACTCAATATTAAAATCAATCGACACGTCTTTCACAAGTAAATTAGTTAAAGTTCGAGCAATTATGGAAAATTCTTGAATAAATCTTCTGTAGAACTCAACATGTCCTAAGAATAATCAAACTCCTTTCACATTTATAGGAGGTGGTAACTTTGCTATCACATCGATCTTAGCCCTATCAACTTCAATTCCCTTGCTAGAAATTTTATGCCCTAGTACTATGACCTCACGTACCATAAAGTGGCATTTCTCCCAATTGAGAACTAAACTTGATTCTTCACATCGCATAAGCACCTTCCCTAAATTCTGAAAACATGCATCAAACCAATCACTGAACACTGAAAAATCATCCATAAATATTTACATAAAATCCTCCAAGATCAACAAAAATCGTTGTCATACACCGCTAAAATGTTGTTGGAGCATTATATAACCCGAAAGGCATTCTTCTATATGCAAATGTTTCATAAGGGCATGTGAATGTGGTCTTCTCTTAACCCTGAGGATAGATAAAAATTTTGATTATAACCTGAATATCAATCTAAGAAACAATAAAAAGCATGACCTGATACTTTCTCCACCATTTGATCAACAAATGGTAATGGGAAACGATCCTTTTGCATAGCAGAATTCAGCTTCCTGAAATCAATGCACACTCCTCACGTCGTTACTGTCCTTGTGGGAATAACCTCACCTTCCATATTTCTAAAAACAATCATACCTCCTTTTTTCGACAAACATTGAATCAGACTTACCTACTTACGATCCGAAATAGGATTGAAAATGCCTTCATCTAGTAATTTAACGATCTCATTCTTTACGACTTCCTTCATGTTTGGATTTAATCGTCTCTGTCATTCCCTCATAGACTTACTTCCTTCCTCCAAGTAAATCTTGTGCATCACTACGTCGAGGCTGATTCCTCTTATATCAGAAATCTGCCACCCCACCGCTCTAACATGCTTCCTCACCAACTCTACCAACCGTTGTTCCTGTTTATTTGTCAAATTGTTGGAAACAATAATAGGTAGGGTTTCCCCCTCCCTTAGAAATGCATACCTTAGATTACTAGGCAATGGTTTCAACTCTAGAACTAGTGGATGCACAATAGACAGTGGAATCAGATTTGTTTCTCGCAGCAACTTCTCTACTCTTTCTTGTTTGCCTTTACTTTCAGTAATAAAATCCACATCTGGATCAAAAGATATTTCTTTCTCCTTACTTTCCTCCATACTTAACACACATTCATCCACAACATCAACCTTCATACAAACATCATTATCCATAGGGTGTTTCATGGTCGTCCTCATGCAAAAACTCCACTTTCTCCTCACCAATACACAATATAAGTTTTCCCCTGTAGATATCTACTAAAGCTTTACCTGTGTAGAGGAATGGGTGGCCCAACGTCAATGGGCATTTTGAATCAGCCTCGAAATCCAAAACCATGAAATCCACTGGAATTATAAACTTTTCCACTTTAAAAAATTTGTTTTAATATCATTAATCTAATAAATTACATTAAACCAAAGTCTAGCCCATTTCTAAAAACATTTGGGCTTTTAATTAACCATTAATTAGTGTAAGCCCAACATTCAATTATGGGCTTCTAAAACCTCTATTTATATTTCTTACTTAGCTTGATAACTTTCCTTGAAGCCAAGTGGGGAATCTTATCAGAATTTGATAATTCAAGCTCCAATAAGCCTAAAATTAATTTAATTTCATTAGAATTAATTCTAGCTTGTTAAATAAATGTCATTCCACTAAAGACAATTAGTTGAACTCTTGAATTATTAAATATTATGCAAACACATATTTTATGTCCAATCCGATCCAATTTATCGTAATCGATTAGTTAACATGTTGGTTAACCCTATTCTGAAACATGGAAAAAATCATTGGCTTATCCAATTATTTATCGAGCGATGAAAAAGATTCAACAAAAGATAGAAAAAATAGACTATCTATTTTACTATTTTACATCAATCAATACGTGGAGTAACTCCCGATATAGTAGTAAAAGTAAGACGTGTAGGCGGATCGACTCATCAAGTTCCTTAGGATTCACACAAGGAAAAGCATTTGCCATTCGTTGGTTATTAGGGGCATCCCGAGAACTTCTGGGTCGAAATATGGCTTTCAAATTTTGTTTTGAATTAGTGGATGTCAGATCCAGGACATCCCAATTGCGAACCCTATTTAGAATCTTATTATAGCCATCCGCACAATAAAAGATAAAATTATCGTTTTGCCCTTATGTTGATTTTTCCTTCTAGATCTCCCATTTTACTTTATATGATGATTAACACACAAGATCTCATCTTGGTGTTAAGAGTTGATGGGTAGCTAGTCCATCAAACTACTGACACCTCCAAATCTCCTTAAAACATCTAGAAGTGATGATAGCACTATAAACTCTTTATTTGAGTGAATGTTCTCTGATACATATTTCAATTGATAATTCCAGCATGCAGAAACTAGATTAATACTCTGTAAAAATCCAATCCGATCATATTAAGAATTATAATGAAAACTATACGAGTTCACCACTCATCAAGATTGTAGTCCATATTAAGCGAATGCTTAAGTTGTATGTTTTAAGATTAAAGGAACGACCCACTTTATTCTTGAAAACATACTTGATTCCAAATTTATTTAATAGTGCTATTATCGATAGTCAACTACTACCATGATATGAAACTCACCATTCCCTTTAATTAAACTTATTTACTTATATGGAGATAAATCGCAACACTATAGTCTAAACCATAATCAAACGACCAACTTGATTATTCAACTATGAATCCATTAATTTAGATTCTTATAATATACATGTTTGGGCCTTCTTTTTCATTAGACCCTTCTTCTTCTGCTTGCCCTTAACCTTGGGTTTAGAAGAAGATGCTACAATAGCTTTGGCCCCTTGGGCCTTGATATTCAATATCTCCTCTGTGTTCTGGAGGGCATTCATCAACTCACTTAAGGTGTGATCCTTGTTGTTGAGCTCATTGTCCAACTTAAACTGCTAAAAAGAAGAGTTTAAGCTATTGACGATCATAATCATCTGCGTGTTTTCATCTATATCCACCCCAAGCATCTTAGCCTCAGTGACTGCAAAGATTACCTTCATCATATATTCCCACACGGATTCACTAGGTTTCTGTCTAAAATTATGAAAGGTTTAGATAGCTTTCACTCTTGCAGAACTGGTCCTCACACTAAACATCTTATGTAAGTGATGGACCATTAAACGAGAAATTTTCATACAAGCAATTTACTTTTGCAACATGCCACTGACAGAAGCTAGAATATAACACTCAGTAGTCTTGTCAGCATTCTGCCAATGCTCATGTTGTTGGACTCGCTCAGGATTTGAATCTCCACCGGGAGGTGTAAGCTCATACGTTCATATTGAAGAACAATGTCAAGGTTACGCCTCTATTCATTAAAATTGTCTCTGTTTTCCAATTTGTTATTAGTCAAGAGTAGGGTGAGTGGATTCATTTTTTGGTTGATTATGCCTGAAAATATAAATTATTAAAACATGAGCATACTAGTCAACAATATTGTAACTTTGTATAAAATCATGATACATGTATGCATGATGATAGATTTAACAAAACTTAAAAAATTAAATCATTGTATGACGATTATTTTTCTTATCTGTAACATACTAAGTGACAATGGGCCATCTTATCCAGCAAAAGAAAAAAATAGGACCCTCCCACCCAAAAAACTACTAAGCATCTCATGCCTAACTTTTTGAGAAGAGTTATAATTTTCTCCATACTTTTGCCAACAGAGCTATGGTGGGCAATTTATTGATAAAAAATGTTGAGTGTTTAACCATTTGATTTGTTCACTAAAGATACCTGTAAATCATGCCTCAGTGGGAGGTCACATTTGCTACCAATAAGTGGACTTATCCTTAAAGAGACCCAAACTATGCAAGATCTAAGATTCATGCCCTCTGATGGGGAGTAACACTTCACCATATGCAAATGGGCCATCATTTCGAGACCGTGGACTATCACATGAGCATCCTCTACCACTCAATCTTTTGGGCTTTAAGTTTTAAATACCATCTTTTCTAAATGTAATTTATTATCCATCCTATATTATTTCATTATATGTCTCATACATAATGAATGCATGGCAAAGCCTAGGGTTAGCACTTTTCTAAATGACATGCAACCACTTAATTTCACATATTATTTGCGTTCATTTCTCCATTCATAACTTGAACTAATTAAGCCAATTTTGATTGTCCATCCTAGAAACATAAAAATAATTCCAAGCCTTTTAGGCCCAAAATATTCTTCTTAGACTTAGATCTTCCGCTTCGAACTCTTCGTTCACATGATTCGGCCCATCCGGTAAATAAAATGTAATGGCATTCATAAAAACTGAATTTTTTCACTTTGAAAATAAAAAAATCCAGCACTAGATTTTCATTTAACCAAATCTTTGTCATGAAAAAAATTCTGGAACTTGTTTTCATTAGAATCGAAACTCATTCCATTAAAACAAAAACCAGCACTTAGTATTTTATCAAAACCGAAGCTTGATTCCTTGAAACAAAAATCCAGCACTTGTTTCCGAGACAAAAAATTGAAAACTAGATTCATTGAAACAAAATTCTAGCATCTTTGTTTTCACAAAACCGAAACTATGCCAATACATAAAAGGATACACCAAAACCTTTACCTCTCCATTTCTTCAATCCATGGCTGCTTCATCTTCATCATTACATCAATTTGAACATTACAAAATCAAAGAAAACAGAAAAATGAAGCCAAGGAGGAAATTTGGTGATGATAGACCACCCTCCTTGTTACAACCAAATGAAGAAATCTTACATGGTAAATTTAACTTCTATGGACAACCAAAAGAGCAACACATACACCATATATATTTCTATCACATAAAAGTATGCAGCATACAAAAAATGATTGCTAACCCATGCATCAACCATAGAGGAACAGAAATCATGCATTAGAAAATATCTCTAATAGCAATTGTTGGATCGGCAAAAGAAAACATGCCATATTTGGAGAATCGGTAAATTTCAAAATTTTTTAAAAATTTTATTTGCAGCGGAAGCAATCTATCCAAATCATCATGCCAATCTATACATGATGTGGTATAAGGATAATAAAAAACATAAACAAGATAGTGATATTACCGACTCCTTCGCTACAACTTTAATTTCTCGCTACGCTATCCTCTTCTTCTTCTTGTATACAAACCCTTTGCTTTTGAATCCTTTCCTTTGACAATCTATCATCTTCTTATTGTTGTATCCTCAACCAATTTGATTTACCTCTTGATCTTTCAGGACAATTTGGTTAATAAAATCCTTTGGTGGGAAAGGAGAAGAAATGTTTGAAGAAGATTTTCTTATAAGCAAATAAACCAAAAATGAGACTCTTCTATTGCAAATTTCAGCTCACTTATGCATGAAAGGAGAGAGAGAGTTAGACCATGCAAGAATACTTTCTTACACACCCAATTTCGATTATACATGGAATGGAAGAAGAGAATAGCATCCAATGCATCACTTCTTACTTTAGTCAATCATCAAGTAGCTAATAAATGAGACTCTTCTCATTCATCTTTAAAATAGCTATATGAAAAGACTATTAACCTAAATATGACTTACCAATTTCTATTTTGGAATATGGAAGAAGGAAGATGGTCCATCCAATGCACATCTTTCTTCTTTAACCCAATGAATGCTAATAGGTTATATGCTAACATTAAAAGATAACCATTAAACCATTTAATCGTAAGTTCATAACTCCATTTAATGATGATAAACCGTAATAAAGACCATCTTTATTTAGTAAATTAATTTCAAATGTTCAGATGCACAATCAGTCCATTAAAATTGAAATTGCTACTCGTTTCTTTCAAAAATGTGTTTTAATATAATTAATCTAATCAATTACATTAAACCAAAGTCTTGCCCATTTCTAAATGAACATTTGGGCTTCTAAAAACCTCCATTTATATTTCTTAATTAGCTTGATAACTTTCTTTGAAGCCAAGTTGGGAATCTTTTTAGACTTTGATAATTCAAGCTCCAATAAGCCTAGAATTAATTTAATCACATTAGAATTAATTCTAGCTTATTAACTAAATGTCATTCCACTAAAGACAATTAGTTGAACTCTTAACTATTAAATATTATGAGAACACATATTTTATGTCTAGCTGCAAACCCTATTGAGAACCTTATTATAGCCATCTGCACAACAAAGGGTAAAATTACCGTTTTGCCCGTAAATTGGTTTTTTTCTAGATCTCCCGTTTTACTTTATATGGTGATTAACACACAAGATCTCATCTTGGTATTAAGACTTGATGGGTAGCTAGTCTATCAAACCACTGGCGCTAGTTTAATCACCAAATATCCTTAAAACATCTAGAAGTGATGATATCACTATAAACTCTTTATTTGAGTGAATGTTCCCTGATACATATTTCAATTAATAATTCTAACATACATACACTGGATTAATACTCTAATTAAAATCCATTATGATCATATTAAGAATTATAATGAAACACATATGAGTTCACCACTCATCAAGATTGTGGTCCATAGCAAGCGAATGCTTAAGTTGTATGTTTTAAGATTAAAGTAACAGCCCACTTTTTTCTTTAAATCACACTTGATTCCATATTCATTTAATAGTGCCATTATCGATAGTCAACTACTATCATGAGAGGAAACTCATCATTCTTTTGAAGTAAACTCCTTTACTTATATGGAGATGAATCACAACACTACAGTCTAAACTATAATCAAGCGACCAACTTGATTATTCAACTGTGAATCAATTAATTTTAGATTCTAATAATATACATGTTTTCCATCCATCTCCATGAATATGTATATTATTTACAAAGAATCTTGGTACCTTATGACTAGTTATATAATGCTCAGACATATAAAACCAAACTCTTTTGTTTCATTAATAATAAATATTTTCATTACAAAACTATAACTGAAAGAAAATTAAGTTACATGTGAATGTACTTGCTTTCTAAGGCATTATTTTTACATAACTCCAACAGTTATCCTTGGTAAGGAGTCTTCCAACTAGCCCTATCCATAGTTAGAATGTTGACCTTAGTACCAGGGCCCATAATAAGTTTTAGGTGTTGGATCTCCTCCACTTTGTATAAAGGCCCCTTGTTGTACAAATTGTCAAACCAAAATAGTGTGGTTCCCCAATTCCATATCTTATCAAATAACATATCTTGCATCCACTGTCTTGTCCTCACTATTTTCTTAAAGCTCCATAACATATCCTACTTGATTTTTAGATTACAAATGTTATTCTCTTTAATGAATACATTGTGTAGCCACTTTATGTATAGTTAATCTTTCTTATTGTATAACCTTTACAAGTTTTTAGTCAATTTGACTCTATTTAGCAATTTGGACTATTATATCCCAAACCACCTTGATTTTTTAGTTTACAAATCTTATTCCAACTTACTTTTTCCTTGTTGTTACTTTGACATGATCCATCCCACAAGGAGTCACTCAACTTTTTATCTATCTCCCTCAGTGCACTCTTTGGATTAACAATTAATTGATACAGTAGGTAGCTAAGTTACTTAGTATTGTTTGTACTAGTTGCAATCTTCTTCCATAACTTAGATTCTTGTTACACCAACGATTGATTCTCCTATTGATTTAGTCCATCAGTGTTCAAAAATTTGAGGCATTGATTTTTTTGTGAAATTGGCACAAAAAGATGCTTAATAGGAAGGCTTCCTTGTTTCAGCCCTATCTCTAAGGCTTTTGAAGTAACGTCTATTCAGGAGTTAGTTGACAGGTTAAAGCAACTCTTGATAGGATTGCTTTTCAGTCCTAACATAGCTTTAAAATCCTCTATAGATTACATGAGAAGGTTGATAGATTGCTTTTTAGCCCTACAAAATATTAACAAGTCATCTACAAAGGTTAGATGATTAATTTTGTTACCTTTACATCTATAATGATTTCAATATTACCTACAACGATGATTGAAAAAAATTCCGCGCATAACACAAAGAAGTAAGGGGACAGGGGATCCCCTTGCCTTAACCCTCTCTTTGCTTTTATCAGTTTGGTGGGTTCTCCATTCACCATGGTGGCAAAAGATGCGGTAGTTCCCTAAACAAGGGTGGATATCCAATTGCTTTTAGAATGTTGAACATGAGGCTCTAATTGACTAAATCATAAGCTTTAGTCAAGTCTATCATGATAGTGCAATTCTTCACTTGTCTTGATGTTATAGCCTTTTAGGATTTCCTGACAAGGTAAGATTTTGGTACCTATTGATCTTCTTTTGATGAAGGCATTTTAAGCTGGATTAATTATTTTTCCTAAGCTATTTTTCAGTCTATTTACAAAAATCTTTGCGATGTTTTGCAGAGGGTATTATAGCAAGCAATGGGCCTAAAATGATCCAACCTATTTGCATTTATTTGTTTTAGATTAAGGCATACATAGGTTTCATTTCATTCTTTCAATATAGTCCTTTCAAAAAGGAACTCGTTTACCTCCTCTATAACTTCTTCCCTTAGGATATCCCAAATTTAATAGGGAGCAGTGAGATCAAAGCTTCTTTGATATCTTCTCCAATTATTTCTTTGACAGTTTCTTCCTTATCCTGTTTAAATATCTATTTGACTCCCTTCAGAACATCTTCTGGTATCCTCTACTTCAGCCTCTAACCCATACTGCTTACAAAAGAACCCAAAGGTGATTCTTTTCTTTTTCTCCTGATCTTGATTTTTTTGACCCTTTTCATCTTCGAAGAACTGTATAAAGTTTTTGTTCCTCCTCTTTCTATTAGACTTCATAAAATATTTTGTGCACCTCTCACCATCCTTTATCCAAAGCATCCTAGATTTATATCTCAACAGGTTGTGGTTGTCTTCTAGTGTTTTATTGTATTTGCTGATCAGGTATGCTTCCTCCTTTCTTAACTATTGATTATCAGGCCTAGTTAGTACTTCTCTTTGACAATTTTACAATATCTCCAATGCTTTAATTTTTTTCCCTCTTGTTCTTCTTTGCTAAGACCCTTCAAACTCTTTTTCACTGCCTTTGGTTTCATACCTAGTATATGACCCTTTATACATGCAATTATCATACTCATTCCTCTTTTAATTTTCTATTAGGTGGTTGAAGACCCTAAAAGGTGCATTTATTCTATCATCAACGGTGGTTAGATCAACCATTACTAGGCTGTGATCTCACATGTTTGGTTGCTTAAACTTAGCTGTACTAAGTGGAAAGTGTGCTAGCCATTCATTTTTTACCATACATCTGTCGACTTCTTCAATAAGAACTAGTTACCACTCTACTAGTTGTTCCTTGTGAAAGCATTTCTATAGAATTTTAGGTTTGTTAGCCTAGTTTTTTTGGTTAGCTCAAGTATCTCCCTATATTTTTGTTGTGACCAACTTCTTCCACCCCATGTTTCATTTGAATAGAGTGTACAATTACAGTCACCTATGACTAACCAAGGAGAATTGATTATGCTGCTAATCCTGTCTCCTCTAATAAAGCCAACCTTTGGAATTCATAGTTTGTAACATACACAGTGGAGATTGTAAAAATCCTTCTTGACCTTTTTAATAATAATTTCAAAATGGATCACTTGGTTAAAACAATACCATCTAACATGTTCTAGTTTCTAAGTTTTATAACCTATGTATACTCCCTATTGAAGTGGTTATTATAGTTATAAACTACCTTTTAGCCTTCCCCTTAGAACCACAAACTTTTATCCATCTATTCCTTTTTTATTTTGGCTTCAAGTAAACCCATAAAACTAGCTAAGTTGTTTGTAATCATATCCCTAACAACTAGTTATTTATTGAAGCTATTCATTTTTTCTTCTTACAAGACCTTTTCATCTTTGATTTCCTACTTGAACTAGGAGAAGCAGTTTCAGTGTTACACTTAGTACTAGAAGTCTCCCCATTCTCCATTAAAGGAGTTTTATCTACTCCTTAGCTTTTCTTCACGTCATCTACCACTTGTTTACCTTTCCTTAGTATTTTTTTCTCCTCTTGTCTTGATTTTGATTATTTTGTTCAACATTTGGTTCCCCTCTCTCCATTGGGGTTTCATCCATATATTCTGAGCCCTCCATAATTCTCTTTTTCGCTTCTTGGTTTTCTTTTTTCCTCTATATCAATATTTCCTTTTGGCTTTTGGTCTCCACGTGGAGGTGACCCTTATAAGATCTTCTTCAAGTTTTCCTGTTAGTAGTGTGCCCTCGGCTAATGGATAGTTGTGATTCATGTATTGACATTATGACTTGTTAATAATATATTATGAGGTATTCCTTTCATATATGCA
>JANZLF010000222.1:29271053-29282748 GCA_026546835.1 Erythroxylum foetidum
CTAATTTCAATCCCAAAATAATATACCCAATATTACAGTGCCATTGGATAGAAATTTTCGCTACCGAAAATCAACCGATTCGCCGCTTGGCGATTTTTTCGGTCCGGAAATTTTCTCCGGAAAATTCCAAAAAAATTCCTATAATTCCCGTAAAATGTAAAACACACAAAAACGCAGTCCAATAAATTTTTTTAAATACAATTTTCACATTAATCAGAATAAAATATAATTTAGGCCCAATACCGGGAAATAATCTTGAATGCATGTACAGTTATTGCATGTACAGTTATTGCATGTGCACAATTTCATTGTTTGACCAATACCAGTATGCATAATATTATCCAATTAGTCCTAATCATTCTCGACCTTTGCTAAATTACTATTTTACCCTTCTGGTGGGATGTTACATTATTAGTACTCTTTACAACTGGTGATGCAATATTTTTATGAGAGCTTGACAATAACACGTCAAACTTTAGTGAATTCTATAAATCAAATGAACTTTTTACACAAAGTTGCCAAAGAAGTGAAGTATATCATAAAAATCTTGACAAAATATTTTGTCTTCTAATTTGTGAGAAGAAAATTTAAGGTATGCTTCTTGCCTAGGAATATGAGACAATCTTACGCCCCATTAATATTATACAAAATATATAATTAGACAAAAATTATAAGGAATATAATTTTTCCATTAATGCTTCACTAATAACTAATTAAAATTTTTTGAAACATAAGTAATAAAGTGGAAACAGTTTTCTATTAGATAGGAACAAGGCTATTGTGCTTCTCCAAATTTCACGCTCAACTAAATTCTCACTAAATATTGTTGCATGTAAAAATAGTAAATTCATATTGGATAATTTTGAAAACTTTTTCTTTTAATTTTTGAGAAATTGTGGTAGGATAAAGAAGTGTTTAAATAAAGATTTTGCCTCCCAATCACTGAAAAATTAAAATTCAGAAACTCGCTGTATGATGTTACCATCCTACACACATCCACTAACTTGCAATGATTATTCAAATTTTTTACATCTCAAACAGCTGCGTGTGTGATGGATTGTTGTTACAAAAATAGAATATAAAATAAATACTTATGTAGTGACCGATATACACAAAACTAAAAAGACCTCAATCGCATTCATGCCAAGCAGTCAATCTCAAAAGTTCAAATGGAGGGACTTCCTTTTTTAATTTTTTTTCACCTGCGATCAACCTTTGAATATTTTTAAACGGGACCGATAACCTTTGGACCGTGCTTCAAGAAGCTTTGACCTAAAGCTTGTTGAAGATTCTGAAATGTCCGTTTTGTGGTTTGTTAGTTTTGACATCCATTGGCGAACGGGACTAACATTCCTTGGTGCTGTCAAACTGCTCGATGCCTCACCCGCATCTTTTTCAAGATGCAAGTTCCTAGCTTCTGATGATGAAATATGACTTCTTCTTAATTTATCAGTCATGTGATTTGAGTTCAATCCATGGACCTCATCAACTTCCGCATGATCACATTTTTCAGATTTTCGAGAAATATCAACAGCTTTCCATTCACCTTCTACCTCTTCTGTG
The DNA here is from genome assembly GCA_026546835.1 of Erythroxylum foetidum. Lineage (NCBI taxonomy): Eukaryota > Viridiplantae > Streptophyta > Magnoliopsida > Malpighiales > Erythroxylaceae > Erythroxylum > Erythroxylum foetidum. Next base: position 29,272,617 of record JANZLF010000222.1, read on the forward strand.
TTCAGTTGGGATTTCTCGTTTCCAATACTTGCCGTTGCCCAAGCCACCTGTCCCTCGAATTTAACTTGCATGCTCGACGGATTGCGATCTCTGGTTATCTCAGGAGCTGCAAGCTTTTTCTTTGCCTTATCAGATTTGACTATTTCATTAACATGATCATCCACAGCATCATGTATGTTAGAGACGCTATCACTTGGTTTGTTAAGCTCAAAACAATGAGAATCACTGCATGCTGAATCCTCATCATCACCCACATCTTGGGGTGCACTTACAGCCTCATTGAGAGGAACAGATTCCATTGAAGCTCTACGTTCTCTTAACATTTTCTTGTTTTTTGAGCTGCCAGTTCGTTTAGCTTTAAGAAAGGTCTCTATTTCAAATCCTAATTTCTCCACTACTGTGTTGTTTTCTGCAAGGTCAGGATTTGATTCTAGCTTCATCTGCATCCTTTCGTCAAGCCATGATTCAGATATATGGAGAATCAGTCGATCATCATCAGCCCTTCCAACAGAATCCTTGTCAAATCTTTGCTTCAAAGCGTGTACTTCCTGTTCGTAATCTTTTATACCCTTAGCAAACTCATCACAGAGGTCTTCCAACAGTTTCCTTGATTTTCTCTCTGTTTCCATCCCTGTCAAAGCATTAGATAGAGAAGACTTTACCTCAGAAAGCTCCCGAGCTAATCTCCTGTGTAGGCTCTCTGATCTCTTCCTCAGCTTCCTCTCATCTTCTAGCTCAACCCTCAGAGACTGAATCGTAGCATGTAACCGGTCTTGTTCCTTGCTCTTTCGTACTATTTTATCTTCTGCAATTTGCTTCATTAAATCATCTATTTCACGACGATCTGCTTGTTGATCTCGAAGCAGCTCTTTAACCCTCATATGGGTGTGCTCTAATTCTGTTTTCAGCACTTTTATCAATGACATATTAGATGAATGTTGTTCTTCGAGACTCCAAATTCTATTCAGTACTTTAAGCAACTCAGTGGATGTTTTAATATTATAATGTGATTCACCAATCCTCCCCCTAAAGTCCAAGGAGCTGCTAGGGGTGCCTGCCGGATTATAGGTTGCTACCTGTTAAGACAAAAGAGTTTTGAAGGCATTAATAAGCAGGAAAAGGTTTTATTGTGTATAATGCATTTGAGAAGCAACTATCACACTACTTCCAAAAGCAACTTTGGTGTTGAAAAAGAAAACCCCAGGACTAATGAAACAGGATAGAAGACAAGAATAATGCAGTGTAGATATCCAAAACTACTTTAAAAGTGCTACCTTATACATGGATTTCTCCTGTAAAAACAAGCTTCAGGGTGCCAAAATTTACCAGCAATAAAGTCATTGACCCTTTTCACAAAAACGAACTATAGTCATAGTTTTATAGGTTAATTTTCTGAAATGAGGGTGTCAAATTTGAAGGTTATAAGATGGTCAAGATAACGTATAGGCTGCCCGCAGCTTAGAAGATTGTAGGGATAACCGTGAAGTGCACCACATCTCTATCAATTGAAGACACAGCTAGTTTTACAGGAAACTGCTTTATGTATATACAATTATAAAGGTCTTTAAGAGGAAGGTGGAAAGAATGTTAAGGTTTACCTCCATAGAACTATCATAGCTAGCAGGAGATACAGGCTGTAGAGCACGATTGCTTCTTTCAATCGATCGATGATGCTGAATCAATGATGCAGCAATATGTCTTCTGAGATTGTCTGCACTCTCTGGCTGGTTAAAATGTCAAATAAAATTAGGAATACAAAGTATTCTTTAATTTTTCTGGCTAAAATTTTCATTTTTTAATGAGTATTAAAGCTATTTATAGCCGTCTTGTTCAGAAAATAAAGACTGTTTGCTCATAAGGATAATGCGGGAATATGTATAATGTATCTGCGGTTAATGAAGCATTCATGTTATATTATGGAATCACTCCCAAAAGCATAAGAAAGCTCTTTAAAACAGAAGATCCCACTTAAGACAAGCCATTAAATTTACATGGTCATATAAGCAATCTATGATCATGGTATGTTATTGTAAAAAAGTGAGCAATGTCTTAAGCAAACAACAACAGATTCAATAGATAAGTTTGTAAGCGGAAGCCATTATGATTGACAGAAATCATTGACTATTGCTATGAAGGACAGGACAGGATAAACTGGCAACCCATTATGATTGACAGAAAAAGAATCCTATATTTGCTTAGAGGATTAAACATATATTTAAATACCAGATGAATCAATGATTTATCAGAATTTTTCTATTCAATTTCGGATCGATGGAGGAGAGAGAGAATTTCCTCAATCTACGGATATAAATATTAGCATCCCAAGATCACTGATGAGTGACACATTCTTTAAGGAACTACCGTGTGAACAGGACATTGATCACAATATACCCACCATGGCCATCCTTAACACTAAACCTAACTGGTAGTAGACTGGCCATCCTAGGTTAAATGTTGAATAGGACAACATTTCATCACCAAGAGAGATGATGCATTGAATTCCAAGAAAATCCGTAATCAGGCAATCAATCAAAAACCCAGAAACAACGAGAGAAATAATTAGAAAGCCAGCGACCATGTTCTACTAGCACATAAGCATAAGTCTAAATGTGCGTTTGCAACTCTGCATCCATGTAGAACAACACATACCTGGTCAGGAGAGCTGGGACCAGGATCAGCCAAGAAACGGGAGAGGTCAAGGCCCTTCTCCCTACGAACATGGTGATGGTTCTGGTGACGGCGCAGCCTATGATCACTGGCACCACCATTGGAGACATTGTGGTGCATACCGCGGTGCATCTTAGAGAGGAGTAGATAATGCTGGAACTCCCAGAGAGCAGCACCAAGCTTTCTAACGGAAACACAAGAACTAGTAGTGGTGTGGTGGTGGTTTTTGGTGTGAGAACAAGGGACTAGAGGGGAAGAAGAAGGAGCCTTCTTGTTGTTGTAGCAGAAGTCATCAATGATGATAGGGTTCAACAAGGCACTACTACTCCTCCAAAGTCTAACAGGAGTGCAAGCAAATGGGCCCCCTCTTTTCCCTACCAAAACAGTACCTCTCCCCAACTTTTGCCACAAAGTTTCCTGCTTTTGCGCTGCCCCAGCCCCACTTTTCTCTACCCTTTTGCCTTCCATTTTTTAATTTCTATTCTTTGTTGCTTTTCCTTTTTCAATATCTCTCAAGCTTTGGACTTGGAAATTCCTTTCTTGCTTTTGCTTTCTTGTCCCTGTTTTTGATTTGTGTCTCATTTCTTGCTATTTCAGGGAAGAAGAGGATTTACAAGACGGTTAGCTTTGTGGTGAGAGAGTGAATTGAAGGGAATTCTATAGTTTGGTCTACAAGATGTGTGGGTTTTGAGTAGGGGGCTGCGATCTGCTTTCTGGGCGGAGACAAATAGCAACACAAGAGAGTGCAATCGAAGAGAGGAAGTTGTTGGATTACCTGTCGTGCATTTAGTTGGGTTACCCGCCAAATTGACTAACTGTTGTTGCCGACTCAACCTTAGCGTAAACATAGCCTTTTTACTGCTTGTCGGAAAAAAGTTAAAAGGAGTATAAATTAAAATCTGATAAATATTCTAATAAAAAAGGGCCACAAAATAGATCTTACAAATTATGTTAACTGCTGTGCTGTTCCGTTCTAATTCCACTTTATAGTTTATAATCAATTAATTATAATTGGATTTTTTTCGATTAACAAAATATGGTTATGAAGAGTTCGGTCTTTGCTTTTTGGAGCTAATCCTCTTCTCACATTTTACCATTTAATTTACAATTGTCTTTCATTGACTTTTTACAGTTATTTCTACATTGAATCATTGTAGAGAATATGATCCAATTTTTTAAACGAAAGCTGTATTTCAAGTTATACTTTTTCTTTACATATTTTAGGTCCTATAAAATAGAAATTGCTGACAGTAAATCGCCAATCATTATGTTGATTTGAATAGATTTTTCCTAATCAAATTTGAATTAACCACATACAATCATTTTTATTATCAAGTAATGCAAATGAGTTTTTGAATTTTTATAACTTACCCAATCACAGATATTTTCTTTTTAAACTTGAAATCAAGAAATCCGAGTACTTGACTCTTCTTGTGCATGGAATATTTTAAACATAACGAGTGCCTTGAATTTTGGTGAACCGTAAACGGATTATAGTCTGACCTAAAAAAAGAAAAAATAAGATGTCTGGCCTAGTTTTTATATTTTTTGGAGTGGCCCGAACCGGTTAGGCATATATATGATGTATTCAGTTCTCAAGTTTTATGACTTATAACAGTTCTTTTTGACTTAATAAGATTGGTCTTCTCTTTCCCATGGACGTAGATTACATTGCCTAAACCACGTACATTCTGTGTATTTTAAGTTTGTGTTTTTCTCTATTGCGTTGCGTTTTTCTTCAACACGTGGTATTAAAGCAAGGTTTTAAAATATTCATATTTTTATATTATGTTTTTCAAAGTTCGAATTTTTCTTGCGATATTTGAGAGGTTATTCTGTTTGCTATTTGGGAAGATGACTACTTACAAGCTTGATGTTCATAAATTCAATGGAGATTAAGATGAGGCCTCTTCTAGTTCAGCAAGGATGTGCAACGGAGCTAGATGGAGAAGGTAAGCTGTTGTAGAAACTATCGACAGAGGAGAAAAATGAAATTCTGGAGAAGGCAAATAGCACGATAATGTTGAGTCTAAGCGATGAAGTGTTGTGTGAGGTGGCACATGTAACACCTACTGTGGGATTGTGAGCGAAACTAGAAAGCAAGTTTCAAAAAAAATCTCTCACAAACTATTTATATTAAAAGTAACATTTTTTATACCTAATGGATGACAGAAAGTATGCCAGTAAAAGATCATCTTGTTAACTTCAACTGAATTGTCTTAGATTTACAAGGTGTTGGGTTAATATTGATGATGAGGATCAAGCTATTATTCTCTTGTGTTCTTTACCGAAATCCTAATTCTTATGAGAATTTTTTTTGATACAATGTTGTATAGATGAGATAGTATTTCTGTTAGCAATGTAAAGGATGTTATACAATCTAAAAAATTAAAGAGAAATGTCTCTAGTTCTGGTGAAGATGGTGTAGATGTAGGTCTTGTTGATAGCAGGGGTAGGAACATTAAAAGAGATGGTGGTGGGAGAGGTAGGTTGCATTCCAAATCAAGGGCTAAAGCAATTAAGTTTTTTCTTTATAAAGAGAAGGGGCACACGAGGTAGGACTATCCACAGTGAAAGAAGAGAAACAAGAAGAAGAATCAAGTAGTAGTGATAATGTTGTAGTAGTATAGGACAGCTCTAATGAAGGAGAGGGCAATGATGTTTCAATTGTTAGTACTTCTAGTTCTCTAAAAACCTAGGTCGTGGATACTGATAATGTTGTAGTAGTATAGGACAGCTCTAATGAAGGAGAAGGCAATGATGTTTCAATTGTTAGTACTTCTAGTTCTCTAAAAACCTAGGTCATGAACATTGGTGCATCTTATCACATGAGAATTGTTTCATTCATTCAATGAGTGGAATGACATAGTAAAGTTGGTGATAATAAGGAGCTTAGTGTAAAGGGCAATAATTCGGTGCAAATTAAGATGCATGACGGAATTATCAAAACACTTGATGCATGCTATGTCCCTGATTTGCATATGAATTTGATTTCTTTAGGTACCTTAAACAAATAAGGGTATGGTTTCTTTGGTGGCGATGAACAGTTGAAGATTCTAAAAATGCTTTAGTAGTGATGAAAGGAAAACTACAACATGGAATTTATATTTTGATGGGCAGTTCAATGACGAGAATAGCGGTAGTATCTCAGTCCTTAGAGAAGCATAATGACAGCACGGAATTATGGCATCGTAGACTGGGTCACATAAGTGAAAAAGGACTGGCAATATTGAGCAAACAAGGATTTTTTGATAAAGTGGAGACTAGAAAGTTGAAGTTCTGTGAGGCTTGTGTCATGGGAAAGCAATGCAGAGTCAAGTTCAGTTCTAGCAAACATACCTCAAAAGAAATCCTTCAGTATGCTCAGTCACATTTGTGGGGTCCTTCTCCAGTTGAATCTCATGGTAGATGTAGGTACTTTGTTACATTTATTGATGACTAGTCTAGGAACATTTGAGTGTATTTTCTAAAATCCAAGGATGAGGTGTTCGAGCAGTTCAAAGAGTGGAAGACTAGTTAAAAAACGGACCGAAAAATAAGTTGACACTCAAAACAGATAATGGGTTGGAATTTTACAATGCATCATTTGACAAATTTTGCAAGACATAAGGTATACTGAGGCACCACATTGTCGACATACACCATAATAGAGCACACCACAATAGAACGGAGTTGTAGAACATGTGAACGAAACACTCCTACAATGTGCTCGATGCATGCGAGTAAATGTTGTCTTGTCAAAGTAGTTTTGGGCTGAAACAGTTAACACTGCTTGTTATCTAATGAATAAATCTCCATCAACTGCAATAGTTTTTAAGACTCCTCAAAAGGTTTGGTCCAGTAAACCCTTTGATTATCTTGGCCTATGTATGTTTGGTTGTCCTACTTATGCTCATGTGAATGATAGTAAACTAGAATCGAGAGCAATAAAATTCATATTTCTAGAGTATGAGACCAGAGTTAAAGGTTATACACTGTGGTGTGCAGAAAAAGATAGAACTTTGAGATTTATTATTAGCAAAGATGTGACCTTTGATGAATTTGCTATGTTGGGTCCAGAAGAGGAGTATGATAATCATGTAGGTAATAAAGAGCAGGATGCTAGTCAGAAGGTAGAGTTTGAAAATGAAACTCCAACAAGACTATAAAAGATAATGTTCAACAACCCAAGGAAGAAGAGCAAGATTCACAAGTATAGCAGCAAGGAGAATGAGGAGGGAAATCAAAAAACATGTAAGGTATGCTGATTGTGCTAGTATTATTGATACTAATTTTATTGCATATGCCTTGATCTTAGAGAGAATATTAATTCTAATGAACCTAGATCATATAAGGAGGCAATTGAGAGAGGGAAGCATCGAAATGGTTGGTTGCGATGAATGAAGAGATGTAGTCTCTTAAAAGGAACAAAACTTGGGATCTAATACCTCTACAAAAAGGTGCAAAACTAGTAAGATGCAAAAGGGTGTTTAAGAGAGAAGAAGACCTTACTGGAGTTAAACCAGCCAGGTTCAAAGCAAGGCTTGTGCCCAAGGGTTTTTTTACAAAAGGAAGGGATTGACTACCATGAATTGTTCTGGCCAATTGTGAAGTATAAAACCATTCAAGTTATTATGCCCATAGTAAGTGCATTAGACCTACAATTAGAACAACTTGATGTCAAAAATGTGTTCTTACTTGGAAACATAAAAGAACAGATCCATATGTCATAGTCGGAAGGGTTCCTTAACAATGAGAAACTAGAGCATGTATGTTTGTTAAAAAAACCCTTGTACAGTCTGAAATAGTCACAAAGGTAATGGTATAAGAGGTTTTATATGTTCATGATTTCTTATGGTTTTATGCAAAATTGGTTTGATAATTATGTCTACTCTAAAAGGCTTTCAGATGATTTGTATATATATTTGTTGCTATATGTGGACGATATGTTGATTGTAGGTATGATTAAAGTTGAAATTGACATTTTAATGAAGTTATTAATTAGTGAGTTTGAGATGAAGGATTTGAATATAGCTATGAAGATTTTAAGCATGGAGATTTAGAGAGATAGGAGGACAGGTCTATTGTATGTAACTCAGCAAAAATACATTGAAAAGTTGTTGCAGTCTTTTCATATGGAAAAATCTAAGCAAGTAAGTACTCCGTTAGCAGCACATTTTAAACTTGATACTAGTACAACACCTACTATAAAAGATGAGAAGGATTGCATGAGACTAGTTCCTTACTCTAGTGTTATAGGAAGTCTGATGTATGTATGGTATGTACTAATCCTGATTTGGCTCATGTAGTTGGTATGGTAAGAAAGTTTATGAGTAAACGGAGGAAATCTCACTAGGAATTAGTTAAATGGGTTATTCAATATCTGAAAGGAACGAGGAATATCTGTTTGGTCTATGGTGCTAATAAAGATATTGATAGTTTAGTTGGCTATACTAACTCTGATTATGTTGAAGATCTTGTGAAAAGAAGATCCTGACACGTTATATCTTTACTTTGTATGGGTGTGCTGTTAGTTGGAAGGCAACACTACAATCTACTATTGCCTTGTCTGCCATTGAAGTGGAATACATGTCATTGACAGAGGGAATTAAAGAAGGTATATGGTTGCATGGTCTTATTGATATTCTAGGACTGAAAGTTGAAAGACCTATCATTTATTGTGATAGTCAAAGTGCATTGGATTTTGCCAAGAATCTTGTTTATCATGAGAGATCAAAACATATTGATATTAGGCTGAACTTCATACAAGATGTCATAGAGGAAAAGGAGTTATTCATTGAGAAAATTGCCATAGAAAAGAATCCAACAATTATGTTGACTAAGTTGTTAGCAACTAAAAAGTTCAAGCATAGCTTGGACTTGGTGAATGTTTGCATAGCTTGAGGTCGTAAGGGCCATGAATGGTAGGGAGGAGTTTACTCTTGTTGTCTGGTGATTTGAGAGATTTCAAGTCAAGGTAGAGAATTGTTGAGTGCCTTAAATTTTGGTGAATCGTAAATGGATTATAACTTGACCAAAAGGAGAAAAAAAATAGTTCAGTGAGCAATATGGACTGGCCTAGTTTTGTATTTTTTGGAGTGGCCTGAACCGATTAGATATAGATGTGATGTATTCAGTTATAGAGTTTACTGACTTGTAACAGTTCTCTCCAATGGAATAAGATTGTTCTTTCCTTACCCGTGGACATAAATCACATTGGCTGAACCACGTAAATCCTGTATATTTTTCGTTTGCATTTTTTTCTCTATTGCGTTGTGTTTTTCCTCAACAAAACACATATGGAAACACTTTACACAATTTGAATGGTACTTTGACCTACTTATCAACAACTGAAATTCTTAGGAGGAAGCAAATTTTATCATACAATAAAATTTATATAAACTAATAATATTTATTATATGATAATTTTGTGATTATGTCTTAAACTAATAAGCTAAATTCATAATGTTGATAAATTAATAATATGATAACTTTCTAAAAGAACTTTGTACTTTGCTCCTATATTTACTCACAATACCTTGATAAAATTTATGCTTACTTAGAAAGTTGACTATGATATTTGTCAAATATAAGTATATTATAATTTATTTTTTCACATCATTTATATATAATTGGATTTCATCTATAGTTTTTTTTAGTTAAAAGTTAGAAGATTAATCTCAAATTTGAATAAAAATATAAAGTTTTGTTATAGACTTCATGTTTGTATATAAATATTACTTTAATGTAGTTCATTAATTTCAATAATTAAATTAATACAATTACAATGAAAAACTACCCAACTTTTCCACCAATGACACACCTGCTTCTCACACAATTGCGCTCAATATGCATTTAATGTAACAAATTATGTACAATCTCGATTTAATTAGGAATGCTAATGGTGGAATGATTTGAGTTGGAACAAAAAACATTGGCATAGCCATGAGTCTTCAGGGTAAATTTCTTGTAGCAAATGAAGGTCTCCATGCTTATGTTTTGTAACACCCCACTCCCGCATGACCCGAACCCGACATCGATGGTGATATCCGAGTTCGTACCCCGTGAGGGTGGCGTGCTACATCACTCAGTTAAAACTCAGTATAAATTTTTTTAAAAACAGACACACACTTTATATTTTATGCGGAAAACAATTTACATACAATCATTAATAAGTACATTGGCCACATGGGCCCTTTTCATAAATACAATTTAGTTCAGTCTGTTAACTTTACAACTTGACCTAATCATGATTAATACAAAAATTCAAAAAAATGCATTTCTATCAGACACTACTGCAGACACGAACTGATCCCGACTTCTTCTAGCATTATACGCCTGTTGCTTAACGGGGTATTCTTCTGAGTCCTGAAAAATAATTGCAAATTTTGGGTGAGTTTTGCGAACTTAGTGAGGTAACCATCATCGATGGTTCACTCAATTTATACAACACATCAATTCACATAACATATATTCACATTCTTGC
>JANZLF010000222.1:29282848-29292975 GCA_026546835.1 Erythroxylum foetidum
GCCGAGAGGCTATCCAAGATGGCCGGAGTAAAAGGAGAGTTGTACTGAGCTGTTGGGCGATCCTGGCGGAAGCTCATGGCTGCATTGATCCGATCATCCACGATTTTTTCTAAGGCTTCGGTAGGGTGGCGATCGGTCGTTACACTGGTCTGTCGTGCAGACGGTTGTTGTTGTGTCGGCTAAGACTGTAAAATCTGGCGAATCACTAGATCAGCTGCTTCCTCAATCTGTTTTCGGGTGAGGGAGGTATGCACAGGAGCAGGAGGATCTGCTTCCGAGAGGTGCTAGAGATTCGGGCGTATGTTGGTTCCCACGTTATCCTCCAAGGCTACGCTCTGTTCTTCTTGTTCTAGGTGTTGCGGTTGCGGTTGATCATTCGGGTCCGACGACTGCTTGCGGGAAGCATGGTGCGTCGGCGGCAGGGTAGTAGGTAACTGCAAACCCAATCGTTGCAATGTCAAAGCTGTGACAGCAGCTATATCAGGGTTAGCTGCTACCGCTTGGCTGATTTGCATATTTCTGGATGTGGTGCCCTGATGTCGGGCCCCACGGTGGGCGCCAATTGGTTCCGCCTGACTCTGGCGAAGCTGCACGTTGCCGTTTGGATCCATGAAGTTGACTGTCGAACACGAGGATTCTGGCTTGAAGGCTCCTGCAAAACAACGAAGGCACGTCGGGGGTTGTTTCCCGATAAGCCCCTCCAACGCTCAAGTCAGTCTTTGGTATAGGTAAGATAGCCGTATGCAGAGAAAATTAGGGTTATGATTATGCGTACCTTCCTTCTGGTAGAATTATACCTTATATATGAAGTAATAACTAGGTTTAGGTCTTTACATGTTCATGGAAGTCTCTCACCTGCGAATGGGCTAAGGAAAGCGTAGATCGGGCTTGGGCTTGAGGACTGGTCTTTGAAGAATGGACCGATCGACCCACGGATCATTTTGACTGGGTTCAGGTCCAGCACGACCGACCCGACCAGTTGAAATTTTGAAGAAAAGAAGAGAAGATGAAGAGATGGGATAAGATGAAGATTGAACAATACGTAAACACACTCATCCAATTTATTATTGAACTTGGTTGTCTTATATAGGCAAATTTCAAACAACTAAATAAAAATTTCAGCTACCAAATCTAATTTATAAGATAACATTAGATATAATCTAAGACTTATTCTAAGATAATCTAAGACCTATTCTAAAGGAATTTAAACAACTCTAAAAATTTGAATTTATTTCCAACACCAGTATATATTCTTGTATTAGGGGAAATGATGACATAATTTCTCAGAATGTTTAGGAAACTTTTTCATTAGTTAACTAAGGATGACTCGTGTTGATACTAAGGATGTTGCAACTTGCAAGAATCACGAGGGAAGTGGTTGTTGTCTCTTCCAACACTTATGACGGTGATGTCAGCACAGCGACAGAGCAAAAAATTTAAAATAAGAGGGCTCAAATATTTAATGTTTTAAAATTTTGAAGGGTTCAATTTTGATGAACCATTTATCTCCGTCTATGTGTCAGCATATCTCAAAAACTTTGTTCTGTTTTGTCGAATGAGTTTAATTATTTTCCATGGTCCAGGGCTATCACAATTGCTCTCTGTGGAAGATCTAGATTGGGATTCATTAATGGCAAAGAAAAGCGCCCGATGAAATCTCACCTGAGTATGATGCCTGGCTTTCAAAAGATCACATGTTTATGTCATGGTTGCTTAACTCTATGGACCGTAATATTGTTGAAATTTTCAATTATTCTAAGACTTCTCAGGATATGATCATATGTCTAATAAACTAATGAATTGTTGTGATTTCTCTTCCACTTCCTTTATTGTGTTAGTTAATTGCCAAAATTTTGCTATAAAGGGTAAAGGAAAATTCAAACTTTTGTCTAACACTATAAACTCCAATGTTCCCTATGTCACTTCCGTTCCCATTTTGTTACTCTATGTTCCCAAAGTAATTCAATATCTTGATTGCGAAATTCTATTCACATCTTGTATAGTTGTGTTTCAGGACCGTGTCACCAAAAAGTTCATTGGTGAAGGGTTTTACTTAAATAGACTCTACTATTTCACTCCTAATAATTAAGTCTCTAAATGTTTTAAGCCCTTTTTAACTTCTATAAGTCTACAAATTTTATGGCATCAGTATTTATCTCATCCTTCTGATTCTGTCTTCTTAAAAATAATTTCTAATTTGTCTAAAAAAGCTCATCATCATACGATTCGTCATTATTCTAAGTCATCTAGACTTCCTTTCAATTTATCATTGTCACATAATACTAAACCCTTTCAATTAGTACATTCAAACATATAGGGTCCGTTCTTTCTTCTATTGATGGATGTAAATACTTTGTAACCTTTATTGATGTCTTTTCTAAAGTTACTTGGGTTTATTTGCTAAAATCAAAAGGTGATGTCTTCAATCACTTAAAAAAATTTCATGGGATGATTGTTAATCAATTTTCAGCTTATAATAAGATTCTTCGAACTAAAAATGGAACAGAATATAAATCCCATAATACGACTAGTTTCTTATCTTTTAAAAAAATCGTGAATTAAACTAGTTGTGTTAACACTCCCCAATAAAATGGGGTTGTTTGATGAAAAATAGAGACTTGTTGGAGAAAGCTAAAGCAATAATGCTTAAAATGAATGCTCTAAAATATTTTTGATCTTATTAAGTGTTAATTACCTATTTTATTAACCAACTGCCTAGTCAAGTTTAAGATTTTTAAAACCCTATTAATTTTCTGATATATGTCAATTGAAAGTGTTTGGTTGCACTTGTTTTGTGTATTTGACAGAAGGGTCTGAAGATAAGCTAGATCTAATATCAGTTATCTTTTTGGTTTATTCACAAACTTAGAAGGGAAACAAATGCTTCGATATCATTGCTAGCTAGGAAACTTTAAGTTACAAGAGATGTTTGATTTGATAAAGCTAACCCCCTATCCCTATTTTATAGCTTCAAGTAAAGGGGAGCTTATGACTAAATTGTTTTTATTGCCAGGTGTTAAAATAAATCTTGAATTTTTAGACAAAGATATAGTTTGTAATCCTCTAGAATTGTAATCATTAGACCTATAAATTTTTAATGATCAAGTTATTTGAATGATAATGAGTATCAAGAAGCTAATGGCACTTTAAATGATCAAGAGATATCTATTGACCAAGAACAAACATGTTCCTCAATAAAATCCACCAAGAACTTGTTAACTTCTAAAAAATCTATACTATATTGCTTACTCAGTTAAGCATCCACTTACAAATTATCTTACCAAAAGGTATCTCCCTCATACTTTGCTTACCTTTCAGCCATTTCCAATATTCATGATCCTAAAACTTATCAAAATGCTCAAACTCAATATGTTTAAAAGGAAGAAAAGGAAGATGAGTCGATGGCACTTGTAGAAAATAACACATGATGTATTGCGTCTCTTTATAAAGGAAAATGGGAAGTTGGATTCCAATGGGTATATATAACAAAGTTCAAGTTTGATGGATCCATAGATCACCATAAGGCTCACTGGATAGCCCAAGGTTTTATTAAAAAATATGGAGTAGATTATAAGGAGACATTTACTTGAATTACAAAAATGACTACTATTTGAGTACTTTTGTCAAAAATGCCTTCTTGCATGGTAATCTTAAAGAAGAAGTATTCATGAAACCTCCTTTTGGTTAAGCTCAAGGTGGCAATCTGAATTTGGCGTGTAAACTTCATAAATCCATTTATAGATTAAAGTAGAGTACTCGAGCTTAGCATGAGTTCATCTCTTGACCGTCTTGGATTATTAAAAAGTATCGTTGATTCATCTCTATATGTTCAACTTGGAAAGAGTAAAAAAAATGATATTTATATAGAATATCTCATTATAACAAGAACTGATGCAGACTCAATTTCAAGTTAAAAAGATATCTTCAACAATTATTTCCTGTAAAATATCTTAATCCTTTAAAGGTACTTTCTTGGAATCAAAATGGAAACTTTCGGCAAGGGATTTTTTCTTAACTAGCATAAGTAAATTCTAGATTTACTTCAAAAAACAAGATTGATAGATTCTAAACCTACTCAACTCCTCTAGACAATAAATCGAAAATTGATTCAACCAAAAAGGCTCTCAAATGTAGTACATCTTATTAAAAACTTATGGTGAAACTCATTTAGTTGACCATAACTCAACCTGATATCTCATTTTTCACAAGTCTTTTTAGCCAATTTATGCATGTTCCAACATTCTATCATTTGAATCTAGTTAAACATAATTTGTGAAACTTAAAGGGATCAATTGAATGTGGAATTTTAATGTCAAAAAATGAACACACAAACATTGAAGGCTATACATATTCAAATAGAGCTTGACATTCACTTGTTAGACTCTTTCCTATAGGCTATTGTATGTCTATCGAAGGAAATCTTGTCTCACGGAAAAGCAAGAAACAACATATGGTAGCTCGATCTAGTGCAGAAGTTAACTATTTAGCCATAACAACTATAACTTGTGAACTTATATGGCTTAAGAGTCTTCTTTCTAATTTAGGTTATCCTTATACTATTCCAATGAATATGTATGACAACCAATCAACTATGCATATAGCGGCAAATATAGTGTTTCACAAAATAACAAAGCATATTAAAGTTGATTGTCATTATATTCGTTAGAAGGTTCAGACTAAGCTAATTAAAACTTGTTATTCATGAACTAATGATCAATTAGCATATTTTTTCACCAAAGTTCTACCTTCAATTTAGTTTCAACATCTATTAAGCAAGCTTGGATATATTAATCTTCTAGATCCAACTTGAGTGGGAGTGTTAGCAAGATTCTAAATCAGAAAATTAGTTCCTAATTAATGGTGCTACATATAGAAATTGTATATATGTGTGTTAGCTAGTTGTAGGGGAAATGACGAGATGATTTCTCATAATATTTAAGAAACTTTTAATCAGTTGACTAGGTTAAAAAGCCTTTTGTGTATTTATACTTGTATTTCGAACATATAATTGCTTATGATTTATAAATGAGAAATATTCTTTCTTCAAATTGCATTTTTTCAAAGGGACTTGCATTACGGTACCTTTTACAAACTTTTAACTATTACCGCTTTTAGTAAAAGACAAACCATTTTTTTATTAGCAGTTAGCTACTTATAAGGTGTCAAGTTAATTAACCTTATATCTACATTTTTTCTTACCTATTGCCACATGATGTTTATAATTCTTTCCTTGGGATGACCGTTATTAGAGGTGTCAATGAGCCGAGCCGGGCTCAGACTGCTCCTGACTCGACCCAACCCCAAACTTACGTGGTATTCGACCTAATGGGCTAGGATGGGCCTGCCTGTGGCCTATCAGGCTAACCTAACCTACCATATATATATTTTTAAGAAAAATATAAAAAATGACGTCATTTTTGAAGCCATGGCCTACCCATAGCCTGGTGAATCTGAGCTGGGCCCTTTTTGACCTCCTTAACAGTTATGCAAAATTCACAATGTAATTTTGTCAATCCCTAAACTTCATATAAAACTTTTCAACGCTCAACCCCAAAACTTCTTATCAATCAAATGTTCATTTTGAACATAAAAAAATATAAGGATAATTTATAAAATATAATATGTGAAATCACTTAAATGTTATTATTATAATAATTTAATGTAACCCTTCAGTTTGACTCATATTAATTAATTTAAATTAAATTAATAATTTATTATAATTATCTTAAATTATCAATTTGAATATCATTGAATTAATTTATATCAAATTTAAGAATTTAATTGATTTAATATGTTTGTAGCTTTTGATTGGTCTTACGTATATTTCATTATTATTTTTTATGTTTTTAAAAACTAAAAAGGAAAAATAGTAAAAATTTAAAAAATGATTTATGTTTAAATTTTTTTAAACTGCAAAAGGTTCTTGTATCCTTGTATAAGTCATAGATCACTTATAGCCATCTCGAAAAAAGTCAAATGGTTAACCAACTAATTAAATTTGTTTTTGTATTTCCTTTTTGTTTGACACCCCAGTTGGGTTGCATTTAAATCGACTTTTGCTTCCTGCTTTTCTTTATCTTTTACCATTTTCTTCTTTGACTAGATTTTTATGTAAATTGGTTTTTTAAAAAAATAATTGTATTAATACTAAAAAAAGCTACAGAACATCATTACAATAAGTCACTTAATCTACCTTCAAATTCAAAATCCTTTAGTAGTTACATAAAAAAGTACATCAATTGATTATAGCAAATCAACTTAACTAAATTTATTTTTTTTTGGCAATAAAGCTTCATGTATAAGCAGATAATTCAACGCTTAGTAATTGTCTTTCATTAAACACCCAAAAATAGTCTTTTTTAAATATGTGGAGTCTTCATTTTTGTCTCAAAGAGGTCGATCAGAATTGATTTCTTATCCATTACTAATTCTCTCATCATAGACTGTTTGAGGGGGTCATTTAACCCTTTTATGTTTCATATTAGAATGATCATTTAAGAGGAGTACCCCTTCTTTTTGGTTTTCCTTCTAGTTGATCTTCTATTAGGGACTCTCATGAAAACTCGTTGGATCATTTTCCGATAGACCAGTTCATCTTCTATCTTTTCTTCCACTGATTGTGAATCTTAAGTAGTAGTTCCATATTCCTGGTTATTAGGTTCCTGTAGCCGAGAGGTGTGTCCAAATGTTATATTTGGCTTCCCACATTCAGTATCTGAATTATCTATAACTGAGTTACCTTGCTTCTCATTAGCATCAACGTGTACACCTGTAGCCTCATCATTATTCACTAGAGAAGATTCAACCCCCAATAGCTCATCATGTCATCCAGTTTGAAAAAGTTTTCCTATAAGGACCCAGTTCTTGGTTGAATGATGAGGCTTCCCGGAATATGTCACCTTAACTTCAGATGTCATAAGCTTCCTTATTTCACCCAACTTGAGAATTGTTAGAAAATATGGTAGTATATCATTTCTTTTGACCTCTACACATATTTTTTCATACCTAATTCGCTCCTTTATAGATGTTTGAGCTTCCATACAAAGAGGCTTACCTAAAGAACTTGCTATAAAACTCAATCCTTCAATTGTCTAAAGTTTTAGCTGCAAATTATGAAAATGCACCACACAGAAAAAAAAATTCCACACGTTCCTCATCAAATGTTATCCCAAGTTTTCATTTCTGAATAAACTTGGGTTCCAATAGTTCATTCAAATTGCTATCAACAGTAAATTTAAACAAAATACTGACATCATCTATGAGTAAAGATTTTTGCAAACTTTTATTACCCTATCATGCAATGGCCCGAACATTGATGACCAGAATGTTGGTCTTTTGCTCCAGAAAGAGCCAACCAAGGCAATAGACCAAGCCTTCTCTCCATCTTGCAACGATTCAATTAGTGGACTGATGACACCATCCTTTATAATGTCTAGATACTATTTTAGGTGTATCTTAGGTTGTTTTAATGGAATTTTCTTTGTACAAGCATCAGTAATGGGTGAGGGTTTCTCTGAAACTCTTGATGAACTTACCCCCTTTCTAGAAGCACCAACCTCTCAGGTGAGCGCAAGAAACTCCTCTATGGACAAGGGTAAAGGTGCCCCATCCATTGCCATGAAACTCACGTGGGTCTTAGCAAGGAGATCTAGGTCCTAGCAACAAAGCATACATAGTTCTCATGAAAGTTTACTGAAGCTTGCGTGGGCCTTGCCACTCGCTTCGCTCTTAAAATATGAAGCTGGGTCCTCACTATCACCTTGCTTCTTGAGAGGCGGGTCACCTAGCTATCGCCTCTTCACATATGTGGGTCACCTAGCTATCGCCTCTTCAGATTTGGAGCTAGGTCACCACGTTATCGCCTCGCTTCTACTTCAAAGTTGGGTTGCCTTTTGTATCTACTAGGTCGCCTCTCGCTAGGTCATCTCTTGCTAAGAACAATGTAGCCATTGACGGAGCAGAGAGAAATGGCTATGGCGGTACCAGAGAGAGAAAGCTTTTTCTGGCATTCCTTGCTTTAATGAGTGTAAATTGGTTTTGTGCATCATTTACAAACATTTCATTTACACCGAATAGTAATGGACTGAAAAGAAAAATCACATCATAAAAAGGATTTGCCCCGCTTGGGTACAATCATAATTTCTAATTTAGTTATATTTACCTTTTCATGAATTACAAGCAATTGATGGGTATTTCATGGGAAATTACACATTCTTTTACTGGATTAAAACCTAAAACGCAAAATGTTTATATATACTCTAAGACCAATGGACTTAGAGGCTTCAAATAATGAATTGACATATTGGATCTCCTTATATTTGTGAACAATTAACATCTTTTTTTAAAGTTGAAAATAAATAACCTAATTACTTGATCTTACTACCTAAAGCATTACTGTCTTTCCTAGACAGAGAATCACGAGGGATTAGAAATAAAAAAAGATAAAAACTATGAACGAAGTATTGTTCGTTAAAAGAATGTAGAAACTCCTAACTGACAAAGTGTCTTTATGAGTGAAATCACAACTATTTTCTCAAAGGTTCGAACATTTGAATAGTTAAGCCTAAAAAATATATATCATGGTCCCTCAGACAAATCATAAGCCTTAGGAATTAGTAATCAGGGAATTTAAATACATCATTGTGAACGGAAGGGATAATTTACTTTAGTTCGATGATTGACGTCGCTTTGGTCGTTTTCTTTTTACTTCATAACTATAATTCCTTAAGACTAACATTCTTAGACTTGAAAAGAGTAGCAACTATTATAAATGGGATCTGCCCCCTCATGTTAATAGAGACTTCAATGAAATCAAGAGTAAATTACCAATACTTAACCCTAATCAAGATAAGTCAAACTTTTGGAAGTAGACCAAACACAAATTCAAGTCCTTTAAAGATAAATCTTGTATGGAGTTATTTGTACAAGCTAAACAAGATGTACCTTGGTACAATCTAGTCTTGCAGGGCAGTTATATTCCTAGAACCTCTCTCATATTTTGACCATTTCTACTTCACATGCCCATTCTCTGTAGCTTTATAATTAAGGACGATTTTCCTATTAATTTAATCTGCATTATTTTCAAACTACTTAGAAAGTGATTTTAACATGATATGCAGCTTACAAGGTTTAGACTAGTATAATTTCATTATCTTCAAAATGTCACTTATGAATTTTATGCAATTTAAATTGAAAGTACCATAGAATTTTCAGATATATCAAATATTGTACTTAGAATTCTATCAAAGAACATTGGTATGGATTCTTGAGTCCCTAATGCTCAAGGCTAAAGAAGAAAAGTTCAATTTGCCTATAACAATTTTATAGAATTTGAACTAGAAAAAAACATCGATCCCTTATGGATTGAGCAGTCTTAGTATCATCAATCTTAATGCATATAGTAGCTTAATTGTGTATTGTTCTTCCTTTACCTGGCTCAGTTTGTAACTCTCTCTATATCTTTGTTTGTTATGCGTCATTCAAGTACTCATGGTTTCTTTGTTATCCTTTTGAAAAGTAATAGATTCATTCTCTTTTTGAAAAAAATTGAAAATGAATTAATGAAAAATCCAAAATCTTTATAAAAGGGGCACCTAGAATCTGCAGATGAACCAATTCCTAACAAATAAGGAAGTTAAATAGGAAATTGCTTCCAAAACTTACAACAACCTGCTAATGCTTAGCCTTAAACAGAGTTTGAAAATAAGGATGTTATAATTAATTTAATTATCATATATTTAGAAATTAAATAGAGCAACTAACCTCCCTTTTTGTCACTACAAGAAAAATGTGGATTAGCGACGGAAATTTAGCGACGGAACATATACCGTTGGTAATTAGCGACGGAACGCATATTTTCGTCGCTAAAATTGAGTGATTTACCGACGGTAATATTATCCGTCGCTAAATTTGGAGGGAATTCGTCGCGGCAAAATTAACGACGGAATTTAGCGACGGAAAATATGACCGTCGGTAATCACTACAATTTAACAACGAAAAATTAGCGACGGAAAATATACCGTTGGTAATTAGCGACGGAACAAATATTTCCGTCGCTATAATTAAGTGATTTAGCGACGGTCCTATTATTCGTCGCTAAATTTGGAGGGAATTCGTCGCGGCAAAAT
>JANZLF010000222.1:29369282-29382432 GCA_026546835.1 Erythroxylum foetidum
AAAACGACCGCGTTGCTAATAACTTAAGTGAGATTAAACTGTGATTTAGCTCCCTCACAACTCTGTCGGGCTGGGATGTGGGGGCGCCTAGGGTGGGCGATTCCACCTTTTAAGTGCAAAGAAATAGCAAGTCTTCTCATATGACAGGCTCCAGGTTTGCAGCTCTAACAGCACAAGACCTGATGGAGACTGAGCAATCAATAGAGGACCCACGTATAAATATTAGGAAGGGGATGGGTCAGAGAGTCCAAATTGGAGAGTTTATTGGTACTGAAAAGCCCACCCAACACAGCCTACTTTTTGTAGCCATTGGGCCCAAATAAAATTCCAGAAAGGGGCCCAGAGGATATAAGATACCTCACACACAGCAAACTCGGGGGGAAGTTCCCAGGCTAGTAATATCCAGGAAAGCGAATCGGATAGAGTCCCCTACATGCAAATGCAGCCCACCAACCTGGACAACAACATAGTGATAGAACTATCGTCACACACAGAAATGGTTTGTGATAGCCAGGCCTTGGAGGACCAAGAGTTAGAAGTTGAGGAGCGGCTCCAACTTATGGAAGAAGTAAAAGACCAAATGGGGCCTAGTTACAGTTGAGAGCTTACCGTATTTTCGCATACAGACCCTCCTAATATAGCAGCTGAGTCAATCATACCAGAAGCCCCTCAGATAGAGAGTAATGAGGTGCTGATAATGCAACCTCTAGAAGGTGAGCTAAAGGATGCTCTTACAGGAGGTACAGTTTCTGGTTAATTTGTTGAATTTTTATATTGCTACTGACTTGGAACTATCAAGGGGCAGGGGGACTAGTTTACATGTCATACTGCATAATTACCTTCGACACTATAAATTGAGAATCCTTCTTTTGGTGAAAACCTATATTAGTGGAAATAGGGCCCATGAAGCAGTCCGTACTTTGGGGTTCGACTACTCGTTCAGAGTAAAAGTTGAAGGTCTCTCAGGAGGGATATGGATATAGAAAGATAGATTTAACATTGAAATAATTTTAGCTCACCATCCATTTATTCATACCACTATCCAATATGGATCTTACTTGTTCGATTTTACCGCTGTTTATGCCAGCCCACAAGTCTCGTCTCAAAAATATCTCTGGCTGGCATTAGATTGGGTAGGTAGATCCACCCATAGACCCTGGCTCATAGGTGGAGATTTTAATTCAAAACTAGAGATAGAAGATAAAAGGGGAGGGTCTAAGGCAACGAGGATGGTGAACAAAAATTTCCAAGATTGAGTGCACGGGAGTAGCCTCCATGACCTAGGATACGTAGGCTCCAAGTTTACGTGGCGCCATGGGGTAGTCTAGGCTAGGTTGGATCGAGTTTTTGGTTCGACGGAGTGGGTCTATAACTTCCCGCAAACGGTTAATCACCATTTACCCTTTCTAGGGTCAGATCATAAACCTATGTGGATTATCTTCCATCATTCGACACCCAGACATCTAAGGACCCTAGTTTTTAGATTCCAAAATGCTTGGCTAACTTATACCGGGCTTCATGAGATAGTAGTAGACTACTAGAGACCAGATGAGGCAACATTGAGTACTTCGCTAGCCTAATTATCCCAACACCTCACTAGCTGGAATTGCTTAGATTTTAGGAACATTTTCAATAAAAAAAGGTTGTTAGCAAGGTTACTGGGCATTCAAAGAGCCATGACCGAGGACAACTTAGCGTACCTATTGGACTTGGAGGAACAGTTACGAGGGAACTGATGCAAGCTCTAAGTGAGGAGGAAATTTATTGGTACCAGAAAGCAAGATGTGAATGGATTTCGAAGGCAGATACGAATACTAGATACTACCACACTCTCACCCTTTCCAAAAGAAAGAAATTGAAGATAGAGAGCCTCACTAACTCCTAAGGGAAATAGTCTCTAACCAAGGACAATTAAGCAGCTTAGCTAGAGACTTCTTTATCGACCTGTATATAAAAGAGGAGGGACCCCTACACCGGCTCACACTTTCAAGAGCTTTTCCTCCTCTTGCAGCTGACACTCTCCGAGAATTAACCCAACACATCCACCACACTGACATTAAAAATGTGTTGTTTAGCATAAATCCGAATAAAGCCTTAGGGGTAGATGGGTTCAACGCCTTATTTTTTCAAAAGCAATGGGAGCAGGTCGACCCCAAAGTTGTAGAGTGCATTTAATAAGTTTTCAGGATGGAACGCTGGGAGAAGGAGTTAAATCACACCCTCCTAGTCTTAATCCCCAAAACCCCCTCCTCGACCAATATCACCCAGTTTTGACCGATTAGTCTCTACAACATGATTTATAAGATAATCTCTAAAGTCACTGTTAATCGGTTGAAAACTCACCTGGACCATCTAGTATAAGAGAATCAATGCAGTTTTATTCTGGGCCACCAAATTACTGACAATATTATCATTACTCAGGAAGTCATTCACTCGATGCGAAAAAAGTAAGGGAAGAAATGGTATTTTGCGATCAAAGTAGACCTGGAAAAAACTTATGACCGGCTTCGATGGGAATTCATTCAAGAAACCTTAAAGGACATAGGGTTATCGAAACATCTAATACGAGTCATTATGCAGTGTGTAACGACAGTGGCTACATAGATGGCTTGGTAAGGTACAGTTTTAGATTCGTTTAGGCCATCTCAGGTATTAGACAGGGTGACCTGATCTCCCCTTATCTCTTTGTCTTGTGCATGGAAAGGCTAGGCCAGCTTATTTCGAGAAAAGTGGGATAGGGGCAATGGAGACCGCTAAAATTGAGCCCTACAGGCCCCCCTATCTCCCACCTTTTCTTTTCCGATGACCTAGTTCTGTTCACTGAAGCTACATATTCCTAGACGCAAGTAATTGCAAGGACTTTGGAGGAGTTTTGTAAGGCTTCTGGGCAAAAAGTTAACTTAGATAAGACTATGACTTTCTTTTCCAAGAACATCTCTCCCAAAACTGTAAATCGAATTAGTCAAAGCCTAGGCATCAAGAGCATGAATAATCTAGGTAAATATCTAAGAGTACCATTGATACATGAGCGTATCACGCGACACACCTATCAACATATCCTAGATAACACCCAAAAGAAACTATCAAGGTGGCATGCCAGGCAATTGTCTCTAGCAGGACGAGTCACCTTAACTCAGTCTGTGATTTCAGCCCTCCTTATTTACACGATGCAAACTGTGTGACTGTCGAGGCAACTCTATGATGGCTTGGAGAAAATTATGCACAATTTTATATGGGGCTCCACGGGAGAGCAGAGGAAAATATACCTAGTAAACTGGGAGTTAGTTTGTCAGCCCAAAAAGGTAGGAGGCCTAGCCATTAAGCGTATAAGGTCTTCCAATGATACTTTACTAACAAAGTTAGGCTGGGATTTGATTAGCCAACCTTCAGCTTTATGGGTCAGGATAGTTAGGGTAAAATATTGTAATGCACCATACCATGTCCCTTATACACTAGATAGGCACGGAGCTTTATGTTTTTGGAAAGGAATTGCAGCGACTTGGCAATTTGTACACCAAGGGTTGAAATGGAGGCTGGGCAATGGTAGGCGAATTTCCTTTTGGCTGGATAATTGGGCAAAGGAATGGGCCCCGCTCATTTTTGTGACGACATCTCCAATACCCGATAACGTGCTCTATGCCAAAGTAGCGGACTTGAAAAATGAAGCTGGAAATTGGAAATGGAATTTGTTCCAACAATACCTCCTCTCCTCAGTCTGTATGGATATCGTAGAAATAACCCCTAAGGCAGACTAAACAGTGGAGGGTATCATGAGGTGGGGTTAAACTGAGAATAGGCGATTCACGGTGGCATCAGCCTATAACTTTATCGAGGGTAGCACCATGGATGTTAATGCTAACCTTTGGGATATAATTTGAAAATGGGCAAAGCCCCAGCAGGTTCGGGCTTTCCTCTTGTTGTTGAGCAAGAACAAGCTCCTGACCAACCAACAACGACTGGCACGTCATATCACTACGTATGGCAGTTGTCACATATGTGGACGAGAAGAGTCTACACTATATGTCATCCGCGACTGTCCGAGAATACAAGCTTTCTGACGTAACTTCCACTCAAGGGTGGTCGATACGACCTTCTTTTAACAAGATGTGGCAGAATTGGTGAAATCAAACCTTATGGAACACACCCAGGTGATGCAAGGGGAATGAGCTACCATTTTTGGAGTCGTCTATTGAATGCTATGATATTGGCGTAACAAAGGTCTCTTTGAAACTGACTTTGTTTGGCTGCAAGAAGGTCAAAGAGCAGTTATGGAGTATGTGGAGTGGATAGTAAGGGCTAGGGCGGTGGAAAACTGTGTGTTTCTGACACAGGGTTTATCAGTGGATAGTCTAGTTGGGTGAACTAAACTGTCGAAAGATTGGGTCAAACAAAACACAGATGGAGCGGTTAAACAAGGGTCGTCCATCGCTACTGCTAGGAGTGTAATTTGAAACTGATACGGGCAGTGGTACGGTGGATTTATACAACATTGGACGAGAATCGCCGCTGGTTGTCGAATTATGGGGAGTCCACTCGAGCCTAAACTTGGCTTGGTCGCTAGGGTACCGTCGAGTCATTGTTGAAATGGATTCCCTAGAAGTCATTAATATCCTATCCTCTTTCAGTACATACTTATTTGAGAATATGTTTTTGCTGACAAATACTCGTGGACTCATTCAACGAGATAGGGAGGTGTAAGTGTAACACGTGTATCGTGAAAGGAACCAGGACGCAGATAACTTAGTCGCACTCGTAGTTTGAACTAATCGAGGCATACATTACCTTCAAGAGCCACTGATGTCAATAGTGGAGCTCATCTAACAGGACAAGCAAGGCACTTTGTACCCTAAAACATTGCACTAGTTAGATTTGTTCGATTTTGTTTTTCCTCTGTATTAAAAAAAAAAAAGAAACATAACAAAGTTTAGGCGACACGAGCGTATGGTACTATCTCTACCATCGTGTACGTAACGGGAATCGGTAACACATGTCGTTAAATGCATTGCAACTTGAAATTCAAAAATTGGGCTCTTAGTTTTACTTTTCTGATTTAACATTTATTTCCAATACATGACGCAGGCTGTTTGGTTTTATGAATGACTTGAAAACTGACGAACCCCTTTTTTCACCTCATGAGGTTATTTCAGTAAAATCATATCAACATAATTTGTTAAATATCTTTGCCCTGAAACATCGAGGAAACTGATTGCTGAAAGTAACGATCCCAGAGTTGGAAGATGTCCAACTGAAATGACGAAAATAGGTACGGAACAAAAGCAGGCCTTATGGATGAGGTAGGGAATACTGGAGACCGGAGAGTTGCTATGTCCAAAATCCCGAAAACTATAAATAGCCCGTCTTTCGTGCCCTAAAACCCATAGTTCGTCTGTTTTGCGCCTCCTTCACGACCTAAACAGTCCCCCCACTTTCCCTCACTCACCAGCTGAAGCTTCAAATCCACAAGAATCATGCGGCGTAGCTGTTTGAGTACGTGTGAGGAGGAATAGTGGTAATGGACGCGGTGAAGTTAAATTATCTGGTGGATGTGGCGCCCAAGCTTGAGGGATCGGAGGGGTTTGGCGAGAAAGGTTGCATCTTTTTGCCTTGTTTTGGTCTTAATTTCTTAAAACACTAGCTCAGTGATTGGTGGATGTCTTGATCCCATGTATATGCTATGCTGTCGTCCTGTTACATATATATTCTGAAATGGTAATGATTGGATTAGTTTGGCGAGTGTCTGCCTAGCGGAGTGCTTTCGCAATTGTTGTTCTTACCCTATGGGTCCGGCCGTAAAAGATGGAAGCTTGACGCTTTGCAGTGCTGTAGCTAACGCGTTGCTTCTGATTTCTGTATTTTCATTTCTTAATAATACCGAGTTATGCGGTTAGTTAGGGTTTGTTGACATAGTGTTATGATGTTATCAACTGGTTTGCTAATTATGCACGAGGGATAAGCACTTTAATATATGTTGGTAAAGCTTTTTAGAGTTGGTCTGGCTCTAGAAATGCTTGTTTTTAATGTATCCAAGAGTTTTCTGAACTTAATAATCAATTTGGAACTTACTTTGTCATCCCATTCATACCAACTGGTTTGCTAATTATGCAAGAGGGATAAGCACTTTAATATCTGTTGGTAGAGCTTTTTAGAGTTGGTCTGGCTCTAGAAATGCTTGTTCTCAATGTGTCCAAGAGTTTTCTGAACTTAGTAATCAATTTGGAACATACTTTGTCATCCCATCTAACTCAATATTGCGAATTGGCAGATTCAAAGAGCTCAGTTAACACTTTGGAGCCAACTTCATGGGACAAGACTTTGCCCTCGGAACTTTGTCCATACACAAGACAGCTGCCAAGTTCTCCTTGTGAGGAGTTGTCTAATAAGCTCTATTGCAGTGGTGCAACTACTCTGTGGATTCCCAAGCCAGAGGATGTGAAAGTACAAAGGAAGGCAGGAAAGTTGTTGAGAAGTAATGGTGTGTGTTCTAAGAGGCAGCGGATCACACAATCAGATGATGATATAATGCCAACTGGGGCTGATGATGTGAAAGATGTAAATGATAAGCTGGGATCATTTGACACAAAATCTGACTTTCAAGGTAATACATTTGCTGAAATCTGTACTTGTCCTGTAGATGCCCCAGTTAGTGGTAACAAAATCAAAGTTTTATTTGTAGAAGAGAACTCCGCTGTTGTGTAAAAATCTTGATGTGTTTTTCTAATACACCTATTCTCCGTTTTATATTTATGCGAACTGGCAATTCTCAACATTATAACGCTACTTTTATGCAGAACCTAATGTCATTTATGTGTGTTATTGCAGAATCATAGCATTTCTACATATATGTTATTACTCTTCTAAGCACCTGTTTTATACCTGGATGTAGTTTCGGAGACCAT
The DNA here is from genome assembly GCA_026546835.1 of Erythroxylum foetidum. Classification (NCBI taxonomy): domain Eukaryota; kingdom Viridiplantae; phylum Streptophyta; class Magnoliopsida; order Malpighiales; family Erythroxylaceae; genus Erythroxylum; species Erythroxylum foetidum. The sequence continues at coordinate 29,376,179 of JANZLF010000222.1, forward strand.
GAAAGAAGTTCTCTGTTATGTATTATTTCCAAGATGGTCACTTTTGCATAGAATTTCTGTCAAAGTTTCCTACTGAAGATATTCTATTGGTAGTTAATAGCCTTGATTAAAACTATTGCTATTTTGAAGCGTGATTCAGAAACATATTTGAGGTAATGGTATAAACCATTGTAAATTACTCTAAAAGCTGTAGATAAAAATTCGATTGCTTTAATTATATGATCTAAGAGTAGATTTTAGGCATGCTTTGCAATAACAATCCCGTTTCTGTATATTCCATCTAGAGAAAAGTCGATTGACAAAACAGAGGAATAACTTTGGGAACAAGCGTGTGGACAGGAGAAATTCCAAAGTTTCCACGAAGAATAAACATGATTTTTACTCTGTGAAGGCAGGTCTGGGGAGCTTCAGCGCATCTGGTGGAGGGAACAACATTTTTGGTATGCTAACATTTGGCAAGAATTTGACAATCATCTCCCATTTGCATTATGTACAAGGAGCTTTCTTTGTTGTGTTGCCTATTTCTGATTATACAATTTTAAAGAAGTTGCTGCACATAACTTGGAAAAACTAGTTTGTACTTTGTGATGATTCTATGCGGTTGATGCAATAATAAACTTGTCCCTTGGCATTTCTTACTACCTTTTATTGCTTGTATGTCTGTAGCAATCTTGAATTTGTTTTTGTCCCTGGGGATTGTTGGGGATACTTAGTGGAAACAATGAATTAATCTATCCAGAAAAAGGGTGTTTATGATATCTCTGGAGCCACAAACCTTTTTAACAAATGACCTCATCAGCCTGTTAACTTCCTAATGCCTTGGCTTCCTGTTCTTTGGAAATATTGAAGTTCATATAATCTAAAGGGAATGCCATTTCTTCAATATGGCATCCTTCTTTCTCTATTTTTAGTTTTGATTATGTCTGTACAATTTCCTCTTTCAGCTGTACAGTGGACCTGGTAAATATAGAAAGTAAGCTAAAGAGTGTGCTACAACCTATTAGGTCTAAGGCAATATCTTACAAAAAGATTAGTCAACCTTTGCATCTTAGTATATGATATGCACTTTCTATGAAAGTTTTTGGTGAAAACTCGATTATGATGACTTTCATCTTCTCTCACTTGACATACTATTCCACTTCTTTAATGATTATTGTTTCTTTTTTGGCTGGCGTACATGAATCTCATATGTGTGTGTGTTTTTGTGAGTGCCAGGCTTATATGGTTTAAAAACAGATGTTCATGACATCACAAAGTTTGTAGATGACTTATCATTGGATGATCTCCTTGTTGGAACTTGCAAATGTTCTAGCTTGGGCAAAGATAAGGGTAAGAAGGCAGCAAACATGACTGAAAGTATTCTGCAATCTGTTAGAAGTGCTTGTTCTGCCCTTCAGGTCCTTAGGCCTGCCCGGTCCCAAACTCTTATGGAGATAGATAGCACTTGTAATGACAAAGCACATACATGCTCATCTATCTCTATCATGGCCAATGGAGATAATGGGAGTTCATTACAGACAGACCTATCACCTTCTAAAAAGGTTAGTGAATCTTAAATATTACTCCCTGGAGAGAATGGTCCAGTAGCAGGAGAGTGTATAACGATTGTTAGCAATACATGTGATGCAGTTGAACCGAACCGTAACATTGATTAGCACTCCAAATCAACTGAAATTCCTCCTCCCAGTGGCCCTCTGTTTTTCTCCTCCCAATTACATGTGATTCATTTGATTGAGAAAGTTTGATTTTTCCCTTTGCACTTCAATTGAACTTCCAATCCTATCACCCCATCTCTCTCTCTCTTCTCTTCACTCAACTTTTTCCTTGGAAGATTCTTAAAAAATTTTTGGACATTTCTTCTACTTTTGTGCAAGAGTAGTTTGACAGAGCTTACCTATATTTGTTAGGATATATGACAGGGAATTAACTTTCTTTAGGCTTCACTTAAAAGGACTTTAGGTTTTTTCTGGTCATAATGTTAGGGTTAGTTTTATTGGACAATTATATTCAATACAATGATGTTGATGTCAATGCTTTTTTTTTTTCCTTTTCAACATTCAGGATTCTTGCTTCAAGCCTGGGACTTCTATTAATTTGCTTGATTTTCCCTTTAGTCAACCAAAAGATACTTTGGAGAAATTGGGACTTCCTCCACCCAAGGATTTGGAGTCCTTGCTTTTGGATGCAGCCAAACCTGTTCTAATGTCAAGGAGCACTACTGACCAACGTCAGGGAAAGCAGATACCTCGCCGCACTTTCTTGCCTCCTTTTGCTTGGTCACACATACTTAATGGACAGTGTAAAACCAATTCTGATGCGGCTAAACTATTATCAAGTAGGAGCACATGCCATGGTAGATGGGTAAAAATAGGGAACATTGTTAGTTCTCTTGGAAATGTTTCTGAAAGTTTTACGAAGTTGGAATCACTTACTTTTTGTGAATCTTTAGTTCCTTCTTTTGGAACAAAGCCTAATATGCTGGAAAGTTGTGTGGCCTCATCTCGATCAGTGCCTTCACTGAAATTGTGTCCGTTTTCAGATGCAGGTCTTGGGACACCCTATGCTCCTTCACTTGGTGAGAACTAATTGTTTGCCTTTGTTCTCATCGGGATTTTAATTTAAGTTAAAAGAAGTAACAAGTATTTCTTCTCTCATTTTTCCCATAAATGCAGAACCTAGTGGTGATATGAAGGATCAAGGGAAAGGTATGATTTGTGGCTACCAGCAATCTTCCTTGTGCTAAATTTGAAATACTTGGCAACTCAATACTTCACAACACACTATGTTTGCCTGAATTGTCACTTGCACATATTCGTTGCACTTACGCAATGCTTTTTCTCTGGAACAGCTGAACATTGTCCAAGGTTGTTGGCAGCTGCTCAAACCTTGTATGATTTTTCTACTCATATCTCAAGGCTAAATCGCGATGGAATGATCGAGTGGGCCAAGAAGCCTTCGCAAAAGATGGTGAAGGCTTGTAAATTGAAGTCTAATAAAAAATGTGAAGATATATTGACGGCGACAACTTCCTTAACCATGTCTGACCAGGTGGTGAGAAGTCGCGGTTTGATTCGGAGGTCTAAACTCTTAGCATCAGAGGGCAGAGAGGATTTGATTAAGATCAATAGTGTAAGGAAAGGGGTAATTGATTGGTCTGCCCCAAGATCAAGTAGGTCTGCACCCATGAAGTCAAGTAGGCCAGTGGCAGAAACTAGGAGGCACACAGCATACACAATAAAGCAATCGTGTATGAAGCCACCACCTGCAAAATCTTTGAATAGAACCTGCAACGGGCAACCTAAATTCCGTAAACTGATGAAAGTGGAGTGGTACAGGGAATGTAACGAGCAGGGCTGACGATGATGGCCATTTTTATCAATAACCAATACTGTTTGTCTTTGTCTTAGTAGGCAAACTGGGTTGGATATGTATATATCGGTATTTAAATTACACGTGGGTACGGATTTGTTGCAAGTGTTCATCTGTACGGCAGGGGTGATGATGGACAACATTATCAATGTTGTAACATTAAAGGGACAGCTGTAGTTTACAGGAGGAAATTCTTTGCCTTGTGTAAAGCATTTTGATGAGGCAATAGAAACGTTGGCATTTCAATTCCTTTTTTCTCCTTAAAACGGCTCAAATGGATTACAGCAACCCCTAAAAGGTCGGTGAACATTAAGTAATCACTTGTTTACGTATTATGTAAAACAAGCTGAGATGCCTAACAACCAGGGGATGTAGCTCAGATGGTAGAGCGCTCGCTTAGCATGCGAGAGGTACGGGGATCGATACCCCGCATCTCCATATTTTTTCACTTTCGTCGGACGTAAAAAAGCATAGGGTTTTCTTGTCCTGCGAAACTCCCGAAGATTAAAGAGAGGTCAAAAGATGCACTGTTTCTTTTGCTTTCCCTCTTTTTCTTTGTTGACTGAAAATCTAAAATCTTTGCAAGAAAAAAGATCCTCTCCCCTTCTTTTCATTGCACTCTTCCATTCCAAGTAACCTCTCCCGCAAACGAAGATAAGATTGAAATTTAAATGATATATATCATATTTGATCATTTCTACTGTTGCTAAAAAAATTTGCCATACAAGTATGTAGCATCCTCATTCAACAACCAAGCAACACAATATTTTAGAAACTAAACCTACGAAAACATTTGATCCAATATCAATACTAGAGCCATAGCAAATCCAGGATCAAAACATGGCTCTAATACCAGAAGGAAAACCTCTAACCCGAAAGAAACACCATTGATGCTGGCTTCTTTGCGCTTGATCTCAGCCACTTCCTTTCTCGACCCATCTAATATTTTACAGGATCTATGCGCGTAAGAGCCTTCTATCACATAACAATGCCCTCTCTCTGATCTCCCTCGGAAAACATGTGCTAGTGCTTTCTGGTTGGGCTTTAGTAAGTTATTGTGTTTTGTTACATGCCAAGTAGGGTTGCTTGATACTTGGTTTGTTGCACAACAGTGACCTGTATCTCCTCCTTCATACACAAACCAGCTATCCAGTAATACTCCAAGCTTCTGCCAAATTAAATTTCCATATAATTAACATGAAAAAAATGATCTGATCTGTATTATTCTCGTTAATATCGATATCTAATCAATACATTATTTCAACCATTTTTCGATTTTATCTATGTATATGGATGAAAGATCCAACCTTTTTGTCATGTAAACGATACGCATCTTAGGTTCATGGTAATATTTAAATTCATCATGATCGGTAATGCTACGGTGGTACATGGGTGAGAAACAAGCAAGAATGAGAATCTGGGTTGGCTTTAGCAAACATAAAGATTTATGGAAGAAACTTGCAGTTGCTTATACAATATTACCTTTCGTCGACGCACAGTGAGGACAGACTTCCCTAATCCATCCATGAGAAGGAGTTCCTCAGGTCGACCAGCGTAACTGTCCACCCTGTAAATTAAGTCCCCGTTGGAGTTGATGACTGTAAACCCTTTGCAACTCAGTATAAGTGATTTTCTCCACACAGTCAATGAAGAGATGGTGCCATCTGTTTTTGTCTCGGCTTCTTCATGCTCTTGATGGACAGATCTTGACAGAGATTTGAAGGAGGAAAATATCATCTTCATGTACGCCCTTTACCAAGTTTCCTCTTTCTGGACCTTGAGAGTTGATATTTATAACCTCAGGATACGCTGTTTTGTATGGGTTCTAAAAGAGACAAAATTTTGCCTACCTAGGACTCAGTGTTCTGGACTGATATACGTATATATACGATGGGATTAAGAGAGGGGTTGTTTATAGGGACCACGTGTGTTTGTTTACATGCTCCGTAAAGAATAAATGTTCCAGTTCTTCACTTCTCTCACGTGGTTGAGTTAGGCATGTGTGTTTCCCATCGCATTGAAGGAAGAACTATATAGTTGTTTCTCTTGGATTTTCCGTCAAAATTTTCTCCTCCGGTGTACAGCTTTTTCCAGTGCTCCAAAACCAAGATATACGACGAGATGACTACATAGTAAATTTATTAATGTCTAAACTAAAATAAACAAACATATACGGTAGACTGTTTGTGATCTTTCCCTTTGTAATTTAAAAAAAAAAACTCAAAACTTGTGTGAATGTTTAATGTGAATATTAATAGCAACGGCTTTAACAAAAGATATCAGGTAGCAAGGAGTGCAAATATTAGAACAATTCGTTCATAATCACCCATGGTTAATATGTTAGTAGCATTAATAATTACTCTTATTGTTTAAGTGACGATCGAAGACCTAAAAAAGATTATGTTACAATAAAGGAACATATATGCTTCTAATTGGGGTGGAGAAGACCAACATACTTTGATTGCCCCACTCATTGTGAATTGTGATTGCTTTCGCGACTTGGCTGGTCAAGCCAGATGTTGGAATTACCGAACATCGAAGCATACGTCGTCTGTCATCGGACATCCCTGTACTGCTTAAGTGTTTATTTATACGTATTTATATTAATAGAATTTTTGTTAGTAGAAATCTTTTAAAAAGAGTTTTTTTTAAAAATTAGTTAACTGTTTAGTTGTTATTTAACAAAGAGCTTCATGTAATATATTTATTGGTAATATAAAAATAAAAATATTTTTAATTTTAATTATATTTTATTTTGTAATAAAAATTATTTATGTATATAAATATTATTTAAAATATATTAAAAAATATGCAAAGCACAATATATTAATTATTATATAATTTTAAACTATATGAAATATAAATGAAAATATATCTAACCAAAT
>JANZLF010000222.1:29434362-29450760 GCA_026546835.1 Erythroxylum foetidum
AATAGAAAGAGGGAAGAAGAAAAAAAGTTAAAACTTAAGGGAACTTTTAAAATAATAAATAAATTATTAAAGCAAGAAATTTCTCAAATCTTACATTCTTCAGAGTCATACAAAGTAGAGACTAGAATAAAAGAAGGGGAAAATGGGAGGCGGTCCCAGTCGTGAAGATCTGGAGTTATCAGGCTTCGACTCAAAGAACGAACATGGAATTGAAGAAGAAGAAGAAGACAACAATAGATGATATTTTCTCTCGTTCAAATGACGTCGTCCCATTTTTATCATAAAATGACATTGTTTTAATATTCTAAGTCACTTTAGCTAATTATATTGACATGTCTGATTAATGAAGGTCCTTGACACGTGACAGTACCACGTCAGCAAAGATAACGGTGAGACTAACATTGGCTAAAATTAAAAAAAATTGAAAATTTAGGCATTTTATTGTTACTTTTTAAAATTTAGGCTACAATTGAAATTTTGACAAAAGTTTAGGTTTTTTTAGTAATTAACCCAAAAATTTACTATGTAACTCTAATTATTAACTATTAAAAATATTAATTTATCATATTTTAATAATTAAATATATATTAATCAATTTAGCATGATAGTAAATTAATTTTTCCATTAAAAATATTTATTTAATCATATAATATATAAATAGGATGATTAATATATTATAATAATTTATAATTATGTAATAATACTTATTTATTATTTATTATTAATAATATTTATTATGCCCTAGTATCGAGTCTAACAAACTGAGAGATATGAAAAAATACTTACTATTTGCATTAAGCCTTTGTAAACTGATATGACAAGAACTCTAATCAAAATTAACGCTAAGCACAGCTATATAATAAGGAATGAAAAATTAGCCAACACTAGAATTGAGTTTGTAACATATAATGCAAATGTTAAAAATCAACAACAAAACTTAAAAAGAGGGATTGATTATCCAATTCTTAGAAAAAATACAGATTTTCTCTAAGATATTTAAAACAAAGGAAATTTTGATGAAATTAGTGAAATTAAGAGATGATGTCTTTTACCTTATTAATATATTACTTCAATAAGTGTTTAAAATTTTATATTCTATTTAATTAAATACTAAAAATTTTAACGCGATATATGTGCCATTAAACTTTTAGTATGGTCCAAATGACAATTTCTAAGTGTAATGATGAGTAGATACATGCAAGGTCATCTCATTGATAATAGTATGGTTATAACCTTGTTAATAATCACTTAAATGATGAATTAGAGAAAAATTAGACTTTTTAATTAGTGAAATAAATTAATATCTAAATTGATGAGTAGATACATGCAAGGTCATGTCATTGATAATAGAATAGTTATAACCATATCAGTAATCACAAAAATGATGAATTAGGGAAAGATTAAACTTTTAATTAGTGAAATTAACAGTATTATATCTTAATCAAAAGTGATTATATTTATACTAAAAATTTATTTCCTTGTAATTACATTGTAAGTCAATTCTAACATGTACATTCAACAATAATATATGTTAGAATAACATATAAACTAAATGCGAAAGAGAAAACGAAATAACTCCAGCAATTGTTGTTTGTGCTTGAACATTCTATTTTTTGGAATTCTTTTAAGTTCTCAATTCCCCAATTTGATGGCACACATTTACAAAAGATAAAAGAAGCTTAGGGACCCCAAAATCTGCAAGAAAAACCTATATGAATATGCCTCCATCAAGCACATTGTTAGTTTCCACAACAACAAGACATTTATACCCATTAAATACATAACATTAGACTAGGTGTTAAATCATAATAAAAACGTTTCTCACATTCTCCCACTTAGTCCATACATTTAACTTGGTATCAAATCTTAATCAAATCTAAATATAATATACAAATCATGGCGATAGGTCCTTTAGTAGTTGGGTATTATCTTCCATGTATTACAATATACTATATTTTGTATCAACCGAATGTGATAACATTACTTAATAAATAAACCCTATATTTATTCCAGGTCTAAAATAACCAAAATTCTTAAAAATCAATAATGTGCACCATAATATGAGAAAATATTATAAGAGTTTCATGAAAAACGCATTGTTCAAACAATGAAAACTATCAAATAGAACCCAATCCCATTCTTATAGCATGATCCTTAAACTTCATTGACGATATATCTTTTGTTAAAGGATCTACTATCATATGTATGGCTAGCTATATAATCGTGTACATGACCGTGTAAGTACCCAAATAACTACACACTTGTGTCTTAAAATTCAAAGGACATAAGTGTGTAATTATTCAAGTACTTACACAATCATATGTAGGTTAATATAGCGCGTACGTTCGCGATAGGTTTTTAAAAACCCTAATTTCTTCATTTGTCTCTCTCCACTGTGATTGAACTATTTCGTGATAGTCAATATTATAATAAATCATAAGTTCATGATGTAGCTGTAGCTAGTATCAGTAAGTACATGTCGATCCTAAGAAGACTATGAATACTAGTAATTACATTCCCTTATTATCTAGCCTATGGATTGATTTTCTGCAATGTATACTCTTGATATTCATACATTTTCTTGTCTCCTCTTGCTCTATTCATTCTTTTTCTTGTTCCATGGAGACAAGTGAGTGTGAATCTCACAAAGACAACTCAAAGATTGTGCTTTCAACTCGCTTTAGCTGTTTCACTTCTGAATTGTACCTAAAATCAAATACGAACTAAAGTGAATATCTTAAGCATTTCATAGCTATAATCACTAAGTGTTATGGAATAAATGTATAATCAATTAAACACATATCACAAACATGTGGTAAGAGTTTTATCGTGCATTGATTTTAAAGTTTGATACTTCTCACCCTAAATACTTAAGTGACTTGAGTGAAACCTTGCTGAAGGTGTAAAGATTCATGCTTTTGATTTTAATAAGATTATTGACTTGATTATTATTAATATTGACTTATGAAGTTAATTTTACGATAACTTGATTCTAATTGTATGTTAATTTGACTAATATGATATAATGATTAAGGGTATGAATGGACAAGCTAAAATTAATAAAGGATGGATGCTCTAAAGTTAATAATTTAGATTATGATTTAGTTGAGGACAAGCAAAAACTTATGTGTGGGGATGTTTGAAAATGCATATTTAACTATAATTATACACCAATATTTTATGTATTTAGCTTAATATTTTATAGTTTTTTTATATGTTTGGTACTTAATTCACTCCTAGTACATTTATAAGTTATAATTTCCTTCACATAAATGAGAATATTTAGTATGAAATTATGGTATAAGGCAAATATTTGAAGCAATTAAAGACTTACACACCTATGTATAGAGACGACGTAAGTCTTTATAAATGTGTGAATATTGAAGAAATTGATTTTTTTTGATATGGAGTTACACACTTGTGTATTTTGAGATACACTGCTATATATCTTACCTATGGAAGTTTATATGCCCATGTGAAATCATGAATTTAGGTGTTTTTGATTATACACGATCTCTCACATACCGATGTAAGTGACCATGTATATCCCAAAAATCTTAAATTTTATTATAAAAGGACATGAGTGGAGACAAATAAGGGAGAGTTGAGTTTTGTAGTAGATTTACGACATAAGACACTAAAGAACTAACGATTTTGATTAAGGGATGTAAAAATCAAGAAATTAATGTTAAGAGATTTATTAAATAACAACATCAAGTCCAAACTTGTAAGAAGATTCAATAGAAGAAAAAAGGAGATTTAGAATTATGATTCCTTTGTTTTATATTAGTTTTTCTTCCAGTTTATTTGATTTCATTTTCCTATGATTAGTAACTAAACATTTTTGGTGTCTAGGTGTGATGAAACCTAGTTTGGAATAACAATATGTTTTAATCTTTTATTCAAAGCAAATATATTAATTGATTATTGTGATTCAATTATATATTATACTCTTATTTTAATATATCTAGAATATTAGTGCATGATCTAATTTTATATGATTGAGATTGATAAATCCTCTTGTATGAATAGATATACCATAATTGAAAGGAGTTGAATGTAAACCTAGAGATATGTCAATATAAATCCTCTAGATTATGGTCAAATCTAATAGTGAAATTAATAAATCAATAAAGCAACCATAGGGGCTTTAGTTAAAAAGATTTCTATTAATCAAGTGATGGATTAGTTATTAATAGTCTCAAGAGAGTTATTAACATAAGACAAGAATTTCCACGGCCCAATAATCAATAATATAATTGCATGATAAAAGTTTGATAATTTAAATAATCTTAAGGGGATTCATCACTTAGACATTACTATTTGATATTGATTTTTCTTTGTATTATACTTGTCCTACATTCATAATTGCTTATTCTTTACTTAGTTTATTTGTTTAGCTTTATTTTTAATTAAAACTAATCTGATTCTTAGGTTAGATAATAGAAAAGGGTCATTAGTAGTATTTACAGTCTTCGTGAGATTGACCCGTGCTTGCCTATGTTAGCTATAGCTATGCTACGCACTTATGATAATTTTAATATTGGTATAGAAAAATAAAACAATCATCATGCTAGTATAGGATCAGGATTACAGTCCTATATCCATAATTATTCTATAGATAACAATAAAGAAGATACTTTGGACTTAAGATACAATAAAAGGAATTAAATTCAATAGCATTTACTATCTTTTCAATTTGGAATAGGAATCTATAAACCATCTTTTCTTCAATTATGAATTCTCTGTAACTTTATAGATAGAGGCTATTAGCTATTTCAATCAAAGATGTATATAGAGTAGTTTTGATAGCATTATCATGTGTAAAATTATGACCAATTTCAAATAAAAAAGGGACTTAAAGCTGTTCAAAATTACTCTTACTAATTGTGTATATTGCATTTGGAAGAAAAGAAATTTGAGGATTTTTTAACAAACTCAATAAGATGCTAGCAGATTGATATTAAGGCCAAAGAGCTAATAAGAGAAATCATAAGGCTAAGGCCAACACAACTTAACCAAGGCCTTGTAATAAACTATAATATGTAGTTAATATATAGAAATACAACTCAAGAATGTAGGACTTGTAGTGTAGTGGAATGATCTAAATAATATCAATGGTTTCATTAAAAATTTCATAAAGGCTTATCACTTTTCTAAGCACTAGGATGTTGAATTGCTCCTAATTGAATCTTATGGATCAAGAACTTTTTATATCTAGAGTATATGATATCACTAGTCAAAAGACTTATAGCTCTCATATAAATTAACTCAAGATTGCTTTTGTGTAGTTTATAAAAACTAAAAGTACCTTGTAATGCTAGGAAACTTGGAACTTCATCCATCCTTGTACTTATCTATGATAATTTTATTATAATTATTATAAATTTTAAATTAGAGAGAGAGTAGAGAAAAAGACAAAATCTATTTATATATTTTTGGTAAAAGCCCTGATTTTAGTTATGCTCTCCAAGTTCCACATATGAATTCAGTATCTTATTCCTTCAATAGGTAAAGAGGAACCTTTCATACAACATCTTTTATTCCACATGTGAAGAGGAAACCTAACAAAGTGTATCCCATGCGATTCCTTAAAATTGCTACACTAGCACAAGTATATGTTGACTTAAAACTTATCATTCTTCCTTACACCAATGAACTAATTCTCAATATATGTTGTATAATGCACATATGAACTTTTTAAATTCTTAATACTCATAATAAGTTACTAATAAGCCAAAGAATCTTCTAAAAACTCATTTATTGTCTATTTACATTTAAAATCAACTCAAATAATTTTTAGAATCATAAACTAGTTGTCATAATAATTAATTTCTAAGGAGTATCTGCTAGCTAGACAACTAACTTTAGATAGTCAGATATCCTTCAATTAGAGTATTTTGTTATTTAAAACTCTAGCTAAATAGAAGAAAATTTTGGAACCTACAACTATCTAGCTAACTTAAATGCTTAAATTAACTGAATGAATAATGCATTCAATTAATAAATAGTGCAATTGATCTAACTAATACTCTTTTTTTGTTTTCTTCCTATCAGTACTTGTTCTTATACTAAGTGATATAAACTTAAATTTCAATCCTTAAATTCTTTCAAAGATTCAATTTCAAAGTTTATTTGAAGATCATGATTTTTTTATTTGAAGTTAAAACAAAATTTCCTCTTCATTGTGAAAGGATATATGCATTATTTTGTATATTTAAATGATTATGTACTGATTGAACCTCTAATTCATTAAAATGACTAAGATAAAGTTACAAGAAATATTATAATGATATGGTATCTTACGGTAATTGATTCCTCCTTATTCTTGATTATTCACTTAAATTTGCTTTAAACTTTGTTAAATTACGTTTGTGTTTTATGTTAATCATTTTAATCATCTTTTGATTGCTCAATTCTTTTAATTGGCTTTTTAGTCACTTTGCCTTCTATTAAACTTGATCTTCATGTATGCTTAAATTTTTGACAAATTACATTACTAATATATCCAAAAAATTTAATATTAATAGTAACATATTTTGTTATGATCAAAACTATTTTTTAGAACTTCACTTGATCTAATATGTCTTAGACAATTAACATATATAAAAAATTATATTACTACCAAAATAAAAATCAAACTTAAATTTATTACATGTTGCAAGCACAAAGAATACAAGGTATTAACTATTACATGCCAAAACCATCAATATATAAGTTATATTACTAGTAAAATTAATAAATATGTTGGAAGGTATTCTCATTTCTACACGTAAAAATTCATAGGACAAGTACTGATATGTATTTTTATAAGAAGTTTTCCTTCTAAAATTTAACTACTTTCTTACATGTAAAAGTGTTGAAAAACATGTGACAAAACAAACAACAAATATAGCCTATGACATTATAAACAATCTTTAATAGAAAAAACCTCAAATAGGAAATTCATCACCTTAATACTTCCTTTCATGAATTATCTTTATAATAGAGAAAGCAATCACACTTGTTAAGACTCTACAAGCATAACTTCAAATAATTATAAAGTAGTTTTTAGTTTTTAGTTTTTTTTGGCCAATAGAAAGATATTTTATTAATAAGAGAAAACAACATCAACAAGTTTATACAAACCATCCAAAAAAACAGAAGCAATACACATATGAGAACTAAACAAAGTAGAGTCTCTAGCATATCCCTTCATCGCATATGGCCAATACAGCTAAGGAGGTGCTGGTAAACCATCACGACTCAATATACCAACTAAAGAAGATGGAGGCACTAAAATCCAATTACCCAAGCTAATCTTCTTGCTGACTTGCTTTGCTAACCAATCAACAATGCTATTAACTTCATGATTTATGAGGACAAAATCAATATCCTGTAAATGATGGATTCTTTACAATATTCAATATCCTGTAAATGATGGATTCTGTACAATATATCATAAATGTATGGATAAATTCTCCATTTTCCTTTTCCTTTATTCTTAAGTATTTAAGTATGAACAATCTGTGAATCCATTTCAATATGTAGATTATGATATCTTTTCTGCTCTAGCAACTTCACCCCTTCCCACACAGCTTTAGCTTCAACCTCAAGTGTTGAACCTACTTTACATTCTTTTACAATACCATCAATAACAATGCCATCAGCATTTCGGACAATAACTGCAAAACCTGCATCCCCATGATTATAGGCTCCATCACAGTTCATTTTCAAATAGCCTACAGTTGGTTTGCTCCATTTATTCTGTAGAGCATGCACCTGATTCATGTCATCTTGTTGTTTACTATGACTACATTCAGCCAACAAAGCATAACTTTTCACAAGGTATCTAATAGGATCTGGCTTATCATGATTAAAAACTAGTTTACACCTCTGCTTCCAAATGTTCCACAACAAAACAGCAACAAAAACCAAAGTATCATTTCCATTATCAGACTTCTTTAAAGCCTCACTTATATCCATTAGCCATGCATCTAAAGTGGTCAAACCTCCCCTTGTTACTTTTAAGCCCAAATCACTACCAAACCATACACATTTTGACCATGGACATAAGAGCATCATATGCTCAAGAGTCTTAGGTTCACGCAAACAGATAGGACACAAATCATCAGTGTTAACTCTTCTTTTAACCAAATTAAATTTAGTAGGCAGTAAATTGTGCAGTGATCTCCAGAGAAATACCTTAACCTTGGGTGGGAGTGTAAGCTTTCAAAGCCATTTCCAAAGTTTCTGGTCCACTGTATAAGAAGTTTCAGCCTTTCTAGTATCTGATATGATAGCATTTTGTTTCAGAATCTGATATCCTTGCTGAACTGAATAGATTCCATTCTCAGCGACTTTCCAAATATATCTGTCCAAAGATCCTTTACCACACAAAGGGATGTCTTCAATCATGCGCTGATGATCACTAGAGAAAAGGTCACATACAACCTCTATCTTCCACTGTTCAACATGAATATCTATCAATTCCTCCACTTTCTTAGGCACATTTGTAGGAAGTCCCTTCGGTTTAGCCACCACTTGACCCTGAATCCATGGTTCATCCCAAATATTAATGCGTCGGCCATCCATAACCTGCCACTGAAGACGTTGCTTCAAGAAATCCCTCCCTTCCAACATACTAGACCAAATCCAAGAAGCCCGTGCACCTTTCTTAGCCTGTAAACATGAAGTTTTAGGAAAATATAACCCTTTCAACACCCTTTCCCACAAAGCATTTGGATTTGTAATTAGTCTCTAACATTGCCGTGCAAGCAAAGCAATATTCAGAAGTTGCATGTCCTTAAATCCCATGCCTCCAGCACTTTTACTCACTAACATTTTAATCCAGCTAGCCCAATGAATTCGATGTTCATTTTTCCTTCTGCCCCCACCAGAAATTAGCAAGCACAGCATTAATGGCCTCACTTGTTGTTTTAGGAAACTTTATACACAACATAAGGTAAATAAGCATATCACAGGCCATAGATTTTATGAGTACCTCCCTTCCTCCCTGAGTGATACTTTGTCTTCCATCCAGTAATCTTCTTGATAATTCTTTCTTTGATGAACTCCACAGCTCGTCTCTTTGTCTTTCCCCAAAATGTAGGTAGGCCCAAATAAGTCCCAGGATTAGGAGCTTTAGGAATTCCAAGCAGTAACTTCAATTCAGTCCTCTTGTTCTCAGGTATATTAGAGCTGAAAATAATGCTTGACTTGGACAAGTTCACCATCTGTCCTGAAGCTTTACAATACTTAGCGAGAATATCAATCATAAGGGAAGCATTAGCAGCATCAGTAGGCGAGAAAAATAAGGCATCATTAAATAAATAAATTTCATTCCTTATAAATGAAAATGAGATCAAGATGATCAATATATGACAATTTACTAACTTAACAGTCTCCATGTAGATACATCTTACGGTGTATGACAAAAATTTAACCACTTTATTAGAAACACTAATAAGTTTATGGTTTATATAGATGAGAAAGTGTTGGGACCTGATCCGAAAATCGGATCCCAACTGAAAAAAACGACGCAAAACGTAACGAAGAATGCAATGGCGGAACGAATCAAACAAATAATCGAATAACAAAATGCGGAAGCAAAAGAAAAAGCAGAATCGAATCGAATGTCAAAACGGATCTCAAAACCAAAATGGGCCAAAACAAATGTAAATGAACGGACGAAATCGACATATTTCTAAATTTTACTTAAAAATCGGGGTCTAACAAATCATTAAAGTTACCTTAACCCAATCTTTAACTTTGATATGAAGTTCTCATTCAATTGTCATGAATACTACTTTTTCTTATTCAATTAAAGAAAAATAATTAGGTATTTTCAATTAGGATTAGAATAACAAATTAAAAGTTATCTTCATGATTTTAGATTAAAGATCACAAGGTAATGGGTTATGTCAAATAAAAAAAGTAAATCAAATTGTGTAAGTTTTCTATAGATGATCATTTTGCTAATTTTGTTAATTGATGACTAAAAGGCTAATGTTATAGTATCTTTTGAGTAAGGGGAGCTTATTTTATAATTTCAAAATAAATTAGTATTTATAAAAAATAAAACCATGAAAACTACTAGACTTTTATCTTAAAAACTAATAATAAGGTGATTATGTTTTTCTTCTTTTTAATCAATTAAATGAATTAAAATCTGAAAGGGCAAAGCTTTACAAGGTACATAACGTTAAAGTCATAAAAGCAAAATGATATTCTTTATAAGTTAGATCAGGGTATTACCCATTATGGAATCATAATAAAAACAATGCTAAAGGAGTGAGTTTAAAGGAGCCTTTAATTAACATTAATAATGGAGTTGCATACTTATCCTTGTGTAGAAGTAGGTGCATTCTGATGTTCCCAATTAACACCTTATGAAAAGTCTCTTTGTGTGTGAGTTGACTAGTTAATAGCCTTCTATTTCATTCATCTTATATGTTATATACCAAGTGACTCAAAGAAATATTAAAGATCAATTTATCTCCTTCATATCTATGCTTTACTTGTCTATATCATTTCATGATCTATAGCCAATTCCTGGGAGGTTATCCATATTGTATAATAGGAAATTTGTCAAAGTACTAAGTGTACCTCTAATTGCTAACCAGAATATAATGGAAGCACTTGCGAGTCCATGCTTGCTTTAGACTAAGCTATATCAAGTGACTTTAGGATCTAGAGTCATAAAGAAGTTTCTATATGAGGTATTGGAAATTTCCCCTACAGAATTTCCTTTCTAATATGTAGTATCAGATTTATTTTTGGCCAAGTTGAAATTATAAGGATAAGTTGCAAGATTAGAACTTGGAAAAAGTTTAAGGCTGAGTGCTCAATTAGATAAGACCTGGTTCATTGTCACGTTGATATGAAAGGTTGATTACAGTGGAGCTAGCCCTTCCATTCTAATAAGAGGTCTATATGAAGTCTAATTTGTCAAAATAGAAAAAGAAGTTATTACCATTACCTATCTTATAGTAGAATTCCATTTTGATTTCGCCCTTGATTTTGAGGATATTTCATAGTCCATTAAACATTGTAAGATGAGGGAACGCAACAAAAATTATTTTCCTTGATGTAAGCATGAACCTACCTAACCCATAGAGCTTTCTTATCCTTGAGTAATCTCTAAATTCTCTTTTCCATTATAAATTTGTTTGAGATTTTTAATGGTAGAACCCCTAATCCACCTTGATCCTTTTGATGAAATATCTCTCATCATTTGGCCTTTTCCACAAAATCCTTCCAATAATTTCATCACCAAAGGAAATTTTAGACAATATGTCAATGTTCTTAACAATGATTGAAGGAAATACAATATGAGATGCCTAATACACATATGGTGAATTCAAGATTGATTTCATTAAATAAACTCTCCTTGCAAGAGAAAGGCTTTTGGCAAACCAAATATTGATTCTATTTTGCATTTTCTTAATTAAAAGTTTGAAGTTAAAGAATGAAAATTGCTTAAGGACATTGGAATTCACAAGTATGTCAGGGGTGGTTTCAAATTTTAAAAGCTTGCGAGGGTGGAGAATCATGTTGCTTGATGCTTTGCACTAACAATGTATAAGAAACTTTTCTCCTTATCCCAATAATTTATAAATGAGATTCATTACTTTCATTGGAGAGGAAATGGAACCTGTTTCAACCTTGGAGAATAGGAATAAGTCATTTGTATCGGCTAAGCTTATGATATTCAATAAGATAAGTATATTGCTATATATATATATATATATATATAAGTATAATCATTTTAATAAATGTATAAACTATTTAAAAAATCCATGTGGGATTGGTTTCAACCAAATGTCATAATTGGACCTCTTTCTTAAATTATAACCCATAAACACTAGTAAATTTGACTCAATTTTAATTAGGTAATGTGAAATTTACGTGATTAAACTATCTAGAATTGAGATGAAATGCTTTTTACAGTTCTTTCTTGTCTTATTTTCCCAATAAATTCTAAATAAGTTAAAGATTGAAGTTTAGAGTGAAATTATTCCCTTGTAATGTTTTTTCCTAGTTAAACACTTATTTATAAATTATCTTTATATTCAAGTTCAATAAACCTATATGCTAACCATATATGTATTTGGTGCATTTTTAACTTGAATTTGACTCTGGAAGCCGAAGAAGGATCTTAAAATCCACTAACTTCATGACAAAAGTAGGTCAAAGGTGTAAATTAGCACCTAAAATTTTGTAAAAGGTTTAAGTTAATCTTTAGTATTATTTGTGATATTACTTTGACCCTTAACATTTATAAAATGATATTATTTGAACCCTAAAAATTTAATTTCATTAGGTTTATATTAGTTGCCCATTACTAGGTTGTCAATCTAGCTAATTATTTATACCAACTAAAAAATTTAGATTATATGTAGTTTTATAATTTTCAAGTTATTAAAAATGTTTTTAATTTTCTAGTTATTTAATTATTAAAAATTTAGAGTAGGATTGGTAACGAGCTAGTTTATACCTAAACTAAAATTTTTATTTCAACCTAGGTCTATCTGGAGGCCTAATCGAAATGTAAATCATGCAATCCAATCTTGAGACCAAGCTTGATTAGGCTTCACTACCCTAAAACCTAATTAGATTAAGCCAAACTTGAAAAGCTCGACCATAAAAAAAACTCCTAATATGAATTTGTTGAGAATTTAAATAACAATCTCTTCTGCATGAAAATGTTATTAAAATGCTATGCCTAAGCCACCTTATCATGAATGAACTAAGATCAATCATAACCAAAGGTTGCCTATCATCATTCAAATTAACCAATGGTTACTTTTAGCACGAAAATCAATTATTAAAAGTTTCTCCTACTATTAAAAAAATTATTAAAGTTTTTCCTGTGTTAGAAAGATTAATAATAGGAACATACCATTAACAAGGTAATAAGGGCATAAACTACAATATTATGATTTTTGGCCAATTTCATTGAAACGGAAAGAGAAAAAACTATTCTAAACCTAGATATTTCAAAGCTGTGCATTGAAAATGGTAATCACATTTATAAAAAATATACATCAAATAATGTTATATATACAATAACCTCATTAGCCATAAAAAACCATATTTTTGCATTTAATGCTTTTATATATGTTTAATAATGTTTTATTTTCATAAAGAACAAAAACAAACTTAACATATAGGAATGGGTACATGTTTGTAAAAATAATTTTTTTAATAAAGGTTTTTAACTAGATGTAAGCTTATTGAAGATCAAAATCATCAAAGTCTAACTTGACATTCATGTAGATATAAGTGTATAAATAAGGTTCTTATGCCAAAAGGCTCCTTATGGAGATGAAAACCCCTTTTCTAGTAATTATAGATCACAAACACACTATTAGGATTAGAAAATAGAATATTCCATATGAAATGCATTAGTATTGTGGATATATTAACAAGTAAATAACGAGATTACACAAGAAGATAAAAGAAGTCATCTTATTCAATATGAGAATATATAACCAAAATATCAACAGTAATATATTTTTTATTTTCTTATATTAAAATTTTTCATATATGAAATAGCTCAGTAAACTTACTAAAGAAAATGTATACCCAAATATTCAAATTTTGGATTAACATAATTAGTTTAATGACAGGTTAACCTTAAAGTGATAAATGAACCATACATAAAGTTAAGAAACATTAGTATTTAGGAAATTAGAATATTTAGGACCAAAAATGTCCATTTTCTAGTTTTCTGGTCAGGTTGGTTTGTGTTGTAATGTTAATGTTAACCCTCGATAATCTATAAGCGCGTTAGTGTATTATCAAAGGTGTCGATCCCACAAGGAAGGATTTAATTTAATACTAAAATCTAAGGCTAGAAACAATAACAAAAATCCAAGATGCAACGAAACTAAAAATAAGAATTTAATTTAATCAATCAAATTAAGAATCAAATACAAATATACTAATTATTAGTCAATTGCAACACACCCAAGAATCAACCGAAATAAATTAGCAATTGAGAGAAAGAGAATTCTACCTGTCTTTAATGCTAACCTAACTAATTATGAATTATCATATTGTTGGTTCTAGACTATCCTAGGGTTGATTACTCTCTCTTGAGTTATAACTATTAATCCTAAATCATAAACCCTATTCAAATTGTGGAGGTTGCAATCTCTCAATTCAAAACCAGCCAAAACCCTAATTAGTTTTGAAGTTCTCTAATAAACTATTAGAAACCTATGCAAGATCTCTTTTCGTACATTTTTTTAATCTGATTTAATTCTTGTTGGATTAAATCTCTTAACTCTTGTTAATCTAATTTAATCGTTTTTAATTCAATTCACCCTCTCAGTTTATTACCAAATTATGAAATTGCAGAATCAAACCATAATAAATCCAATAAAAACATAAACAATCAGATTTTCATTAATTCAAGATTAAAATTCCAAACATGAGTTTAGAACATCCTTAACATTCTAGATCATATCATCAATTATTCAATCCAATTCTATACAATAATAAAACTAAAATTAAATAGGAAATACAATTAAAATGGATGATGGGAGGTAGCAATGTTGGGAAACCCCCTGATCCGGAAAGTACGTCGAGTCAGCTTCTTCTCCTTTTCTCTCTCCCTTCTTCTCTTCCTCTATCTCTCGATGAATTCTCTCTAGGATTTCTCAAGATGGCTAATGCAAAAACTCTCCCTTTGCCTCTTTTGTTCTTTAAATATCATCTTGTATTATAAGCAACCCTAAGATTTTTATGAGGTCCAAAATGTATATAAACCCTCAAAACTTGACATTCTTGAGTGTCTGAACATCTGCCAATACAGGCCACAATTGTGGGTCATTTCCTAGAGTTCTGTCACGATCGTGGCATGTAGGCCACGATTATAGGTCAACTCTAGTGCTTCTATCATGATCATAGCCTGTTATGCCGTGATTGTGGACCATTATGTAGCACCCTACTCTCATAGGACATATATTCGACATTCTGAAGGATATCTGAGTACATACCCCATAAGGGTAGCATGTTAAAGTAGTCACGTCACTAACCTAATCATGGCATCATCATTTAAAACATAAATATCACAATATTTAAAAACCTAATTCCTTATTTTCATTTCATAAAAACAAATATACATTGTAACATTACATACTTCATCATTATATACAATATCAAAGAGTTATTAGAGACTAAAACTCTATTACAAAAAAACATGCTATATGAATGAGGAACTATACAACATTCTATCTAAATCCTTCAGTCTTAACTGATCAACCTTTGAGTCATTTCTTCTATCCAAAAGTAGTACTAGATCTCTTCTAAATTTTCTTAGAAGCTAAGTCCGCTCTCTCACACTTGAAAAGTGAATGTTGCAATACAAAACAACCAATGTATTTAAATCATTTGGGTGTATATGTTAATGATATAATGTTATATGCCCTTACAGACTTATAATGTTAGACTTTCTGAGCCCTTTAGTGATTGTTTTGTAATTGGAGATACTGCTGTATATTGATATATACATGGTTTTATATGAGTTCAAAAATGTATTTGAATCCTTTTGGTCTGTATGCCAATGATATAAAATGTTATATTGTTACCCCCTGAAAATTTTTCTTTTTTTAATGATAAATAAACATGATTAGATTATTTTTGGGTCTTGTTAGATTATTTTATCTTGGAGTTAATTAACATGTTAACGTGAGTAAGATAATATGATGTAGGTAAATGGAATTAAAGTTTAAGGTGGTAAGTTTGCATAAGGGCTATTTCGGGAAGATCACTTAAGTTTAGAAACCTTAAGGCTTTAAATGAAGGGCAAATGGATATTATGAAATCATTAAGAGTGTATAAAAGGGAGAAAGAAGACTTGTCTTGCATTTGGAAGAGAGAGAAAATGAAATTCAAGAAATAAGGGAGAGAGTTTCATGAGTTTAGAGAAAGAGGAGAGTTATGTTAGGTTTTGATTTTTCTTAACCTTCAAGAGGGATTTTGAGAGCGATCAAGAAGGGAAAAAGGAAAAGGAAGGATAAAGGTTCCATTAGAGCCAAGAAAATCATTGTTTGGTGAAGATTCAAGGTAAGTTGATGTTTAATATTTTAGATTTTTGGAAGAGTTTTGGTTCAAAAAGCTTAGGAAATGCATGGGTATAAATATTCTAAGATTAATTTCATGCATAGGTTTCTTTGGGTTTTCCAACTAGAATGCATTTTGATTGGAATTTAGTCAATGTTAAAGGGAGGCAAAAGAGGCAAGAGGAGCTACAGGAGGGACATCCTTGACTAAGTTTTCAAGCAAGGAAATTAAGGTGAGTGACATTTTTATAATTGAGTAAATAAGCTATTAAAGTTTCTATCAAATAAATGGAATTAAATGATTTCCAACTACCTTGAAAATGTGCATTTATTGTTCTTTAAAATG
>JANZLF010000222.1:29485283-29496554 GCA_026546835.1 Erythroxylum foetidum
GTTTTTCCTTTCTCACATTGAGGGAGGTTTTCCACGTAAAAAATTGCCTGTGTTATTTATTTCTTGCTGCTTAATTTTGTGTATTGGTGAGTTTGTTGGCTACTGTTTTTCTTTTGGATTGGCTGTGATTATTCACACAGGGAAAGATTTATTGGTTCTAGTTTGTTGCCGCAAAGATTTATTGGTTCTGATTTGTTGCCGCTGCGTTACCAACACCTCCTTTCCCAACAGAGTTGACCTCTAACGTCTTCTATAAAGTTATTTTTATATCTTCTTATCTTTTAAATGAATCTAAAATCTCCTCTTTGGACAACAGTGAAGAAAGTTACACTCAAATTCGAGTTATCATCTTAAAATCTTTACCTAGAAGACGCTGAACTAAATATAACAAAATATCATATAATTCATATAACACATGCTGTAAAAATTGTAAAATAGCAGGTAATTGAACCTCATATTAACATGTAAAACATAGACTTATCAAATTCTTCCACACATAACTCATAGCTTATCCTCAAGTGATTAACAACATATAAAAACCAAGCTGTTGACCTGGGTGTCAGTAGTATTTAGTATATACCATAAACCTTTAAATCCCTATGTATCGCTAACGACGAAGTTATAATCTCCTAAGATTTAACTTAAATGATACCGATAAACATTAGCCTAAACTCATTAATGAACTTTATAATTTACAAACCTAATTCCTAATTGAATTGTAAAAATTAAACACATAATACTTCTTGAGCAGCTCAACATATAAACAAGGCAATACAAATACTATTTTACCTCCATTAAGTTCAAACACTTCAATGTGATACATCCTCACAAGATATCATTTATTCACGTAAGTGTTTGAAATTTTTAGTGAAGTACTCCCATCATCTTCTTATGAAATTGAACTTACTACAACTTTGAAAAACATCTAATATCCACTACTTAAATAGATATATAAGCCAAAAACCAAATAGCCACTACTTAAATAGATAAAAGCGGCATAACCTTAGGTGATGACCTCGTCGGACCTTAGGTGTGGAATCACCCGCAAGTCCCTAGAAAAGTGTCGATACGCGGACTCGACTTTTATGTACCAGCATCAAGGGTACGGTGGTCACTTAATCAGTTGTGCCTAGCACACAATTGGTCAATCGTTTCCTCACCAATCACAAAAATCATATACAAAAATTAAGTAAGGCACTGTACCTTTATTTATCGATCTAACCGATAATATGAAACTGACCTATGGCTCTAAGCCAAAGGAGAACAAATACATGCAGAATATATGACTCGGTTATGCATTTGTAAATTCCAAAACATTATTTTATGCAATAAAAGTTATCTTTTAAAATCCAAATACAAAGTTGTTCAAAAATATAGTTTCAGAAAAAGAAGACGTTATCCATTACATTTTATTTGTAGGTTTGCTGAAAGTAATATCATTTCTCAAAATATGTAATAAAATATCAGTTTCAAAAATAATGTTGAAACATTATTTCATACAATAAAAGTGTTCTTTTGTATTCCAAATGTATAGTTGTTCAAAACAATGACATTTATTAAATATCTCAACATATTAGCATTCATTTGAAATTCAATTCTACAATACATTGCCTAAGTTCAAATTTCACATAGCAGTCATCATACTTGGCTTAGGATGTTCTAATCTTATTTGAGAAATATGGTTTCCCCATCTCACCTTAAAAAAAGGTATACGCTCTCTTAGCTTCAACAATCCCTAGTACGTGCTCCTTAATTCACAGCTCTCGAGCCATTATACATAAAATACATACAATGAAATTATTACTTAAACATAAATTTCGTATTTATACACCCTCACACGAGTGTATAAAACACAATATCACTCCCTATAAGCTCTAGAATATGATCATTAAACTTCTCATAGGTTTACTTCCTTACTAGTTACATTAGCTTTTCTTTTGCATTTTTTAAGGCATTTAATACCTTTAATCCTATACTTACTCATTTTCAAAACATAATTAAGTACGCCTTTATCTAAGCATATTAGGCCTTTATTTGTCAATCTAAGCAATAATTCAAGTTCACTCTAAGTAAACATAAAAGTATTTTCCAATGCATACTATTATAAAGCCTTAAATCCTAAATCAAGTTCACTTAGGCATTTTATCAAACACTTAATGTGCATGATTTTCAAATCACGTTTCCAAGACTTTATCATAATAATTCATGCTCCTATCATGCCATGCAGTAACACTTCCAATCAATAAAACATTCCACCACTTCATTCAAACCAATTTCCTTCATTTAAGCTACATTTTAGCAATTGTACAACTCATTACATTAATTAACCTCTTCACCATAATTTCGTCCCAATCCATAACAAACATACATCTTCTCCATTCTTTATCATCAATTCACATCATACATGTATAATTAACACCATAGAATTCATTTAGACCATCAATTTCAAAAGATATTCAAAAATTCACAATCTTTCACCTAAAGGGGACAATTTCGATTTTAACTTGAAGAACCCTCTCCATGACACATTTCATTCATCTAAACCATGTTTCATGCATATTTGTGCATGGAGAACAACATATCTTAACACCAAACTCAAAATCCTAATGTCGTCGTTAGTCCGAGTATGTGGCAGTTGTCATGGGTTATATGTGGTACCGGATCGTAACAATTAAATTGGTATCAGAGCTAGTTCTAGGGCCAGTTGGACCGGTAGGATCCTAGGCTTCCCTTACAGACGTTTTTTTCATGACCTAAAGTACCATATCCTATCAGAACTCTAAGGTTAAATATGCTTGAGAGAGAGTAGTTGCAGGATGGGTGACCTCCTGGAAAGGCCTCGGGAAAAGCAAAATCGTGAGGGCTTGGCTGGGCTAAGGCCCAAAGCGGACAATATCTGTGAGTGGGTGATCTGGGCTATTACAGAAGTGGTATCAGAGTCAGTACCTGAATCGTTGTGCCAGCTAGGCTGGACCCCAAAGAGTCAGTTCAGAGTCAGTTCTCAGGCTGGTTGGACCGACAGGAGGTTAGGCCTCTCTTACAGACACATTTTCCATGGCCTAATACACTGGATCCCATCTGAACTCCGAGGTTAAATGTACTTGGATGAGAGTAGTTCCAAGATGGGTACCTCCAGAGAAGGCCTCGGGAAAAGCAAAACTGTGAGAGCTTAGCTGGGCCAAGGCTCAAAGCGGACAATATCTGTGAGCGGGTGATCTGAGCTGTTATAGACAGACTTTTTGGGAGTATGTTAAGACTTTCTTCTTCCTTCTATTAAGACTACCAAAGAAGAATAACAAGGATATCTCTACAGAATATTGTGAAGAACAAAAAGTTCTAAAACTGATGGAAATACAATAGGAATTCAAGTATATGATTCTTTGTTTATTATATGTATATACAAATGATCTTGTCTAACATGATCTCTACAATTATGTTCTATCATGTTTATTTCTAAAATTGGTATTAGAGCAGGTTAATTCTTACATTATACGCATGTGTAAATTTGCATTTTAGATTTTTGAATAATAATACGAAGATCTAAGAATATCATTACTGTTGATACGTTTCTATGCTTTTGTTTTGGTTTGTTACTCATACTAATGGTCATAAATAAATAAATAAAATTGTTGTTCTTCATTTCTTCTCTTTAAGATATTGAAAAAAACAATGAAGAAAATGAAACATGGGGAAGAGGAGGAAGAAGACCAGAAGGACGTGGTTCTTTCACAAAGAAGTACACGTGGTTTTATTTTTCTAAACACCACATGCACGTATATATATATATATATAAGACATGCATATATCACTAAACACCGTACGGATATATATGGCTTGCAAGTCTCTGTCTTTAAGTCTCAATAGATACATTATAATACATACAATTATAATAAGACAAAAGTCTTAACAAATAGGTTTTTGGATATATGTAAAAATTGTGAGATCCCACATCGGTTGGAGAGAGGAACGAAGTACGCCTTATAAAGGTATGGATACCTTGCCCTTACAGACGTGTTTTTCATGGCCTAACGCACTGGATCCTATCAGAACTCCGAGGTTAAATGTGCTTGGTTGAGAGTAGTATCAGGATGGGTGACCTCCTAGGAAGACCTCAAGAAAAGTAAAACCATGAGGGCTTGCCTGAGCCAAGGCCCAAAGCGGACAATATTTGTGAGCAAGTGATCTGGGCTGTTACAGTGGTATCAGAGCCAGTTCTCGGGCCGGTTGGACCAGCAAGAGACTAGGCCTCCCTTACAAACGCGTTTTTCATAGCCTAATGCGTTGGATACCATTAGAACTCCAAGGTTAAATTTGCTTAGGTGAGAGTAGTTCCAGGATGAGTGACCTCCTAGGAAGGCCTCGAGAAAAGGAAAACCGTGAGAGCTTGGCTGGGTCAAGGCCCAAAACGGACAATATTTGTGAGCGGGTGATCTGGGCTATTACAGTAGTATCAGAGCCGTTACTCGAGCCGCAATGCCAGCTAGGGTAGACCCTAAAGAGGGCTGGACCCTAAGGGGGTGGAAAGTGTGAGATCCCACATTGGTTAGAGAGGGGAACGAAGTACGCCTTATAAAGGTATGGATATCTCTCCCTTACAAATGTGTTTTTCATGATCTAACGCACCGGATCCCATTAAAATTTTGAACTTAAAAGTGCTTGGGTGAGAGTAGTACCAGGATGGGTGACCTTCTGGGAAAGCCTCAGGAAAAGCAAAAACCATGAGGGCTTGGCTAGGCCAAGACCCAAAGCGAACAATATCTGTGAGCGGGTGATTTGAGTTGTTACACTGTCTTTTAAAATTTCGTTCTTATAACTACCTTTGGTAGTTATTACAAGAATATTGACTCTAGTACCCTTCATGGGTGTATATGAGTCCTTATTTATTAAGACTTTTGTCTTCTTATGCTTATATGTTTAACGATGTAATACATTAATAATAAGACAAAAAGGGTTATTGTAACTTTTAAGTGTCATAAGCAGTAACCATTCAACTTTACACGTGCCACTTTGTTGGTTAACCAATGCAACGTTTGATACTAAAAACACGTGCCTCTCTGTAGAGAAGGAAGAAGATTCTTCTTCCTGCATTTTGAGACTTAAATAATGTAAAGCATATAGATATGTGTAAATAATAATAAAAAACGACTCAATTATGTAGCTGGCAAGTTGTTGCTATTAGTGATCATCATTTTTCATCTAAATTTTTTTAATTGATGAAAATATAGGTAATTGAATAATTTACAAATTATGAAGCTTGTTTGATAAGTTTGAAATCAAATCCTTTCATCCAAGTTTCAATTTGTCCCACTCTTTTCAATTTTTTCTTCATCATTTTCTTTTTGTAATATCAACTCCTAAATAGAACCAAAAAATAAACATAGATCTATAATTGCTTTTAATCTATTATGTGTTAATCGACTTACTGATTCAACAATTATGCAGATATTGTCGTTCCCCTCTTTCTTTTCTATATAGAGTTTATATGTTAATATTTTATGTTTCTAATAGATTTGCTAGACATGTAGTGAAACATTTTCTTTGGATCTTAACCAATTTAGATTGTCTTAGTGACAATTGACTAGAGTAGGATAAAATCACATATTGATTTATATATTTTTCATGGTATTGGATAAAATCCATACCATATAACCAAGTGTAGTCTGGATGTTTTTTTGCATATGTGCTTTACTTTTCATGACATCTATTATGTTTGGTTATAATATTTGGTTTGGTACGATTGACACCTTTTTTTATTCATAGAGTCCACAGGAGAGAGAACAATGTCATAAAGGTGAAACAAAAGGTAATCAACATGATATTAAAATTACTATGAGGATGTTGTAAAGTTATTTTTATGTGAAACTTCAAATTTAAGGTTACCAATGAAGTTTTTGCCTATAGAAAAAGCCAATAAAGTAATAACAAAATGAATAAGGTATGAAACTTAGATCAAATTAGACTAATTTACTAAAGTTTGATCATAAAGTATGAATGTATTTTGATAATGACTACATTGTAGGAGTATTCACAAAGTTGCCAAATACGATGTTATTCAAAGATGTACAAATTAACGTAAAGTCTAATTCCTGAGTAGTTAAAGTGCGTCACAAATATAGGATTTGGTGAACTTAGAGGGACCTCCGTGACTAGTTGTCCTTTTACTTTGAATTGGATGAGCTATCAATGAAAAGTGAAGACCAAGTTAAGAAGATTAATGGTAATATTATGGCATGGATCATAGGAATGTCAAGTAGAATGAAATGTCTACACAGAAAAGTTAGGAAAGATGGAAAGTATCAGGTATTCATAAAACCTAACTTATAATATGTTTACAAAATTTTTACTTGGACGGGCTATATGAGAATCATTCCTTCAAATGAGGAAAGATGACAAGGATTGCAGATTGGAATGGCATCAAAATAAATGAGCAATTCAAGATGATAGGGTATTAGAGAAAGAGTATCGAAAGTTAAAGGTAATATTATGGTTAAAAAATTTTACTGACATTTGAAATATTTTTTATAAATAGTTTAACTGATCAATACCTTAACTTATCTTAGAAGTGAAGGGTTGACTATAATGAGAATCACCTAATCAAGTGTCACAGTGGGTGGGAGGCGATGAGAAAAGTGAGTAAGATTTTATGGGAAGTTGATGATGTAAAAATAATGAGTAACTAACTTGGTTGTCCATAACTTTTGGTTTGTATATGAATAACTAATATTTTAGTTAAATGACAAAAAAAAAGTCTTTAGGTAAGGAGATGTCGATGAAAGAGAATATAAATAATAGGTCTAAAGGCATAAGGAGACACCAATGGTGGGCCCCTAAAAAACATTTACTTAGTCATCATGATATACTGATGACTGAGGAAGATAAGGTTGAGGTTTTTCTAAGGCATGAAGAGGTGAAAATGAAGAGCTAGAAGATGAGGTTCAAGAGAGTGATACATCTTGAATAAGTCTTCAATATATTTAGATTATTGTTTATAATAATTTTTAACACTCTAAATAAACATTAAGAAAGAGCTGAGGCCATAAGAAGATAACAGTGATGAACATTGAAGATTACAAATAAAAAGAAAAAAAAGGTATGAATGAGGAGGTAAGATTGAATTATTTAAAGTTTAACTAAGCAAGTTTGTTTATATAAACAAATTTGGTAAAAAAAATTAAACTCCATACAATAAGGGTAAACATTATGATACTTTCTGAGGTGTATGTTGGTAATGCAACACAACAAGAGTTAGCAGAAGTCAAAAAGCAATCTTGGATATGTATATATAAAATTCCATTATAGAAAAGCTACATGAAAGAAGAGGTAACTATGTTGTTTGTTAGGCTAGCATTAATTTGGCTTGGATAGAATTGTTCTTGTAGGTTTTGTTAAAAGCATCATCATTGAAACATTCGTTTTGGTTGAAGTTGTGATTTCCTTTCATGTTTTAAGCCTAGGAATTGCATATATAACCTAGTGGGATGATTGTGTGAATTAAAAGCAAGTAATTTTTAAATTCCTCTACATCTTCTTATTATTTATGCATATCTTATGTTATATATACCAAGTAGTTTATTAGCGAGTTTTCATCAATTTTTTTTTTACTTAAGAGTGTAGTTCTTGGAGTTTGTATGTGTACTTACATAATGAATCAATCTTTATTAAGAGTAATCTTAGCATCTTTAGTTGTGAAAAGAAGGATAACAAATGTTACAGTGCAATTGAATTTCATGTAATTTTATTAGGATGACACAGACCATCTGTTGAAGGAAATACCTAGATAAATCTTTGTCGACTATTGATTTCTTGCATATTGATTGTACATATGTAAGAAATATTAGCAAAATTTTAGATATTGGCATTGACTTGTACACAACTTCCTAGATATGTGTATTATCTTTGTTTGGTATTTCCTTGAAGTACTCTATTTTGTGAAATAATGGTTTAGATAATGATTTAGAGGTAAATACGTTTATGTTTTAGTTTTTTATCCTCGTAATTCAAAATGATTATTAATGGTATTGTTTCATTTCATTAAAAGTAGGAGATTAGGATATATGTGTTGAGCCCCGATTCCAGAGCCCAACTGGAACCATAAACGTTGGCATAATCCAGAGAAAACATGAATCTTAAAATCTCATACAATTTCTATATTCCTTTTTCCATGACACATCTCATTTCTATAAATATATAAAACAACAATTCAAAATCACGAAATTCATATCCAATCCATAACTTTCTCGAGTATACCAAATTTCACTCAACTCGATCCATATACGCAAATGCATACATCCACTCAACATCATCCATACTTAATACATAATGTCTTAACAACAATAGAATATAGTTTTACAAGCTCTCATGGCATTCCACGCCACAATACAATAACACTATCGAAATCCGAATAAACAACTCCCAAAAATTCTCAACCACAAACTAACTAAAAATAATACAATATGAACACATACAAGCAAAAACCTTCACTTCCCTTCACCCGATCTTCTTCTCATCATCTGTGGATGGGAATGAAGGGGGGTGAACTTATAGCTCGTGGGTAACAGGTTTATAACGAAGAACAAGCAAAACCATTGAAATGTTTATTTGTTGCATCAAAATCATAATGAGTTCGTAAAATGCTTTGTTCCCAAATCTTAGTCAATTTCGAAGTTTGAGTTCAAAACTCATAGTTGAAAATTTTCATCACATCAACAATACAAAAACACTCAATTTATGCACATACTTGACAATTTATAGATGCAATGCATAAACAAATGGCTCGAGAGTTCCGTGGAACAAAACAGATAAACTGAAGCTTATACCGTGAACAAAACGATTCCGATTTCTCAAGATCTTGTGGCCACAAGCGGGCAGCCGGGAGAAGTCTATATGTCGACGTGCACGTGACTAACAAAACATTCCTCTCTCGCCCAAACAAAAGCACATAATCATGCTCAAATCCTTTTAACAAATGTTTCATGCTTTTCATGCTCTTTTCTTTCTTTTCCGAATATACAAAATGCCACAAATTTTATAAGGCATAACATAAAATGTTCAATGCATTCTCATCTTTATTTTGAAATTCATTAGAAAAGTTCATATGCTGAAACATGTAGCAATTTTGCAAATCATTCAATAGAAACAAAACGATATTTATGATGTAACTGAAATCATTCTTGATCTGGGAGAAAACTTTAGTGGCTCATTACTAAATTATAAACATGAAGCCCACCTGAAATCCTTACTCGGACACATTCTTAAAAGATGCCTCTCATCTTGATCCTCTTGCCTTCCTTGATTCCCTTTATCAAATACATAATCTCTATTCAATAGGAATACAATTTGAGGATCCAAATATTGCATATTCACTAAGATAAATTCTAAAAATCAAACTCTTCAAAAAGTCCAAACATTCGGGTCAATTTTTCATGATCATCATAATCAAGTTTCTAAAGACTCCAAAATCATTCAATTTGGTTCAAAAACCTGAAAGTTATACCCCAAACACGTTGAGACTATCCTTATGCTAAAACAAGAGTCCATACTCAACTTTTGACCAAACTTTAAGATTCTTATAGTCTGAAAACTTGTAGACCATTGTCTCTATTTTACAATGAATCAAAAATTACCTCATTTGAACATCTACATCAAAAGATATGCCCAAAATACCAAAATTCACCTATGCTAGAAACTGGGGGCTCGCCGCGGCGAAGGCCACGCTTGTCGCGACGAA
This sequence comes from Erythroxylum foetidum, assembly GCA_026546835.1. Classification (NCBI taxonomy): domain Eukaryota; kingdom Viridiplantae; phylum Streptophyta; class Magnoliopsida; order Malpighiales; family Erythroxylaceae; genus Erythroxylum; species Erythroxylum foetidum. Next base: position 29,495,011 of record JANZLF010000222.1, read on the forward strand.
CGGCCCGTGCTCGTCGTGACGTGCACAAATTCCTCGCACATTGCGGCGCGCTCTTCCTTGTATGTCGCAACAAACAAATTCCTCGCACGTCGCTACGAACAAATTTCTCGCACGTCGGGGCGTGCTCATGAACACGTCGTGATGTACAGGTTTGGAGAACATCTCCGAACCCGATTTTTCTAGCATTTTCCCAATTCAATCCTTCCCTTTTGCAAATGCAACACACCTAAACCTTGATTCAATTCACATACTACATTTCTAACCCATTAACACCTTAAATACAGTCACAAAATCAACAACCCAAGGATTCTAACCATTTTTGCCCTAAACCTTTCAACAACCTCTAACTCATTTCTTGCATTCAACCCCATTTTTCACTTCTATCGAACACTAAAGACGATTCATTCAATAACTTAAGGAGGTTAATGCTCATACTTACTTGATTTGGCATCAAAATCGTCAAAATCTTCAAGTCCTAGCTTTCCCTCTTCTCTTCTTCTCCCACGGTTTCCTTTTCTTCTTTCCTTCTCATTTCTCAATTCCTTCTTTCTTCTAATTTCTATTCTTAAATAAAGTGAAATGTCCATTTTGCCCTTTCATTTAAGCCTTAAGCCTTAAAACCTTAAGTGCCATGAACAAAATGCCCTTATGCATTCTTACCACTTTTAATACAACCAAACCATATAATAAATCCTACTAACATTTTCATATCATGAAGATCCAAAATTTTATCCATCAGACCTCATAATTCACTTAGATCATGCTCAATTTAACAAGAAAAAAATTCGGGGGCCAACATACCGAATTGTGATAATTAAATTGGTATCAAAGCTAGTTCTCGGGCTGGTTGGACCGACAGAAGACTAGACCTCCCTTACAGACAAGTTTTTCATGGCCTAATGGACTAGATCTCATCAGAAATTCGAGGTTAATTATGCTTAGATGAGAGTTGTACTAGGATGGGTGACCTCTTAGGAAGGTTTCGGGAAAAGCAAAACCGTGAGGGCTTGGCTGGGCCAAGGCCCAATGAAGACAATATCTGTAAGCGTGTCATATGGGGTGTTGCAAGTGGTATCAGAGCCAAGGTTTTGCATTCTCAAAAGTGTTATTTCCATTTTCAAAAAGTTCATAAGCCTTAGGAGTTGAGTTTGGGTGTCGAAAGTCTTTGGTCGAGAAGTTGAGTATCGTTAAGTTGACGTCTTTAACAGTCGGATGATTTTGATCTCAATCAGAGTACTTGTTGACATTCCTTGGCATGTTGGGGTATCGGATAAGCTAGGGTTAGTCCGATCTCTTGTATTAAACAATGTCTTTTTTTTAATTCATAGGGATAGCATGGCTGGATGAGGAAGGGGAAGTCATCGCTAGGTTGGACCTTTGCTGTTAGGCCCTATTTCTGGAACCCAACCTTTTGGAATCAAAAGCGTGATAGCAGAATTTTTTGAAATACAAACGTGGGCGAAAACCAAAGAAATCAAAAGTGGAAACCAAAGGAAATGGAAGCTTAAGGAATCAACAAATCGAAAAGGCTTAGCAGTCAAAAC